>ML795023.1:605167-672679 GCA_009831015.1 Picea engelmannii | reverse complement strand
AATAGAGTACCTACTATAGGAAAGTTCAACAAGTCACAACATATATCTATAGCCTCCAATTACAACATTTATCGAATATAGTAGATTGTAATTCAAGAATTGGATATGCATTAACTACAGGAATTGGATATGCATTAACTACAAGAATTGGAAAGTTCAACAACAAATCACAACATATATCTATAGCCTCCCATTACAACATGTAATTCAAGAATTGGATATGAATTGGACATGTTAACTTTCCATTCTTGTTTTATTCTTTGATTAAAATTCCATTCTTTGTGTTGTGAATTAGAATAATTTAGTTTTTTTCTTTAATTAGATTAAAATTGTGTGCATTTGCAATTAAGATAGGCTACATATTTAGTAATTAGATACTATAAGTAACTTAATTTTACATATACAATGCATTACTATTTTATAAGTACATATAAACTTCGAGTTGATGATTATAAAGGTAGTATATAAATTGAATGTCAAATAGTTTTATTTTGAATATAATTACATTACAATTTGGTATTAAAACTTCAACTTTGATATTTGGGCAATAGATAGGGAAATATGGTCATGATAGAATGAAACAAAATGAACATGTCATCAATGAATATTTAGATGAAAGATCGAAAATGTTTATTGAAGACATGATAAGGGAACATAAGGAAACAATGAGGTGAATACTTCCACATCTAAATTGAAGAAAAAAATGGGACCATAACCCTCCATTGAATAAAAAAATTCCTTGCATAACAATTTGGATGAATTTGGGGATGATGATGTGATGTCATAAGAAAAAAATGGGACCATAACCCTCCATTGAATAAAACAATTCCTTGCATAACAATTTGGATGAATTTGGGGATGATGATGTGATGTCATTTAAAAAAAAGTTAAATCACACCTCATGCACCGTACTTATACATTTTGTAGAGAAACACTTATTTTAAATCTTTATTAGCTTGAATTACTAATTACTTACCAAGTGTCATCACTTAGTATAATTGGTTTCCAACATAGATTATTTCAATTAAGCCATCCAATGTACTTTTCTCAATAGCCAACTTATGTAATACTTTTGTTTAGCTAAAACATGTGAGATAGTGAGGTGGTTAAGATTATTACCAACTTCCATGGATCAACTAACATCTATTAGATCAACCAACACTAAATGTCAAGCAAACGAGATGGCTGGAGTTTTTTAGATCAAACATGTTAGCACTCGGTAATTTCTTTGGGTTGTATCAAAGAAATCCTTGAGGTAATTGTTTCAACCAACTTTAGATTGTATTTTGACCTATACAACTGGATATGGCTCTCTCATATGTCTAATGACTGGTAATAACTCAAATATTTCATCAATAAATGCACAGAGGGAAGATTCTGCAATATTACAAGTGTATTTTTGTTTTTAAAGGGATGGTAAGACAAGCAAGAGAGAAAGTACCATTGGGAAATGGAGTCAAATTCTGAAAATGAGAGAAAAAATGACTTAGTGACTGAACTTGAGAGGATAAATGCTAAATAAGAAATAGTCTTTCAGTTAAAATTTGTTGTGTGTGGCGGGAGAAAAACACATGAAGCAACTCGGAGCACCGGTGAGGATGAATTCGGAGTTAACTTAGAAGAAACACAGTTTGTCTAAATGGAACGAATCTAGAGCACTGCGCAGTGAATTCTAGATTCGAAATCATTTATGATTTAGACTGAAATTTACATATATGAAAATAAGAGCACAAGAAATCACATACGCAAAGAAAGAATATAATACATCATACTTCCACCATTAGAATCTTTTTGTCAATGCTTCAGGACGTTTGCATTAAGTTTCAATCGAATTCGAAAGCTACATTCAATAATCAATCTCTACACTATTTTTCCAACCAACCCCTTTTACATGAAAATGATCCGCATATATAGAAAACTAATGTCACCCTTGGATTCTAGGGTCGAACTACTCTCTCCTAGAATCATGGATCTGATTTCTCTTAAAGAGAACAATAACTTCAACGGATTTACTAAAAATAGAAAACCCGACTTTGCCAAGTCATAATCGTAACTGAAATATTATTTACAATCATTTATCATGATCAAAATTTGACCATATGGTTGTTATAAGTCATCATGTCCAGTGATGGACACTCTGTCACCCTTGCACAACAATTCTGCTACACAACAATAACCTACAACAAAAAGGCAGCGGATTGCGCAACAAACTGGGAAAATGTGCATTAAAGATGACATCATATCTCACTAATAAAAAACTATTTTCTAAACTGAGAGAGGTTTTTGTATTTAAGCTCGTTATAAAGAAAAAAAACTCTCATTTTCTTGAAATTCATCTCCCTTTGGACGTAATACATTTCTCAAAAACATGTCTTGAACAAGAAATCATGAAAACTGAGAAATATGGCTCAAATATTCCTTCGAATCTCCCAAAATATGAAACATTTTTCAAATCTGAGAGAGGTTTTTCTTATTTGGTTTGTCCTCAACAAAAAAATTTCACGAATTTTCAAAATGCCTCTCTAGTTGGTCAGAAAGTGATCTTGAATTTGACCACTAAACCAGTCATTTGCGCAACGCGACCTATAACCTATGCGTAGGAAAATCCTTTGCGTGAAAAAATCCTTTGCATGACATAATACTTTTCATGATGAAATCCATTGCGCGATGACATTCTTTGCACGACAACATCCTATGTGTGACAACATCCACTGCTTGATGAAATCCACTGTGTGATAACATCCTTTGCGCAACAACATCCTATGTGCAATAACATCCACAGTGCAAAAACCCACTACACGATGAAATCCATTGTGCAATGAAATCCATTGCACAAAAAAATTCTTTGCACGGTGAAGTGCTCTACGTAGCACGTAGAAAATTTTGCAGTGCACAATTGCAAATGGAAATGGAAATAATAAATGATAAGCTTCGTTTTGAAACTAACCCTTGGAGATGTTAGATGATGCGAGGCATAAAAACAATATGGGTGCTAACAGGCATGACTTTGCAAATTGTTGGCAAACCTCTAACCTTATCTATGAAAATCATGATTCTAATAGTTGGCTCCAACGGAGATGTTATCCTCCCTATGAGGTAGCAAAGAATAGTAGACCAGGCATCTATCCATTAGGTTGCTCCCAAACTCAACATTCCAACTGTAACTTGTAACCTGCATTTGCTAAAAACCTAAAGTTGTATATGCTCCAAACTGAAATCTAAAACTAAGCTGAAAATGAAAACTACAGATTGCTAAAAGAAATGCTCGTAGTACCAAGCTTATTCTCACTCCTACCTACCCTAACTGCTGAAAAATATGGCAATCAAGTGAAATAAAAATGTCAATGCAACCATGCAAGAACTTTATCCACTTTTTTCTTTCTTTGCACATGCTTGCTCCAAATCCTGTTTACTAATAAGTCATTCAAAAATTTATCTATAAATTCAAATCTCAAAAAATTAAAAGCATTGGGACTGTTTTCTGCCTCCAACAAAACTACAAATGGATCCTCCAGAACATACATAAAATAGCATTCACGTTTCACCCCTTCCACTGCATCCTTGTTTTCATGTAATTCAACCTATTGATTACCACAAAAAGGATGAAAAATATGTTGAGATTGTTGGAAATAACAATATTTTGAATAAGAAGACAATGTTGGATGAAATGAAACCCCTAGTGGCGAGCAATCCATATCTAACACTGATGTCGATTGACCATCATATTTATTTCCAAGTTGGTAGTTGATCACAGGCTGTAAATCTGAAATGAAATAACCTTCCATGTAATCAACAATAGGGTCATTAAAAGTATGAGAAGGTTGTTGGTCCTCCTCACTGATAAAAAATTTCTCATGTAAAAGAATGTCACTGTGAATGCAGTCAGACTTCACTACTTCCTATGTTATCTCATGATTAACTTTCAACAATCCAAAGGAAGAAAAACATAATGGAAGACAGTTTTCATTTGCAAGTCTGCTTCTTTCATCACATTCAACATCATGCCTAGAGGATTTCTAATTTGAAACATTATAAACATTTTGCTTCAACAATTTGAAAGACACAAAACACAATGGCAAGGTTCTTTCACCTAATTCAAAACTTTCTTCATTTTCTTCACTACTCTCATATGCACATTTTTCAATTTCTTTGGATTGCTGAACATACTCATTTTCAGATTCATCTTTGACCAATGGCTGCAATTTTGAACTGACAAGACCTTCTACATAACAAGTAACAAGGTCACCAAACACATGAGAATATTGTTGTAATTTCTTGTCCAATTGTTCTAGTGAATCGGTGTGATTTGGCATCAACACACATTCCTTTGCTTCAGTGATGATCTTAGAATTTTCTTTCAAAAATTTAAATGAAGAAAATCATAAACGTAAATATTTTCCTTTAGATGATTCAATACTTTCTTCTTTGTAACTGTGATATGTAGGTTGATTTATCTCATTACACTATTGAAAAGGAACATTTTCTGATAGAGAACATGTAGTTGGTTTTTCTAGGAAGTCAACACCATAATCATCATCATATTCATAATATATAGGAAAATCAGTAACATCTGCAATGCCATCTAACAAGAAAAATCTTGGGACATCAACCTGTTCTTCAACAAGCTAATTTACAAATTCATTTTCTTGACTGTCTACAAATGAATACATAAGACAATCATCCCCATGCTTATGATGAGATGGATGAGAAGATAAATTAGCACCTTCTTTTTCAATAAGTGGAATATAATCCTTTGTAAAATCATCAACATTTAAATCTTTAAGAGGACATACGATATTATTAACCCTCTTCTCAAGATTCAAATCAATTGTTTTTCGTTCATATTCACTGTCATGTTCTTTAGCATCCAACTCCTCATTTCAAATCTGTTTACATGCTTGAATATTGTGTTGAATATTTTAAGCATCATTAAACATTTGTTTTAAGTACTTAGATCTTCTATCCATCAGAAGGAAAGACAAATCTGGATGAAAGGTTGTTGCATAATGGAGCATGGCAATAACTTCAGTGGGTTGAATTTCATTAGGCAGTTTATAATAAAGACTAGAAAACCTCCTATTGAAATTTGAAATGGTTTCATCTTTCATTCTTCTCATGTCATAAAACTCTAAAAGTAGTAGATCCCATGACTTTCTCTCACCCCAAAATCTATGGAAAGCTTCCCTCAATTCATCCCACGAGATAATCGAATGAGGTTGCAAATGTATGAACCATGCTTTGGCATCTCCTTGTAAGTATTGAGAAAAGGCCCTCATAGACACATCATCATGTTCGATCTCAAAAAGTTCTATAAAATGCTCAAATACTTGAATATGTTTTTCAGCTGACTTTCCATCAAGCTCTCCATCGAACTGAGGAAGGTACTTATAATTTTTTAGAGGAAAGTCATGAAGGATGGAAGGAAATTTAAGAGGATTGTATCTTTCTTGAATCTTGGAGGGTGTAGGATTAAGAACATAAGGTACAAGCTAAGTTTTGGTTTCATTAAGCTCACAAGAATGATCATGAACATCATGTGGATCAGAGGAAGGAGCTTGGTTAATATTGGTTATACAATAAGGAGGTATACCTACAGTTTTCCATGGAGGATATACAAGGGTAGATATTTGAGCTTCATTTGAATGCAGAAAGTGATAAAATATTCTTTTGAAAAACTCACGAAATGACAAGAAGATATTGATAAAATAGAAAATTACTTCTTGGACTAAACTTAAGCTTGAGCACCTGAATTTTCCATACTCCCCTTCCATATCTCTTTCAACAGGTCTCATTCTCCAATGGAGTCTTTGAATCACATTTGAAGCTTGATTGGTTTCGCCATGAAAACTTTAGCTCTGGATTCTTCTGCCAGTGGAATCACCTTCAACTGATTTTTTGATGCGTGGAGTCGCTAGAGAAGAAATACAGCCAATATGTGCCTAAGTATATTCTTCTCTCAAACCTCATAACTCAACCATGTCGTTCTTTCCCATGAAAAATTTTCAATTTCGTCCCCTACAATGACGCCAAAATGTTAGCACTTGGTAATTTTTTTGGGTTGTATCAAAGAAATCCCTGAGGTAATTGTTTCAACAAACTTTAAATTGTATTTTGACCTATACAACCAGAGAGGGCTCTCTCATATGTCTAATGACTGGTAATAACTCAAATATTTCATCAATAAATGCACAAAGGTCTGATTCTACAATAGGACAAGTGTATTTTTGTTTTAAATGGGATGGTAGGAAAAGAAAGAGAGAAAGTACCATTAGGCAATGGAGTCAAATTCTGAAAACGAGAGAAACAAATGACTTAGTGACTGAACTTGAGAGGATAAAGGCCAAACAAGCAATAGTCTTTCAGTTAAAAATCATTGTATGTGGTGGGAGAAAAACACATGAAGCAACTCGGAGCACTGATAAGGATGAATTCATAGTTAACTTAGAAGAAACACAGTTTGTCTAAATGGCATGAATCTAGAGCACTACACAGTGAATTCTAGATTCGAAATCATGTTCTGATTTAGACATAAATTTGCAGATATGAATATAAGATCACAAGAAAGCACATACACAAAGAAAGAATACAATACATCAGACTTCCACAGTTAGAATCTTTTTGTCAAAGATTCAAGACCTTTGCATTAAGTTTCAATCGAATTTGAAAGCTACATTCAATAGTCATTGTCTACACTATTTTTCCAACCAACCCCTTTTACATGAAAATGATCCACATATATAGAAAAATAATGTCACCCTTGGCTATTGGGGTTGAACTACTCTCTCCTAGAATCATGGATCTTATTTCTTTGAAAGAGAACAATAACTTCAATGGATTTACTAAAAATAGAAAACCCGACTTTGCCAAGTCATAATCATAACCAAAATATTATTTACAATCATTGATCATGATCAAAATTCGACCATATGGTTGTGATAAGTCATCATCTGCATTGTTGGACATTCCGTCACCCCTGCACAACAAGTCTTCTATGCAATAATAACCTACAACAAAAACACAACAGATTGCCCAACAAACTGGGAAAATAAGTGTTAAATATAACATCATATCTCACTAATAAAAAACCATTTTTTGAAATGAAGAGATATTCTTGTATTTAAGCTCGTTATAAAGAAAAAAATCTCTCGGTTTCTTGAAAGTCATCTCCCCCTGTTCAAAATACGTGTCACAAAAACATGTCTTGGAAAGGAAATCATGAAAACTAAAAAATAGGGCTCAAATATTCCTTTGAATATCCCCATGAAACTTTTTTCAGATATGAGAGAGGTTTTTCTTATTTGGTTTGTCCTCAACACAAACCTCTAAGATATTTTCAAAATTCCTCTCCATTTGGTCAGAGAGTGATCTTGAATTTGACCACTAAAGCGACAACATTCACTACACAACGAAATCCATTGCGCAATGACATCCTTCACGCGAAAGCATCCTATGCATGACAACATCCACTGCATGATAAAATTCTCTGTGCAACAACATCCTATGCGCGACAACATCCATTGTGTGATAGCCCACTATGCAATGAAATCCACTACGCGACGATATCCACTATGTGACAAAATCCATTGCGCGATGAAATCCATTACACAACAAAATCATTTCCGCGGTGAAGTGCTCTGCGCAACACATAGCAAATTTTGCAGCGTGCATTTGCAAATGGAAATGGAAATAATAAATGATAATATTCCTTTTGAAACTGACCCTTGGAGATGTTAGATGATGCGAAGCATAAAAACAATATGGGTGCTAACAGACATGACTTTGAAAATTGTTGAAAAACCTATAACCTTAGCTATGAAAATCATGGTGCTAACAAAACACATCAAAGGAATAGACAATATATTGGTTGATGCATCCAGTAGAAGGGTGCATGAAATGTGCACTATAACCTTTATCATGTATATCACATATCTAGAGAGAAAAATTTTAGAGGTTATAACAACGGACACACATTATGTGCAAGTCAAGGAAAACTTGTATAGGGGTAGCTTGCAACAAAAATATAAAGAGTACCAACTACAAGAGGATGGAATCCTCTTGTTTAGAAGCAGAGTTTATGTTTCCAATTGTTTTAAATTGAGGAGCTTGGTGTTAAGAGAGATGCATGGTGTGCCATACACTAGACACTTGGGATACTAGAATACCATCACAAATATAAGAGGGAAGTATTTTTGTCCATGTACGAAGAGGGATGTAGAAGATTATTTATCCACATGCATGGAATGCAAAAAGGTAAAGACTGAGCACAAACACCCAACAGTTTTCTACAACCATTGCTCATTCTTGAATGGAAATGGGATGTGGTTATTATTGATTTCATTACCAAGTTTCTTAGGAAAACAAGGAAACATGATTCTATTATGGTGGTAGTGGACAAGCTAACAAATACTCGACATTTCATTCTAGTAAAAATAACTCATAAGACAACCAATATTGCAAAAATCTATATGAAAGAAGTCGCTACAATCCATGGGGTGCCTAAGGCAATAATATCATATAGAGATCCCAAATTCATATCTAATTTATGAACAAGTTTGTTTAATGGATTTGGGACTAATATGAATTTCAATATAACATATAACCGAGATTTGGATGGGGAAACATAAAGGATTAGCCTAATAATCGAGGATATGTTAAGCCCTAAATAGTGGAACATTACCCCTTAATTGGGGCATATTACATTAGTAATTTTATTTTATTTATGTCGGATTGGGTCCATTAGTTGTAATTGTACCTCATAGTCTCCTATATATACCAAGGAGACATTTTCATTTGGAATAATCTTGTATTTGGACATTTATGTCGTGTATAAGGAGGTTTCCCCCTTGAAGAGGCTTATTATCTAAAATTGTCTCTTTTTCAAGGCGTTGAGTACTTATTCTGAGGTTTTTATATGCTATATTGATATTTGGTTCTTAACAGGATATGATTGTTAGCATCTTATTGGTATACAATCATGAATTCGTATAACACCACCTAATGTATTTAACATTTAACGAAATAGTTTTTATCTTAAGTGTGTCTCTATGTTCCTATTTTTCCTCCTCCTACCTTATGTTTTGAGATATGAGAGAGATTGAGGTGGTTTCATTATTGTATTATATATTTGTATAATTAAAATGAATACAAAGTGACAAATTATGGCTTGAGGCCTTTTCCACCAAAGTTCTTATCTTATCTTGTGTGTTATAATTCTTCAATAGCTAGCAGAGCTCTTATGATGTTAAGGCCCAATAGCTTAACCATGGTGGTAGTTTTCCATAGGAGGTGAGGTGCAACGAGAGCATCCAAAGAAAGAGGAACATGCAAATTCACGATGCATGGATCTACACATATCTACACAAATAATTCTCATTTTGCATATCAAGGATAGATTCTCTCTATAAGCCATTAATTTTGCAAATGAAGGACATATTCTCTCTATAATCCCTCACGGTCGGATTGATGAAAATGAGGCCCCTAATTATGAACATAATGGCATGGGCCCCTTTTGGATCATGTGTACCCTTGGAAACATAATTGACATTCATCTCACTATAGTAACATATAAGATTGAGGAAGTGTAGTTTCATTAAAGAGGGATTTGAAGTCGACGGGATTTGATCCAATGACCTAAAGGAGGAATCATACCACTGCAAGGGAAAGAGAACATTGGTGTGAGTTGAGAAACACATTGATGACCTAGAAGGAGACATATCACATCATCAACGACAATCACTGAGGTTATGTGTATAAAATCGAAGTCATAAATGCATGTAAATCATGTCAAATTTGTTGAATTATTTAATTTTATTAACTTGATTCCTCCCAATGATTTCTAAAACCTGGTTGCATAAATATCAAGAGAAAAAGTAAGCATGTTTTTGAATTGTTAGCAACTATTTCAAGTGATGGGTGAAAATGGAAAATACACATTGTGATGGGTGAAAATGGTTGTTGCACATTGTAGGAGAATGCATATCTATGGTCATAGTTTCATTTATTTCCTTGCATTGCACATCAATGGCCTTCCACTCACTCAGGATCTTTGTTGGCACAGGGGAAGATCCAGGGTTCATCTCCAAGAGTGCACCAACAAGCCCTAACTACTAGCCCTTTCGGTAACACCTGCGAGGAATATGCAGTCTCACCCGAAGTAGCTATGGGGGGGTTGCAGGATAGAGATGTCTACAACCAAAGGGAATACCAAGTGTATCTAATACAAGAGAAATACAACATTTATATATCACTTACCAGTCTAGATATACTTTTCACAACTATCTATCAGATCTAACACAATAATGCAAATATTAGTATATCAAATGACAAAGAACAGAGAATTAATCACACACACAACACAAGATATATGTGGTTCACCCTCTCTCTAGGTCTACATCCATAGAACTATGCTTTATAATATATTAAGATGAAGCATACAGTTATTGTTTGCGCTCTTAGCTAGCATATCTTCTTTCTTCTCCTCTTTGTCTCTCCCCTTCCTTTGCACCCAGCTGTAGGACTGATCTTCGCACCCAAATGAAGATCTTACAATACCATAAGGCTCTAAACTCATCACTTCTCTCTCACACAATAATACTCAGTCGATCACACTAGAGCAATGAATCCTCAATCAAATTTAGTACCAAACCATCCCAGGTCCTTTAGACCTCTATTTATACATTAAAATACCTCACCAACAACCTTAGGTCAAGACCTAAGTGTTAAAACCCTAGATACAAAAAACCTATGTGTCTAAAACCCTAGGGCAACTTGACCCACATTTTTAGGGCTTCACCAGCCTATATTTCCTTCCTTCTCACACGGTGCTCCAAAGCATCCAATGTTATCTTTTTTTCCTTTTTGAGTTTCCCACGATCCATCTTCCTTGTTGATCTGTCATCCTCGATCTCCACATCCAATGTCTTTCTTTCTCTTACTTTGCTTCATATTTTCTTCTCTTTTGCTCACTTCGACCCAGTAACAGTCACTGTTTCTTCCGTGTAATTCACATTTTTCCTTTTCTTCCTTGATCTTCTCTTGCTTCTATAACCAAGGGCCAACAAGCCCCCAACATTCACCTATGACTCGTCCCAAGGAACTTCAGATCTAATACTTCTTATTTGCTTCGTCTTCAGACTATGTAGGGTTGCTTTTGCTTCTAGCTCTAGTCCTCCATTCCTTCCTTGTGCGGACTATCTTTTATATGTCTGGTACTCAGTTTCAAATGCACCTGGTACCTAGACCCTTTTCCTCATGCTTTTACTAAGAGCTTTGAGGCAGTTGGTTTTCATAGTACAACTTCAACTGACTCCTGTTCACCAAACCTTCCTTCCATTCTCCATTCAAAGTATTCAACTATGCAGTTCCTCCTTCGGTAACATAGGTTACCTCATATGGCCCAAGCCAAGGCATTCTGAACTTTCCAAGATGCATCATAAACATTCTGTCATATACCAATACCAGATCACCTTGCTTAAATACCTTCTTCTTGATATGTTTGTTGTGGTAGGCCTTCTCTCTTTCCTTTTGTACTTGTTGATGGAATCTTGCAATAAATCTGTCTTCTTCCATTTCGACCAATTGTGCAAGCCTCTCTCGAACAATGCTAGTGTCATCCATATCTGTAAAGGAAATGATTCTTAGGCTTGGTACCAAATATTCCATTGGGACAACGGCTTCGAGAACATACCCCAGTTTGAATGGAGTCTGCATTGTCATCTTCTTGCAAGTGGTTCTATAGGTCCATAATACTGTTGGTACTCTTAAATCCCAGTCATCCATGTTCACACTACAAATATTCGTTAGTGCTATCTCCAAGATCTTGTTGAATTCTTCAACTATCCCATTCACCTATGGATGGTAATGTGTGCTCTTCTGACGATGAACTATAAATTCCTCAGACAAAGATTCAATTGTTTTATTAATGAAATGTGTGCCTTGATCGCTCATAAGGATCTTTGGGCATCCAAACCTGGTTATGATGTCATCAAATATGAAGCGCCAAGATGTAGTGGCACTATAGTCCTTAACTGCTCTTTCTTAGGCCCATCTAGTCAAGTACTTTGTCGCAGTGATTATGTACCTTGCTCCTATGTGCTTCCCTGGTGAGTTAATAGGTCCCACGAAGTCAATGGCCCATTTCTCAAATGCTTGTAGGGTAATTTGTGGTGCTAACGGAATTTAATATCATCTAGAAAATTTCCCAACTCTTTGGCATACATCCCAGGCTCTGTAATAGTCCTTAGCATCTATGTGTAAGGTAGGCCACCAAAGGCCATCTCAAAGAACCTTCTGCACAGTTTCCTTCCCTACGTAGTGTCCTCCTGCTATGCCTTCATGAGCTTCGGAGAGGATCAATGGTAGCTCTACTTCCATAACACACCTCCTTAGTATCTCATTAGGTCCCATACTGTATAGTTGTCCAACTATAAGTGAAAAGTATGCAACGTGCACTACTAGTTGTTTCTTTTAGGTAATTGTATATTCAGTAGGTTCCATTCCTATTGACAGGAACTGGACTATTTCTGCAAAGTGGTCATTAATATTTCTAATGGTTAGCAATTGTGCATCTAACAATGTATCCTCCAAACTAGTAGGCTCTTCTCCACGTTCCAACCTCGAAAAGTGGTCAGGACCTTTGTTCATTCTTCCTGGCTTAACCATGATCTCAAAATCATATTCCTGAAATAGTAGAAGCCATCTACATATTCTCCCCCCCAACACTGGCTTGTTGACTAGGTATTTCAGTGCAGAGTGATTAGTGAACATTTTAAAGTGTCCTCCCAGCATGTAATGGTAGAACTTCTACAGTGCATACACCATGGCTAACCCTTCTCTCTCAGTGGTGGTGTAATTAATCTATGTTGTGGATAGTTTCCTGCTAGCACAGGCTAACAGGTGGTCAATTGATTATGTTCCTGGTTTTGATAACACAAATCCTAATGCAATAGAAGATGCATCGACATGCACATGAAATTCCTTGCTCCAATCTGGGAAAACCAGAATAGGCACAATAACCATTTTTTGTTTCAGTGTGTCGAAGCTCTATTGGCATTCTTCTATCCAGTGAAATTGACAGTCTTTCTTCAAAATATTCCCCATGGGTGTTGTAATTTGGGCATAGCCTTTAATGAACTTCCTGTAATATCCAATGTGTCCCAGCACAATGTGAAGCTGTTTGACTGAAGTAGGGGGGGTAGATCAACTATGATGGAAATTTTAGATGGATCTACCAGCAATCCCTGCTTGCATACCATATGGCCTAGCAACACTCCAAATGGTGAAAAGAAAATGAACTTCTTTAGGTTTAAGGCAATCTGAAACTCCCTACACTTGTCCAACATTAGCCTTAAACATTCGATATGATTTTTCAATAAACTAAAGACAGTCCAATCATCAAAGTATGTTTCTAGAAACTTATATAGAAACTCCTTGAATGCTTTGACCACCACCCTGGAAAAGATGGTTGGGGCATTCTTCAGTCTAAATGGCATTACTGTATATTGGTAGGATACCCATTCTATGGCAAAGGTGGTCTTATGGCGATCTTCCTTGGCAATCTGGATCTGATGATATCCTGAAAATCCATCCGTAAAAGAATATACCTCCTGGCCTCCTACATTATCTAACACTTCGTCAGTGAATGGCGTAGGCAAGGGGTCATGAAAACATGCATATTCATATTCCTAAGATCTACACAGATACTAATCTCTCCCATATTCTTGTCTTGTACCACCATAGGGCTAATCCATTATGATTCCTCGAACGGTTCTATAATCCCTACATCCATCGTTATGTTGAGCTCAATCTTCACTTTCTCTTTATATTTAGGGTTCAATATGTAGGGTCTCTATTTGACTGTTCTTGCATCTAGTTTCAAAGGGATCCTCATCTCTCCCATAGTCCCTTTAATTCCCTTCATATCAATGAACTTGATTGGAAATAAGTCCTCATACTCATGGAGCAAGTATGCAATCTTGTCAATAGTGGCAGCATCCCAATGATCTCCAACATTTGCAAGATACAGTGTTTATTCGGTTCCAATATTGACTTTCTTGATCTTGATAGGCTGTCCAATAAATGGTATCTCAACTCTTGGTCCTTCCACATCTCTTTTCCCTTCTGTTTCTGTGATGTTCACCTTCCTAGGATCATCGTCTTCATCAATATTGATGTTGTAACGGCCTTGCAGTTTTTGGAGAGGCGCAGTCCATTCATCCTCTTCTTGTTCCAAAGGGAGGCTATGTGCCTTCTCAAACACTTTATGTCTTATGACCTATAATGCTTGATCTAATGTAGGATATTGGCTTTCGAATAAAAAGGTAGTGAAAAAGTTTTGAGTCATACCTTCCCAATCTGTAAGGATGAGGCGTAGCTATGCTTGAAGGTACTAGTTGATAGGGGTTGTGTCCAACGTGCTAATGAATTTGTGCACCCATTTTTCTGGAGGAATGTTGCTCCATGCTTCCTCGCAACTTCTCACATGGTTCTGCAGGCAGCTCCGACCTATGTATCTAACTTTGTAGCCTTTTACTTGTGTCGAGAACCATGTTATCATCAGAGTATGACATTGTACCCATTATGTAATGTTGTTTTTGTGTGTCCCCAACCATCTTGTTGGTGTGTCTTTCAAGGCCTCATCCATTTCCAACAATCGTTGTTGCATTGGTACACTTTCTTCAAAGTCCGACAAGAAGGTTTCTAAAGGATTCAGACCATCAAAGGTGGGTAAGTTACTTACTGTTGTGTCGATCTAGCATACTTCCCTAGTTAATCTAGCACATCTCCTTGTAGATACTTCGTACATTTTGTTCTTCCAGTTCTCTAGTGCTTTTTTTGAATCTGATGAACATGCGTTGTCACTTCGCTAGCTCAAATTTCCATCCGCTAGAGGATTAATGTAATCTTTCTATCTGCCTATTAATTTGTATATGTTTTCTAGTTCATATGCACAGTCTTCTTCTCTGATGGGCTCTATGTATCACTGAAATTCATCGAGATCTAAAGGTGTAATGAACCTAAGTCCATCTCCTTCAAACATTATTCCTCTTTTCTTTAAATCGACCATAATGGAATTATTGAAATCCCAATAAATTCCTAACAACACAGGGTAAGGAAAACTATCATCAACTATTTCAATTACCTTGAAGTCTACAAATGTCCTCACTCCATCGATGTCCACAGGTACATGTTCCAATCTTATAAAGGGGATGACAACTTGCTAATTATCCATACTAATTATGATAGGGAAATATATCAACTTATCTTTTCCCATCAGTGCCCAGGTTTTCTTCGTCATGGCATTGACCTCCAACCCTAAGTCGAGGACCACATAGTCTATATCATACTCTCAAATATGAGCATTCATATATAGTTCCTTATTTTTCCTTCTGTTCTTGGATATTTGATGTACTGCTTTATTAAGTAAAGTATCTACCCTTCCTGTCTCATACTATCTGACCAAATTTTGCAGTTCTTGTATGACTTTCTCATCTTTAATCATCTCCATAAATGAATACAAGAAACTGACAAGTTCACTTGCCTTTTTTCCATCTTCAGGCGAAGCAGAATGATCAAATTCCAAAGGAATTTCACATTCTCTTACTTCTGGTCGTGTCTTTGATGAAGAAACTTGGTCTCCCCTAAATTCATTCCTTGCCTCCTCAAACATTTTTTTTTCTTTCTTTGCATCAAAAGTTTGTGTCTTCTCTATAGCTTTCCTGACTCCTGATTCCTATGTAGTCTTTCCTTGGATCATTTTGTCTTCCCCTATAACAACACCTCCTCAAGTGATAATAGCCACTCTAGGGTATTCCCCATGAGGTTTTTCTTTGATTAATTGTATTTGTGGGTTCTGCTAAGGTCCCCGTCTCTCCTAAAGTTTAGCTAGCAATGTTGGACATTCCTCAATAACATGCTCGAAGGAGTTGAAATAACTGCAAGTGGTACAAGGGTTATGAAAGTCCCTTGCCAAGTGTCCTGATTGTGCATAGTTATAACAAATTATCTTTCCTCGACTCAACCCATACCTCCTCTTCCTCTTCCTCAAAATCCACCACGAGGGTTGAAGTTTCCTCTCCCATGGAAGTTATATTGCATAGTGTTTCCTTCTTGTTGTACTTCGCCATGAATTTTGTATATATTCCTTGACCTTTCATGCATGAGGTCGTAAGACCTACAATCCCTATCATCATGCCCCATGGACTTACAAAACATGAAATACAAATTTGTGGGTGTCTGAACATATTTTTTCATGTAATAGCATTCACCAGGGTGATGTCTACTTCTACATACCTCGCATCAGGGTAGGGTAACTTGATTCAAGGGGATCAGAGCTCCAGAGGCCAAGTATTCATGGAATAGGGGACAATGTTCCTTTTCATGGCCTTCTGATTTTCATCTGACACACCAAATATCTTCTCTCTTGTCTTTTCCCTTGTCTTTCTTCATATCTTCAACCTACAGAGACAAGCTAGTTAGCTGACTCAAGATTTGACTCATACCTGAGCTAGATTCTCCCATAGGGGATGATTCTAGCTTCATGGAGATCTCCAGCGCCTCAGCCTGTGAAGCAATCTTCTGTTGCATCAGAGGAACTCTGATGTGTTGTAAGAGAGAAGCAATGAACCATTCCTTGTTCTTCTCATCTGGGATTTGGAAACTCAGATGGCCTTTCAAGGTCATAAATCTCTTATCGAACTCCCATACCAGTTCAATTATTCTCTGCTTGATTTATTTTAGTTTTGTAATGCACTGTGACTCTGAATTGGGTTTCTTGAACTCAGCAATCAGCGAGTTCTTGATCTCATTCAAAAGTTTAGGTTGGGAAATTCCCTTAACAAACTTCATGTACCATCTCAGTGCGCGGTCTCTTAGGGTAGTACTAAACTGAACTTGTTTGACAGCTTCATTGGTGATGTTCTTAAACTCCATATGGATTTGCATAGAAACCAGTGTTGATATGGATCTTCAGATCCATCTCATTTGAAGGTGGGTAACCTCATTTCATCTGCGATAGATCTTCCTAGGTTTCCTAACTGAGTAGGTGTTGGGATACTAGTGACAGTGCTCTAAACGCTCGGGTGACTCTGATTACTCTAATTTCTTAATTTTGTTGAATCAATAGGAGGAGTAATAGTACTTACTTCAACAATCTACACAGTTCCTGAAGCTTCTAGCTCTTCCTGGCGAGGTTCTTTAGATTTCCCTTCCTCTAGCCCAATAGACTCTGAATGCTCCTTGTCCATCATATATGCCTCCTCTCCACTATAGAATCCCTTATCCCCATCGTTCTTCTTAAATAGGTTCACAATAAGAACTTATCTGAACACTCTCCCACTGCACTTATGTCCAGCCTCTGTGTCATTTTCATTGTCTGAGTTCTTGAACATTATCTCTTCAATCCAACAGACTACTATATCTTCAAGGTGTTCTTCTCATGCAATAGCATCTTGATCTTCAGCTTCATAAAATGTAAAAAAAATTCTCTAGGTCCCTTAAAGAAGTATCTCTCTGGTTGGCTATATGATTCTACTCTATTAACAACAAAATCAGTGATATGCCCTCCAATGGTACTATCAAACCAGTGATCTATTTCTCTTGACACGACATTATCAACTCTCTTGGCCTTCTTGACCAACGCCGACGTCCAAACCACAGGTGGCCTAGATCTGATCTCAAACTGGGTATCTGCTAGCCTAGCTAACCACTCATATAACTCCTTATGAATCCCTCCAAAGAAAATATCATGTATATCAGTAAAGATATACCTTCCTAACTAGTCTTTTGTGCTAAGATTAGGGTTCTTGTTCTGGGCTTCAATGAAGTCCTTTCCTTGATCCTCTATCCAACTCTAAATCTTTTTCTTCGATGGAAACCACCTTGACATTCCCTTAAGAATATTCTTGTCCCGACAACAAAACCATTTTTTGGCACAGGGTAAGACCCAGGGTTCAACTCCAAGAGTGCACCAAAAAGTCCTAACTATTGGCCCTTTTGGCAACAACTGTGAGGTAGATGAGGTCTCACCCGAAGTAGCTATGGGGGGGTTGCAGGACAGAGATGTCTACAACCAAATGGAATACCAAGTGGATCTCCTACAAGAGAAATACAACATTTATATATCACTTACCAATCCATATCTACTCTGCACAATTATATATCATATCTAACACAGTAATGCAAGTATAAGTATATCAAATGACAAAGAACAAAGCATCAATTACACACACAACAAAATATATACGTGGTTCACCCTCTCTCTAGGGATACGTCCACATAAATGTTCTTTATAATATATTAAGATGAAGCATACCGTTCTTGTTTGTGCTCTTAGCTAGCAGATCTTCTTTCTTCTCCTCTCTATCTCTCCCCTTCTGCGCACCCAGCTGTTGGACTGATCTTTGCACCCAGCTGAAGATCTTACAATACCAGAAGGCTCTACACTCAACACTTCTCTCTCACACAATAATACTCACTTGATCACACTATAGCAATGAATCCTCAATCAACTTTAGTACCAAACCATCCCATATCCTTTAGACCTCTATTTATACATTACAATAGCTCACCAACACCCTTAGGTCGAGACCTAAGTGTCAAAACCCTAGATAAAAAAACCCTAGGTGAAATTGACCTGCGTTTTTAGGGCTTCACCAGCCTTTCTTTCCTTCCTTCTCGCACGGTGCTCCAAAGAATCCAACGGTAGATTTTTTTGCTTGCTGAGTTGTCCATGATCCATCTTCCTTATTGATCCGTCATCCTCAATCTCCATGTCCAACACTTTTCTTTCTCTTACTTCGTTCCATCTTTTCTGCTCTTTTTCTCACTTTGACCCAGTAACAATCACTCTATCTTCCACGTAGTTCACATTTTTCCTTTTCTTCCTTGATATTTGCTTGCTTCCATAACCAAGGGCCGACAATCTTCAAGAGAATAAACGTCGAAGCTATCGAGTAAGAGATCATATCATGTAGGATAGATATGTAAAAAATGATGAGTAGACAACATTTCAACCAAAGCCTCCCTTTTGTGTTGTGCTGTTATCTCTGACGTTAAAGTTTTGAAACCAATAAAACAACATCTCTAAATCTGGTTTGAGACTGTTTTGTAAGCCAAAATAATGAGAATCAGATCTGGAATACCACATGATACCAACAATCATATGCATGTTATTTATTAAAAATAACAGATCTAACATTCTTCCAGTTGAATATACCATATCATAGATGGTTGACGCAGTCACAAGTGAGATGGAACTAAAAAATCATAGTATACACCACTTTAGGGAAAAGAATATGTGAATGTTATGGTGGAAGCATTTTTTATGAGAATTCGACTTACAAAAAAAAAATTGCAATTCAACAATTCAACAATTGCATATCACTTTGAAAAGTTGAATGCAACATTGTTGGTTGTCTTCCAAATACGACTAGGTTTTCAAACTCATTATTTTCAACAAATCCCCTATGGTGGCAACAATTCAGATCCGATGACCTATAATCCACTTGCCGCAACATTCAATGTTGGGTAGCAGACTGAATATTGATTGTCATCATACTACATAGAAGAATGGATATTTCTCTCTGTCTTGTATTTTTTTTTTCACAGCCTCCAACAAAATTTGACCTTTATAGCAGAGTATGAATACAATTAAGTGGGTTCAAGATTTTGACGACAACGCTCTCTGTCCTATTTTCTATGTTAATGACAAATTTCACTTTGGAGAAATTCCAAAAGTGAAATATCTTCACAACAGTGTTATCAAAGAAATTCACCCTTTTTGTTTATAAATCTCACTCTATATTTTTTTAATGGAAGAGCTTTTTAATTAATATTTTATTACTTTTTCATAAAAGTAATAAAACAAAAGTGGCATCTTATCAGTGATCAAATTTGAAGGGTTGGTCTTAATTTCATTTGGAAGGGAATATAATCCTCTAACCCTTCAAGGCTGAAAAGTTAAACAAATAACTATACTTCAATTGACAAGTGTACATTTAGTAAACCCATCCAAAAAAAATGGAAAAATAAAATGTTATTCTTCCAAATATTTATAATCTTAAAAATTCAAAGAATGGTGTTACGAGGAAAATCTCTCTATGGATAGGGGAAAACCAAAATAGATGGAATGACTGCAGAAATCAACTCTATTCTCAAGTATACTATATAAACAAATATGATAGCAATAGAAGATAAAAGACCTACCTTGTCCAGATGTTCGATGAAGTCCATCATTAAGCACTTGACCCAAATCAATATAGTTGCAACTAGTCCTTAACTGTAGCACCCCTTTTCTGGCTACTAAGGCTTAATTGTTATTAAGAGAAGATTATGACACCATTCTATACATAACTCATACAGGTATTATATGATGCACATGTATTCAACAATTAAGCACATTTAACAGAGTATTCATATGAGTTACTACCATAATTAACAATCAATAGTGTTTCATATTAATTCATATACACAGCAGAAATCATGATAACATAAGAAGCATAGTCTTGCAAAACATGATTATGGCGTAATTAGATACTTATCTTTTAACAATGGTAGAATCCACCAACCAAGTGGAGGCCTTCCACGAACCTCCCAGCCTTAGACCACACTGCTCATCAGCTCAGCAGTGGGTCACCCCCGAGCTGGGACTAAGCTCCACCCCAATGCAAGGAATCCTAGGCTAGGCTGAGGTTACAGGGAAAACAACACACAACCACAAGGAAGGGATTCTCTCCTAGGAACCTCCCACGCTCACTACCCACAGACCCTCATTCCCCACATGCCTGTTCCACCCCAGGAGTATACACCTTCTCTGTCACCTAGACAGTCCTTCGGCTGCTAATCTCCCTTGCCTTGGGTTACAGGAATAGGTCAAACCAGAAGTCTTCGGACTCTATGGAAGCTACAAGGTTCCTTCCAGGAGTTCTCTCCTTCCTCTGTGCACTCTCTCACCTGGAGGGAGTCGCTCACAGGTCCAACAACCTGTTCTTCCAACTTCAACCACCTCTTTCACCTGGAGAGAGTGTGGTACAAACTGGCCAACAAGCCACACAAGATCAAACACTACACGTCCACCACAATCCACGGGAATCCAGACACGAACACCCCAAGTCATCTCCAGATAGGTGCAACAATATGAACAGGCTTAGCAGGGACAAGACACTTTTGTTTTCTCAATTTGGCAACACGGAATAGACTCACACTCTGGAATTATAGGGACGCATGACGGTTCTCTGCAGGAGTCAGGTTGGTAGTACTATCCAGGGCTTCGTACACATTCAGACAATAGGGTAGAATGGAGGAGGAACCCTTCTCACGGCTCACCTTGGATGTTTTATTCGCATGCGTCAGGGTTGACACTTGTCACTCATGAAACTGCATGTGTTCCACCAGCACGCATCCCCCTTGTACATTCTCCCCTTGCTAGAAACTTAGGATAAAACATAAAATGCACATGTATTTTGGAATAATATTAAAATATTATTCCCAGGTTTAAGCCCCCTAGGCTTAGCCCCTAGGCTCAACACTTAGCCCCTTTTCCCACCTTCCAGCCCCTAATTCCTTTCCCACTCTATGGATGCTTAGTCCCCCTTCACTCATTCATCGTGGTCGGTCTGCACATGGTGGTGTTTATATTTTATTAATTGTTCTGCGTGATTACATATACAACAACAGGCTCCTGGCCTTCAACACTCAGGCTCCCGGGCCTAACAATCACATAAGCCTCCAACTTATAAAAACTTGGCTCACCAGCCTATAAAACATAATTACAATTCCTTTCAAAACATGGTTCACAATAGGGCTCGGCCTTGGGGACACTACATTAACAACCAAGAAAAGAAAGAATATGGTGATAATATATGATGTTAGCACATTCAATAGCATAATACATTAATATTCATAACAAATACGCCCATGGAATAATAATTAAAATATTTTCAAGATATCAATTGGACGAAAAAAGAGTATTTCTATTAAGATATAATCAGCATAAGTGAATAATTTATAGACTTCTATGTTGGCATGGTTTGGAATCGAGAAAATAAGTTCCTTCTAGCTGGACCTCCACCACTTCAATCCTCCACCAAAGGCAATCTCATATAAGAGAGACAATGAAGTTCTCCATCAATAAGGGAAGATCTTGGGGGTTGAACATTGTGTTCAGAATTAAAGGATAAAGGGATGCAGACTCAATGTGAAGTGAATAATTCCTCCAGAGTAACTATTCTCTCAAATTTGAATTCTTTCTCTCTTTTCCATAGTTCAGAATTGGCCCATTTATAGCCTTCAAATGGAACTGAAGGGCCAAGTCGGAGCGTTTCCAGTATATGGAAGGTCAAGTATCATTGATCTCCTGTTGTGACATGGAAACCCGACACCATTTTTCATTTTTGGGCACATTTCCCAATGTACATGGGTCGTAGTGGTGCAACCTACATATACGCATGTTGTATATTATGCAAGGTGCATATATGTGGAAAAAATGTATTTTTAGCTCTGGTATTTGCAAAAAGGGATGAAAATTCTGCATAGGGAAATGGAAAACGACTTGTTGTGCAAGATTGCATGGGGTGAGGAAAATCTTTCTATAACATATGCCCCCTAATGTGTGAGATCAGAGGAGTATCTGTGATGGCTGAAATACATTATAAAAACCCATAAGTGGAGTGATGAGGAATCAACTGGAATAAATAGTTTCTCATTACAATCGATACTAACTTTGCCTACATGGCTTTCAATTTGAATTACACTGCAGTTCCATGTGAAAATATAACAAACAACTATCTGTGGCCATGAATACAAAAATACAAATGAGGTTACATGCCAAAGGTTTTCATAGTCATGAACAAGGCTCAGTAGAACCAGTCTCAAAATTAGTCTGAAGATATTTGTACACAATGGAGTATAATTTGATCACCCATGATCACTGAAGTCATATAGGTACTAGTCCAATGAAAAGGAAGCAACAAATGAGGAAAGTTGTGACCACATACTAATTTCTTCAAGTCTTCTACACAATCCATCAAAGGTGCAAGTCTATATCATGTGAATAAAGTAGTTGAGTTTGAACACAATGAGACATCATTTGATTACTGGTCATTGAGGTATACTGTTAACAAATGAGAGACAGCCTACTGATGATGAAATTAGGTATCATGGCACTGAGTACATTATTACAAGTGTGAATAAAGGATTCGGGGTCGAACACTTGAATAATTCATCGATAAAGAGACAATGATGTATTCCCAATTGTCAATGGTGAGAGAACTGCCACTGATGACTGCAATTCTCAAGGTACTCATCGGACTCTAGGTCTTATTTCCATAATAGATGATCTGAAGTCGATGGAAGAAGAATCGGTGAAAGGAGAGCATTCAAGCATCTCTCATCATTTAGAACAAGGTATAAAGTAGGAGCTTCATGAATTGGAGGAAATTAGATGAAGAACATGTTCACGAACCAACGACCTTGTGTGTCTTTCGCATGTGCCAAGTGTAAGAGGTACACAAAAAAGACCCTCTGAATAGAAGACAATGAGTAAAAATGTTGACAAATTCAAGGAAACCACCAATAAGGCTAATGGCATCCAAGACAATGCACGAGTCTCAATGTGTGAATAGATGTCTTGTCGTCAAACACAAGGGAAACCACCCAGTCAATGACCAATGATGAAATGTCAATTGATGGGTTCAAGGTTACCTACCAATGAGGAAAGTAGGAACAGGGTGCGTAATAGGACTACAACATCATGTGATTCTAAGAAAAACTGAGGGTATGGACGACATGCAAATTCAAGATTTATGAGGAATGGCTGACACAGGTTGATAGAGCTCCTTTGAACAAGATCATGAGACATATGGAAGACTCTGGAAGAATAGAATCAATGATGAAACCATGATATGCAAGAGACATCAATCAAACTCTCCACAGGGACTGGAAGAGTAACCAGTCGGGGGAGTAAATTATTTGTAATAAGCTCAGCTTCTTAAGGCCATGCTAAACCCAAAATTATGATGACAAGTGAAATCAATAACTTTGTTCTCTATTCAAAGGAAACATGAATGCTACCAATATAGGATAATAATCCCTTCCCGCTCGTCTTTTTTTTGTTTTTTCATAAGCAATGAATTCTATGATACAGAGGAGGAAACGAGTGTCACAAGTAAGAAGAACTAGTTCGAGCAGTTGAACATACCTATGCTCAATGCAAGGAGGTGCATGCAGGAAATGGACACTTGGGGGAATGTTCCCCCCTAGGTATAGGGTGTCAAATTGCGAAGGATATAAATGAGGCTCTCCTTGGTTGAGGATGCAAAATTTTTGAGGCAAAGGGTTTATAACACAAAGAGAGAACAAGCTATAGGATCAATACTACAAGAAAGGGCATGAGATGCAATCAAAACTTAATGCCAAAAAATGTCCTTTTTCATGATCTTAGTCTACTTGGTTTGAAAAGGGATAAACTTGTACCAAATAGACGTCCTTTCAAATCCAATTTATGAGTGTGAAAGAGACAAGTTCACTCGGCAATATTTTTGCTTTTTGAAAATGAGTCTGAAAAGAGCTTAACTAAGACTCACGACCTTTCAAGTCCAATTTAATGAGTGTGAAAGGGATAAATTCACTCGGCAATATTTTTTCATTTTTTAGATGAGTCGAAAAAGAGCTTAAATTAGACTTGTTTGGGAGTTTCTAGGTGGCATGTCATGGGGGAGGCCAAGGATCCCGTGTTGGACTTATGTCAGTATCTTACGAATAGCTGTCAAAATATTGGGAAAACCCAAATCTCTCCAAGTCGAGGAGGATAAAGTGCTAACAGAGGTTATGGTCTCTATGATATATCAAATAATGTCTCTTACTTGAAAGGACATAGGCGAAGGAATTGGATACCCCACAAGTCCATCCCAATCAAAGGGAACTTCTCGAGGACTTGGAGAGAGAGTACTCAGGGAGATTAAAACTCTCTCCTGTTCAGAAGGAGAAGTATCATAAATGATAATGACATGGTTGAAGGATGCATCACCCTCCAAAAGGAGAGTTGTATTTACTAGAGGTTGCACTGGTATGATGACTTCTTCAACTCTAGGTTGAATAGGATGCATGATAACAGGGACATGAGACACATCACCCTCAAAAACAGGGGTGTGGTCAAGAGAATATTGCAGTGGCATTATTTTCATGTCAATCAAGGGAGAAATAAGGTGTGGGGAAACCACAGATGCCTTAGAACCTGAAGGGCCCTTAGGTGATCCTCACATTTCTTGTATCCTAGTAGTAACAGGACACAGATGAGTAAGGTGATTTCCTTCGCAAGTCCTGCAAAGGAATTTAGGCTTACGTCTGAGACATCTAGGCTTCTCGATCATATGAATGCCCCCATCGTCATTCACAATGGCTGGTGACATGCCCTCAATGTGAATGGCAGAGGCGATAGAATCATCTCCCATATTATGTATAGAGGTTGGATATGTGACAACGATATGACTCGTGGCAACTAAAGTGATGGCCCCAGCATGACTAGAAATGACTGGTTGCGGGTTTTCAACATGACTTGCAGAGGTCGTTGACCAGTCTCCAACATGAATAGAAGTGGTTGGTGATATAGTTCCATTATGACCATAAGTGACTGGCCTAGTGGTGGTGGGTTGTGGTATTTGATACCAAGGTCCCGGGAAAGATTGACTATGAAACATTGCAGGCTAGGAAGGGTCCTGGTTTACACCTTATCCTTGTCCGGAAGGGTAGTATCCTCCTCCTAAATTATCTATAGAGGTTTCTTCGGGAATCATCACTGAATCAGATGTCTACAAAGATACAAAAGTATGATAAGTATTGTTCGAGTGAAGATATATGTTTCTCCCATGTGAAGGGGTTCCGTGAAGAGGGTAGCCCAAACCGTAAAACTAATTCTCCCCATATGAAAGGCCCAGGGATATATGGGGACCTGCCATGGGGAAAGTGTTCGTAGAAACTAACATGGCATATGAATGATACACAGATGGGGTGTAATAAGTAGAATAACCACCCATTTGAGTAATGGCTCCTGAAAAAACATAGCTAGTACTGGACTCATAAGAGGGGAGGTTCCAACCTCCCACAATTAGATTTGGTTGAGGGCATGACTTATATCGAATGAATATGTGGATGGTGGGGCCATGGTGCCCCTGGATCCAATGCTAGAATTCATGTAAGTGGGTCAGGGAGAGGACGAAAAGGGTGAATGCACAATCGACATATCAATAGAAAAATGATTAGAGACCCAAGGCATGGACTGAGTGTCATAATTCTTCATACCTTTGTGAAAAGGTGACGGATTCATCCCCATGAAATAAGTGAACGTCATAGGGGAGGTAGTGGTAAATGAGGGAGACAAAGGAAATCCACTATCCATGATAATGAAAACTCATTATAAAATCCTAAGGTCGACTAATAATCAAAGAGCACACCAAAAATAATCAAATGTCCAACATGCACACAAACAGGATAAAGTAGTTGAAAGGGGCCTCCCTCCCTAAAGTAGGTATGCCTCTGCCAAGAGGGGCCTGATACTCCCCACTAAAGATCAAAGGTAACAGAATCAGTTATAAGGGCCCTCATGGGATTAACAACCAGTCAATCAGATCCCCCTGAAGAGGTAATCCTCCATAAAGGTTGTGTGTTTTCTGACCCTTATCTGACCTAGGGTACCTGCATAATAACCCCTACAAGTAACCTATGTGGAAACTTGTCAAGAAAATAAGCAACCACTATATAACTGATGCACATGTGAGAAGTAGTAAGTCAGGTCCACCATATGGAAAGGGTAGAAAATCCCAAAACCTTGAAAGCACCACCTCTCACGGAGGTAAGGGCACTAGCAAGATCCCCAAATATAAATAGATCCCCAGAAATATCTCTGACGCTAAAAAGGTATTGGGGGGATATCCCTTCAACCCACCTCACGCGACCTTGTGATCAACTCCAGTGTAAGCAAAGCCTTCTGATATTACCAATTATACAATGGATTTCTTCACTCCCTTAGTCAAACGCATATGTTGATTTAATAGCCTTGGAGAAGTTTACTCACAAAATCCTATTCCAAGGCACTAAATCCTAAGCTATTTTGTGCACCCTATAAAATAAAATCGTTACTAATCAATTTTAAATTATAGTGTTAGTTTTAATGATCATGCTTACTCAAAAAGGTGTGGTCATGAAACTAGTGATGTTATGACTCAACAAGTAAATTAAATGAATATGAAAATAATGCAAAGTCCTAACTTCAATTTCCAATGAATGATATGCTTCTTAAAATGCAATTTTCGATTCAATTATGCAATCCTGAATAAAAATGCAATATTTATTTACATGAACTAAGATAAATGACAAAGACTCAAAAGATCAAAATGTCAATCAATGCAAAATGCCTAATACTTTTGTATTTTCAATATAAGAAAAATGAAAATGCATGGACTGAACAACAGCTTGATAAATAAAGACAGGCTTCCTATCATTCCACATACACTTAATAGTCACTACAAAGACCCAATAAGACTTTAAAATAATAAAAACCTACCCAGAAACCACCAAAACCAAAAAACAAGCAAAATGGGTTTATGTACATGACTGTTCAAGGGAAAAACGCATATGTACACAGCTTGCAGAGGGACAACATGTGTATGTACGCAACTGTCAAGAAAAAACCCTCGTATATGTGTTAAAACATAACTAGACTAAAGAGAAGTCTAGAAGACTCATACCTAGAGTGAAAAGAGGTTGTCAAGAAATGATACGACAAGAAATGAAATATGAATGAGAGAAATCTAAGGAGAAAAACACTCCAAACCCTGAAAAAAAGAAGATTCATTCCCCAGTATCATCGCCAATTATGTTACGAGGAAAATCTCTCTATGGCTAGGGGAAAACCACAATAGACAGAAATGACTGCAGAAATCAACTCTATTCTCAAGTATACTATATAAACAAATATCCTAGAAAGACAATATAAAATACCTACCTCGTCCAGACGTTTAATGAATTCCATCATTGAGCACTTGACCCAAGGCAATATACTTACAACTAGTCCTCAACAACCAAGCAAAGCAAGCATATGGTGATAATATATGATGTTATCACTTTCAATAGCATAATCCATTAATATTCATAACAAATACGCCCATGGAATAATAATTCAAATATTTTCAAGATATCAATTGGATGAGAAAAAAATATTTCTATTAAGATATAATGAGTATAAGTGAATAAGTTACAGACTTCCATGTCGGCATGGATCAGAACCGAGAAACTAAATTCCTTCCAGTTATGCCTCCACCACTTCAATCCTCCATGAAAGGCAAGCTCATATAAGAGAGACAATGAAGTTCTCCATCAATAAGGGAAGAGCTTGGGGGTTGAACATTGTGTTTAGACTTAAAGGATAAAGGGATACAGACTCAATGTGAAGTGAATAATTCCTCAAGAGTAATCTTGTTCTCAAAGTTGAATTCTTTCTCTCTTTTCCATAGTTCGAAATTAGCCCATTTATAGCCTTCAGATGGAACTAAAGGGTCGGGTCAGATTGTTTCCAGTATATGGAATCTCAAGGATCATTGATCTCCTGTCGTGACATGGAAACCCGACACCATTTATCATTTTTGGACACATTTCCCAATGTACACAAGTTGTAGTGGTGCAACTTGCGTATACGCATGTTGTATAGTAGGAAAGGTGTGTATATGTGAAAAAAATGTATTTTTATCTTTGGGATTTGAAAAAGGGACAAAAAGTATGCATAGGGAAATGGAAAAATGCATTTTGTGCAAGAATGCATGGGGTGAGGCAAATCTTGCTATAACAAATGGTAATATAAAAAGTTATAAAATTTTAATAAAACTTCATAAAAAATTATTATTTTTCTTTCAAATTTATAATATCCACAAATTTATTGTTATTTTAAATAAATGAACAAATTTTAATAAAATATAATAATCAAACATATCATTCTACATCATGTTGTATTTTATTTGCTAAACTAGAGTCATGCTGGATTTTATTTGCTAAATTTAGGGGGGAAAACAAAATCAAATCTACATCCAGTTTGTCAAACAACTTTATGATTTATCAAAATAGAGAGAATATTAGGCACAATGGTATTATATTTAATAGTGTTTGAATTATAGAGACGTGCAAAGTTTTGAACTCAAATGTGTATAGGAAAGACAACAAACAATAGTGGTTTCTCAGCTAGGCATGGACTACAACGACCAAGTCCCCATGGAAGGATACAATAGGAATTTTTGTAAATTCCAAAGCCAAAGATTTTGAATAATGATCATAAATAAATGAAGTTAAATTTGGATGAAGACTCTACCGACTAAACATAATTCTGAAGAAGGCATGGCCTAATATCCTATTCATTATTATTTTGTAGTCTAGGTTAATATTTTGGAGAGAGAAATGGAGTCACTCTGGTGCTCATCTGCGACGACTAGAGTTTTACCTTGGTCGCTCATCCTCCACGTTCCGGCCTTGGCGGCCTCTCCCCAACCTAATCCAACGACCATGGAGGAGGTTTCCAACTTTCTTGCAGATGTCTCGGTTCATGGGGAAGTTTATGCTATTTCCAAGCTAAAGCTCGGTCATGTTCTTCAGTCTAGTACCTCTTTCCGTGATATTGTTCAGGATGAGTTTTCTCCCCCGTCTTCATATTTTTTGGTGTAGGAATCCCCATCCCTTGTCATTCCCATGGGACAAGATGCTGAAGAAGAAGAGGAATATTACATATCTATGAGTTTGGTTTGTCGCTTCAATGGCTTTTGGCCAAAGTTAGTCGATATTAACAACTAGATCTCTGCTACCTAGATTCTTGTCATACAACAAAAATATTTCATTCACCCTTGTGAAAAAGGTTTCTTCATTGTTGAGTTTGAACTTCAGGAAGATCATGATTTGATCTTCAACTCAGGGTCATGATTTTGGGGAAACTCAGGTTTGTTCATGAAACCTTGGTCTCCTTCTTTCAATCCAGCTACTGACATTCTCTCCTCAGCCCGAGTTTGGGTGAGGCTTCCTAATATTCCCCTACATTTTTTGGGTCCACTCTCTCTCAAGGCCATTGGCTCGGCTTTCAGAAATTTCCATTTCACAAGTCATGAAACTACGAGGCACAACACCTCTACATTTTCCCACATTTGTGTGAAAATGGATTTCAGTAAAGGATTCCCAGCTGAAGTTATTCTTATTGGCTTTGAGAGAGTCTCATTGCGCTGCATATATTACTTTAAAACATGTCATCTTGATTCCCATTGTCCCAAAGGGTACAAAAATTTCATAAATCATTGGAAATCCACCTCGTGGGTTGTTTCTAATGACGACCATCAAGTAATTCCAAAATCCTGAAAAGAGTCTCCCCAACACAATGAAAAGCCTCCTTCATTATCTCAAGGCTTGTGCCAGAACTCCACTAAAAATCTGGAGAAAGAAGCATCTTCCCTTCAAGATTCAAATAAGAGAATTCATATACAACAATCCCCTCAGTCACCATCAAGTCGGACAAATCAGATTGACGTTGATGAGGTTTTGGATCAATAAAATCAAGAACACTCATATAAAGAAATCTTGGGTAACATAAACAATACAAATGGTCCAACATCTGCAAACGATGTTTAGATGGTAGTCGGAAAGAATATGAAAGTACATGAACCACCACAACCAATGGTAACACGAAGCTAGGCCCGCAAGTCAGGATAAAAGATGAGCTCTTCCCCATCAAGTTAATTTAGATGCAAGTCTCTTCACGTTTATTCTTAGAGTCTTTTTCCCAGTGTACTCAGTAAGCTTGTTCTTTGTGAAGATGTCATTTGATTATTTGAAAATGTCATTAGTAATCTGCAATAGTTTCCTACTCGAGGCCCCAAGCTGGCTCGAATTTTGCAAAATTTTGTAACTCCTTAGCGGTCTCGACCATGCCTTTTATTATAAAAAAAAATTAGTTTCTGTAAAAAAAATATATATTATCCTATTCATTATTGTTTTTCAAGCCCTAGGAGTCTCTATAAATGTAGGAACCTAAACCATTAGAGCTCTTGGGAGTGAATACGAGTCTTCAATTATTTTCATAAAGGTATTAAAAGAAATATAATATTTTCCTTTACTCACAAATTATAATAAACAAGTTAAATAATCCTGACCTTAACCAGAGAAGATGAAACAATTGGGATGTGATAAATAAGTAATGGAAAGGTCTTCCATAGGGTTGTGATAAATAATTAATGGAATTAATAACACGAGAGTCATGAAGATTCACATTATATCAAGTAAAATATATGAAAGAGTGAGGGTCGGGGGAGTGTGAGCAGTTAAAAATGATTGATAAGAAGTATAATGAAAATATAGAAGCATTACCTTGACAAAGATGGTGCTCACAAGTTTGAGCTTCCTATATTGATTCTCATTGGCACAAGTTCTCCAACAACTTCAATTCTGCAGAAAATGTTGGAGAAATAAAGCTTAAATAGAATTAAGAACTAAAGAGCATGTGCATTGTGCAGTTTGACGAGAATTGACATTGCAAAGTACACTTGATCATTTCCAAGTTGTCATTATTAACTTATAATATTACATTATATTATATTATAAAATATTATATATATTATAATATATTTATGTAATTTTATAATATTATTAATAATATTTAAAATTTGTGTAAATTTATAAAATTTTATTAAAAAATTACATTATTTATGAATTTCTGAGCAACTTATTATTATATTTTATCTTATATATAATAATAAATAATGTAATTTGTATGTAAATAACTTATTATATATTATAGTTTTTTTTTCAAAGAAAAAAAACATAATTTTATTTTATTATAATGAGAACAAAATTACATTTTGTATATACACTTTTGTAGTGTATTCCTAGTACATTTTGAGTCTATAATTTGGTTTCTACTATTGTAGCTCAAAAAGGATTTCTGCAGTTGCACTTTCAAAAGGTCTTTTTGATCCCTTTAAAGATTTTGTGTACATTTTGCTATTGTATGTAGCTCATCAAGTCCCTAATGTTGGGTTGTTTTCACATAGTGTACATGTGGATTCTTACCTGCTTGTAAACAAAAAGTTTCTTTTATCTTTTTGTTTTTAAACAATGAGTTTAAAATCATTCCAAAAATGGTTGATGTAGATATTCCTGGACCTGGTCATTTTCTACCTTTGTTACTTTCCATTGGCTTGGAGCTAGATGAAGCCCCTCTTTCAACCTCATGTATTCTTATTTATTCCTCTCCCTGTAGACATGTTGGTAAGTAAGTGACTCAAAATATGTATGTAAGTGAGTTATGTAAGATGTATGTAAGCGAGTTATGTCTTCCACTAAGATAGAAATTCTAGTGTCTGAACATCTTTGTGTGCCTCTTATCCAATTTATGACATTCATGGAGTCCCAAAAAATATTTAAGGAGTGGCAAACCTTTTCAATGGTGAATGCAATGAGAATTTTAAGGCTCAATAGTTTGACAAAATTGTTTTTTCCTATCCCTAACCCAAAGGTCATAGAGTAATAGTGGGAGTCTGATAAAAAGAGAATCCCTCCACCCACACAAAGGTTGTTTTGTGAGGCCCCATCAAAGAAACCCCAGGGAATTGTTTTGTCAATCTCAACCTCCTGGGACTATCTAGTCTTGACTCTGACCTCCTGGATGGATAAAGAGGAAAAAGTGGATAAAAATTTTTCCACTGTAATCTCTGGTACCGAAGGCACACCTTTAAAAAATAGGGAGTTTCGAACTAGCTAGACACCCTGAATTATTAAAAGGGGTAAGGCTCTAAGGCCCTTGTAGATTCTAGTTGACCATAAATTATTCCATGCTTGTTCTATATCTTGACCAGCCCAGTTGTAGCGAAGGTTCAAGATCCTAGAAACTTCAATCCAAACTTCAATGGTGTAAGGAAATTTCAAAAATATATGAAAAGTAGATTCTTCTTCAAATTTACAGAGAGTACACCATCCTGGGCCATTAATATTTATTTTATGTAGAATATCCTAGGTTGACACTTTGTTATTTAAGAAATTCCACATGAATAGTCTTTTTTTGGCTAGGCAATTCACCTTCCAAAGCTTTCCCCACCACCAGACAGACTCTTGTTGAAACAAGTATGAGTTTAATTTTAGGTATCCCATCTTTGGTGTGTAGATCCCTGGAGGTGTTGTGTCCCAAATTAGTTCGTCCTCACAGTCCTTGAGCCTGATCTACGGTATCTTTAAAATATTTGAGTACCTTTCAGCTATAAAACTTCCTCGCCGTCTAAACCAAGCCCGCTTTCTGACTTCCATCCTTGTGACTATTTTGTGGTAAGTATCGGCTAGGCAAGGTTATTTAAAGTTTTAATACCCTTTGTTTTCAAATGATGGAGGAGTTGGTAGGAGAGTATATCTCGACCTTCACATCCCATCCAAGGGTCTATCCCCAGTATAAAACATTTTCCATTGCCTATCTTCCAAGAAAGTTCATTTTCAATTACTGGACAAGCACTTATGACTGCCTTCCAAATCACCGAGGCACCTTTAAAGGATTTTTGTGGACTTTTGATCCATGTCTCCAAGGGAATCAACTCAATATATTTTTGCACCACTACCTTAGTCCATAGACTAGAAGAGTTTAGAAGAATCCAACCTCCCTTTTCCACCAGAGTTTTGGAAAAGAGAAAAATATTTTCCAGGCCCCATTTTCCAAGATCCTTTGGAACAACAATTTTTTCCCATCAAACCCAAGGAGTTACATGTTATTCTTTTTTTCTTCTCCAAAGGAATTTGAAGGTGATTTTTCTTGTTGCTTCCAAAATTCCTTTTGGAATCCAATATAGTGACATCCAATAAACTGGAATAGATTCCAATACTGACTTAACCAGAACAAGTATACTCGTGCATGAAATCCACCTATGGCTCCATGTGTTTAGTCTTTTATCCATTTTCTTCAAAATCCACTTCCAATCTTCTTTTCTATAGTTGTTTGGTTTTATAAAGAACCCCAAATATTTTAGACCATCGTCTAGTTTGGCACTCTTCTTCAATGAGTAAATTTGTAGTGAGGGATGATTTTCCTTCATCAATTTTCATGCCAGTTGATTTGGAAAAAAGAAGAAGAACATTCTTTAAAGTTTCATCGTCCCTTATGGATCCTACATTGAAGATTAACACATCATCAATGAAGAAAACATCAACAAGTTACAGATCTTGCGTAATTTTGAATCTAGAGAAATAACCCAATCTTTTTTCTTCTGAGATAGTTCTTCTTAGTCCTTCAATGACTAAGAGGAATAGTAGTGGTGAGAGAAGACACCCTTGTCTTAAAATTCTTTCTAAAGGAAAAAAATGTGAGGCTTAGTCATTAATAAGCATTGCAAAGGAGACTGTAGTGAGGCAGTTCATGACCCATTTGATGAAGGGAACTGCAAATCCCCAATGTGTTAGCAATAAGCAAATGAAAATCCAACTTACTCTATTGTATGCTTTGGAGAGATCAACTTTTAGCACTACACCTTTTAATTTCCCATAATTAATACTGTGAAGTCCTTCTTCTACTACCCCTATAGCTTCATGAATTTTTCTTCCTTCCAAGAGACCAATCTGTTCTCCCGAGATTCTTTTTGAAATTATTATTTTCACTCTTCTTGCAATAACTTTTGAGATAATTTTATAGACACGGTTACAGAGTGAAATTGGATGGAAATCGTCTAAGGTCTCTGGATTATTTGTTTTTGGGATCAAAGTTGTTAGGAACCAAATACCAAGATAACATAGAAAAACCTCAGAATAAGTACTCAATGTCTTGAAAAAGAGAGAATTTCATATAATAAGCCTCTTTGAGGGGGAAACCTCCTTATACACAACATAGATTTCCAAATACAATATGATTCCAAATTAAAAGGTATCCTTGGTATATATAGGAGACTAGGAGGTAAAATTACAACTAATGGACCCAAGCCGACATAAATAAAATAAAATTACTAATGTAATATGACCTAATTAAGGGGTAATATGCCATTATTTAGGGATTAACATGCCCCTCCCCTTAAGAAAAGTGTTTTATGCAACTCTTGAATAATTTTGGATACTTTTGTATAAAAGACTCACCTTCCCAAGTGCAATCTTCAGCAGGTAGTTTCCTCCACTTAATGAGATACTCTAAAATGGATCTATTCCTCATATCGCTAATTCTTGTGTCAGTGATAGCTTCAGGCTCCAATATGACTTTTCCTTCCTTGTCAAGTTATGGAAATATAGTTTGAACTAAGATCTTGTCACCTATAACCTTCTTTAAGCATGAAACATGGAAAAATGGGTGTACTCGTGAATATGTAGTCAACTCCAATTTGTATTCCATAGTACCAATATTTTGCAACACCTTATAAGGGCCATACTACTTTGGTGATAATTCATTATCCTTCTTGGCTTTCTTGAGGGACATGTATTTGTATGGTTGTATTCTTAAAAACACCCAATCCCCTACTTCAAAATGTATTTCACTACAATGTTGATTTTCTTGTTGTTTCATGTGATTATGTGCCATGGTCAGGTTGTCCTTTAAGATTTGGAGAACTTATTGTTGATGCTCGATGTGATCTTCCACTACTTGAAGCTTAGATTTTTCTTTTATATAAGAAGTGATGGAAGGAGGATGGTATCCATATAGTTCCATAAATCATGTCATTTTTGTTGCAGTATGAAAGGAAGCGTTATACCACCATTCTTCCAAGGGTAACCATTTGAACCATTATGTTTGTTTATTAGATACAAAGAAACGGAGGTATCCTTCCATACATTTGTTTACTATCTCATTTTTTCCATCCTATTGAGGATGATAGGATGAGCTATGAGCCAATTGAGTACCCAAAAAAGAAAATAATTATGTCCAAAATTTTCCAGTGAATATGGGATATCTGTCACTTACAATAATATTTGGGATTCCATGTAGCTTTTGAACTATCTCCATGAATGCGGTGGAAATTGTACTGGCTTTGAAGGGATGAGAGAGTGCACAAAATTGTGTGTACTTGGTCAGTCTATCAACAATAACCATGATGACACTCTTTCCTTTAGACTTCAGCAACCCTGTGATGAAATCCATGGAAACCTCCTCCCAATGCTGACTTGGGATGGTTGATGGTTGTAAAATACCCAGGGTCTTAATTGTTTCCACCTTATTTTTTTGGCAAAACAAACATTCTGCCACAAACCTTTGAACATCATTTTTAAGTCCATCCCAAAAAAAATCCTTCTTGACCCTATGGTAGGTTTTCAAAAATCCTGAGTGCCCTCCTACCGGAGAGGTGTGCAATTCCAATAATACCTTTTGTTTGAGTTTGGATTTCTTACATAAATATAAGCTATATTTGTACCATAGTGAATCATTTTTCCATGTAAATGTATCTGATGCACTGGAATCCTGCCACAACCCTTGAATTAGATTCCACACATTTTCATCATTCTTACATTCATCCCTCACATCTATTATCCAATTGGGTTGTATGATTGAGATAGCACAGAGAAAGGCCTCAACATCTTCATCCTTTCTTGAGAGTGCATATGCCACAACATTTTGCTTCCCTTTTTAATAGATGATTTCAAAATCATAACCCAATATCTTAGTCACCCATTTTTGTTGTTCTTATGAATATAGTCTTTGTTCAAATAAGTATTTAAGACTATCATGATATGTTTTGACCTTGAAGTGCCTACCTATTAGGTAAGAGCACCATTTCTTCAATTCATGTGGTATTGCCATCACTTCCTTATCATAAATGGGTTTGTGTAAGTCCTTTACCTTGAGTGGCCAAATTTCAAAAGAAAGGGGCCTTCCTTCTTGCATTAGAACAACACCAATGCCATTTCCTGAGGCATCACATTCCACAATAAAAAAAATTGTGAAGTCTGTTGTGGTCAAGGAATGAGCTTTTCACATCACCTCTTTAAGTTGTTAAAAATCTCGAGTTTCCACTGGAGTCCAATAAAATGCATCCTTCTTAGTTAATGTCATTAAAGGTGTTGTTATTCTTCCATAGTTCTGAACAAACTTGCGGTAGTAACCTGTCAAACCCAAAAATCCTCTAAGATTCTTCAATGTTCTGGGAATCGACCAGTTCAGCATGGCCTTAATCTTGTTAGGGTCTACCTTGACACCTTCATGAGATACAATATGACCCAAATAATATGCCTCCTTCATCCCAAAGAAACATTTGGATGGTTTTGCATACAGTTGTTTCTCCTTTAGTAGTTGTAGCACCTTGTCAACATGTCACACATGATCCTCCCAAGACTTTCTATAGATTAGTATATCATCAAAAAATACTAACACAAATTTTTGAAGGAAGGATTGAAAATGGAATTCATCAACCCTTGGAATGTGGAAGGTGCATTTGTAAGTCCAAAAGGCATGACCAAAAATTCATAATGGACTTCATGATTTTAGAATTTTGTTTTTGGGGTATCTTCTTCCTTCATTCTAATGTGATGATACCCTAAACGGAGACACAACTTTGTGAAATATATTTCTCCATGTAGTTCATATAACAATTCATCAATTATAGGAATGGGAAACTTATCTTTAATAGTGATCTTATTGATATCTCTATAATCTGGACACATATTCCATGAGCCATCTTTATTGAGTACCATTAGCACTGGTGCAGAGTAAGAACTTTGGATATGTCTAATAATGCCAGCCTCTAACATTTCTTCAACCATACACTCTTCTGGGCATAAGGGTATTTGTAAGGCCTGATGTTAGGAGGAACACTCCCAGGAATTAGGTGAATAACATGATCATGATTTCAAGTGGGTGTAAGACCTTTGGGAATATCTTCAAACACTTTGGAATTCTTATCAATGATCCCTTAGAGATATAGGGGAATAGATGGCTTAGATTTTTAAAACTCTAGTGAGCATAGTTGTGCAATTACACCTCGATGCCCCTTTTTCAATATTTTTTTCATTCCATTAGAGCTTATTACCTTACTAGGTTTCCCTTTGATACCTCCTAACTCAATTTCTTTTCCTTCCAATGAAAATTTCATGAAGAGTTCCTGAAAATTAAAATCCATTGTTCCTAATGATTGTAACCATTGGATTCCTAGTATAACATCAACACCACCCATGGGTATAGCAATCATTGGAATATTCTTTACATATTCCCCCATAGTAATATTGATCTTATTTCATTTTCATGAGAAATTTATAGTTCCTCCATCTGCAATCATTACTTGAAACTCTCATGCTAGTTATACAAAACAATTGAGAGATTTGGCTAATTTGTAGTGAATGCGATTATGAGTACTACCAGAATCAATTATGAATATTACCTTTCTCTTTTTGATATATCCTTCAATCTTGAGGGTTTGAGGAGTTCTAATTCCATCCAATGCATTACACGATATCATGGGAGTCAACTCTTTAGAAGAAATCTCTTCTACATTTTCATCTTGAGATGGTTCTTGTTCTTGTTCTTGTTCTTCTTCCTCTTCACAATCTATGTATAATAATTTATTCTCACCACACTCGTGTCCCTTACTATACTTGTTGTCACAATTAAAGCATAAACCTAAATTTTCTTTTCTTTCCTCCAATTGTTGAGGTGTCAACCTTGTAGGTTGAGGTGTTTTATAAGAAGGAACATTATTCTATCGATAGATGTTAGGAGTGTTCCTTCTAGTAGCCATAGCCATATTTTTACTTTCAACATTTATTTCCACTCTAAATGCATTTTCCAATGATTTGGGTTCCCAAAGGTGAACCTCATGTTGAATGTTATCCATTAAAGTTCCTATGAATACATCAATAAAGTGCTCATCTGGAATATTTGTTACCTTTATATTCAATCTTTGGAAGTTCTGGATGTGCTCTGTAACTGAACCCTTTTGCTTGAGATTTATCAATTGGATAAAGAAGGTATTGCTCCTTGTATCCTCATAGTGTGCTATCATTTATTCCATGAAAATTGTCCAAGTGACGAGTGATTTGTGAGAAAAAATCCATCGATACCACAAAAATTGATTGGGTTCTAAATATAAAGAAGCAATTCGTACCTTTTGTGTATGTGGCACATCATGTAGATCAAACAATTGCTCCATCTGAAGTATCCATGTGATTGGGTACTTTCCATCAAACTTCCTCATATTGATCTTAGGAAAGTGGTTGGGATTCAACCCAAAGTTGGAGTTTATCCATTCTTCATTCATCTTCCTTATGTCCTCATCATGAATTTCATGGGATACATTTTCACTTTCAGGTGTCCTCTCTATTAGGTAATTTTTCAATCCTTCCACGATCTCCCTTTTTAAACCATACATCATCCCTTGTAGTTCATATTTTGTTACTGTCTTCTTTTGTAAATTATTTATGTCCCTACGCATTTCTTCACCTTCATCAAGAGTCCAAGTAGTACTATCTGTAGGCTTATTTGGTGTGGAAGTTCCCTTTTTTGGTGGCATGTTGGCCAAGTATCACTTTTAAGCCTTGATTTTGAAGTGGTTATGCTAGACAATCTTTCTTCTGCGGTATCTCCAAAATTCCAACCCTTATGCATATGAAAATTTATTTTTTGTAGTTCTCTAATATTTTTTCTCTACAATGCGACAGGTCTAATCAAAATTGGATGTGCCAAGTGGAAGTTATGGTAACTTCCCCACAACTTGTTGATTTTTTGTAATTTCCATGCGATCTCACTTGTATAGAGTGCCCCGCACAAAATAATTGATATAAATTATGAAAATTGTACCAGAAATACTACGAACTGTCTATAATCCAATGCAATTGGTCTCACTCAATTTGGATATTCTATGAAGAATGTATGGTTGTTTTACTCAAAACACCTGCTTGAGACTAGTCAATAGGACTAGTCAGATTCCCTATCTTCCACAGGGTGTATCTGCAAATGTAAGATGACCCAGAAGTTGAAATTTTTATCACATATACCTTAATAATTTATATAAATATCCTACATATTTCAATTTCTGAAACATTACAAAACATATTTCATAGAGAAAATTCTATGATGACTAAATTCAGGATGATTCCAGAACCCTATCTTACATAGGCTATATCTCCAAAAATTTAAGGCCTCGGGAGATAAAATTTAAACCCAACATACCTTGATCCGTCTACTAAATATCATCCAAGGGGTTTCTTCTAAAATGTCGTAGAAAAAAATTATAGTGAAAATTCCAAGGTGTCTCAGATGTAGCAATGAAACCCCAAGACCTTGAGCTCTGATACCAAATGTTAGGAACCAAATACCAAGATAGCATAGAAAAACCTTAGAATAAGTACTCAACACCTTGAAAAACTGATAATTTCAGATAATAAGCCTCTTCGAAGGGACAACCTCCTTATACACCACATAGATTTCGAAATACAAGATGACTCCAAATGAAAAGGTCTCCTTGGTATATATAGGAAACTAGGAGGTAGAATTACAACTAATGGACTCAAGATGACATAAATAAAATGTTTGACATAGTATCATTAGTGTGTTGTCATTGATGTCAAACAGTAGGACAATATGTAGAGACTAAAGCTCAGGAGGGTTAGCAAATGAAGATCAAATCTAAAAAGAGATAGTGTGATGATACTTAGAAGGGAAAGGCGAATGAAGATCAAAGCTCAGAAGAGATAACACAATGATACTCAGAAGGGAAAGTGCATTGTAGAAACATGATCAGATCAAGTTAGGACCATTGAATACAGAAGTGCTAGATCAACGGAAGGGATGGATTGTGGAGAGAAAAAGGAGAACTAAAAAGTGTGTTATTCCCAATCCCGCAATCATTCTAGGTCGTCATATTACAAGAGAAGGATCATTGGAGGACTAGTCAACGATCAGATCAAATCGGGACTATTGATACACAAGCATCATATCAACAACAGGGATAGATTGAGGAAAGAAAAAGGAGAATTAAACAATGTGTTATTTCCAATCTCGCTATTAGTCTAGATCGTCGATCGTCACCCTCCAAATAGATCTAAAGTTGGAATTAGTTCCACTACCAACAAACAGTTTTCCATTGAGGAGCTCGACAATAGTTTTAAACGTCATGCTAGTTGGGACCCCACAATAATCCTTAATCATTGATCTACTTCAAGAGCCTTCTGGACTGATGGATCAAGTTGAGTGGAAGGATAGGATAAGAAAGGAAAAAGGGTTGAGATTTTGAATACCCGAATTCTCGATAGTCATTGGATCACTTTAAGTGGAAGGATTGGATAAGAAAAGAAGAAGAGTTGTTGGATTTAAACCAGGGAAAAGTAGCATCGCAGATAGATCGAGTCCTGGATCTAAGATCATGATCAATAGACAAAATTCATTTCGGGTTACAAGTTGTGTGGAGGTTACACTTCGGGGAATCTCACTTCGGAAGAACTAGGAAGTGGAGAGTTCAAATTACCCGAAGTCCCAAAGGCTGAAATTCTGAAGTCACTCTCAGCCATCGATCTGAGATACATTTCGGATACTATTCTGACCATTAGATCGAGGAGAAGAATATGTGCCACATCATGAGATCTATGTCAGAAGACCACGTCTACAAGGATACATGGCACAGTCAGATAATGAAAAGTGTCAAGATAAAATTGGAATTGCAGGTACGTGTAAATCATGAATCTGAGTGACACATGGAAGCCACTCGACCTGTTCCATGTCAACAAGTTACGTCAGTAAGTTACGTCACTCTGGGAGTTTCACTTCGGGAGTTTCACCACCAACAAATGACCAAAGTCTCGAAGTGGACATGAGTAATCTGATCTAAAGAACACTTCGAGAGTGTTCTCGACCATTGATCAAGTACAGTGGAAGGATAGAATAAGTATAATAGCTGAAGTGTCGACAGTCATCCATCTCATCGAGAGATTAAAATGTGATCGTTGATTCCGATAAAGTGATCAAGCACTCGTTTGGCCTAGCACCTGGTCATCGTCGTTGGTCATATCGAATAAGATAAATAAAGGAAAAATATAATACATATCTAAAGTTGATAAGCCCATGGTTTTGCGTTGTCGATCATATGAAAATGGTTTGAGGGAAGCGCCTCTACAGAACTTGGTTTCTGCAATAATTGCAGAGATTTGGGATTGAGTTAAAAGATGAAATTGATCCATATCTATGATCAATTTATGAAAAGCCTTCATGGTAAGGTTTGAATAGTAAAAAAGATTATGGTTAAGTTAAATGAAGAGGTGTGATGGTCCAAACGAAAGGAAACAATGTGTTATATCTCACCCTACCTTGTAGATTATATAAATGAGATAGAGTGGTGAGAAGAATTTTGTCTTTGCATTCCAAATCAGGAGACATATTAAATAAAAGAAGAAGAGCGAGATGCAGTGAATACATGATACAAAAAAATTACAAATTCAGAAAACAAGGGTGGTTGGGTGGTACAAGGGTAGGTTGGTTCCTAGAAGGGAGTTGGTTCTTCTTTGTCAATTGTAGCTGACTAAACAAGGGGTCAAAGCCTCCTACCAGTTGGTGCTGGTGAAAAAGGGTGTGGGTGCATCTTGATCAGTTGGTGTTGATCTAAAAGGAAGTACATCTTCCATCTATGTAACATGTAAAACGAAATTCTGCAATTAATAGAAAAGTGTTTGTGGTTTTTCTGATTAGGTTCCACGATAAATATTGTGTTAAAATTTTTGTTTGCAATAACAAAAGAAAAATTGAAAAATTATTGAGTCACTGATTCACCACCCCCCTCTCAGTGACGGGATCTGATCCTTCATAAAATAACATTACTAATGTAATATTCCCTAATTAAGGGGTAATCTGCCACTATTTAGGGCTTAACAAAAGCTATGAAGGTGAAGTTTAGGATTTGTGGAATTCTCCCCGAAACTCTAGTGTCCTCCACCATCTTTAGCAAATTCTATCCCAAAAGCTCAAAAAAACCCAGAAAGAATTCAAAAGTCCAGCCATCTCGACCTAAACTTTTGTCTTTTTGAAAGCTGTGAAGAAGTTCTTTTAATTCTTCTTATGTTACTTCTTCCATCAAGAGTATTTTGTCTGCTTCATCTACAAATCTTGGAAAAAGTTGAGCCATTTGGACCACTTCTTCTATGGAGGCTTGATTTTCTACTTTGAAGAGTTTTTGGAAATGATTTTTCCCCAAACTTGACATACCTTCAAAATATTTCTCCAAATTTCCTTCCAAATATTTCAGCTGCCAAATGGTATTGACATTCCTCCTACCATCCATATAGCTCTACTTTTCAGTCTCCATGATTCTTCCTTTTCCTTGAGTAGTTTGTTTCTTCTCTACTCCATACGTAGTAAAAAAACTTAGACTTGGGAGTGGAAACCCTCCCCCCCCTTCTTCTTCAGAGACACTTTGTAGCTCAGGTTCAATTTGTTTTAGTTCCTTGTCCTCATTTTTTCTTTTTTGGAAAGCCCAAGGTTTTACTTTCTCTTTTATCCTTTTTAGATTTTCTACAAAATAAAATGCTTCCGACTAGTGGTTGTCTTGGTGAAAGGGTATCCAGTTCTCTTTTACAATATTAATAAAAGAGTCATCCTCTAGCCAAGTCTTGTTAAATTTAAAAGGGGTAGTTGGATTTTTTGAGCCCTGTATGAAATCCAAGAAGATCGGGTAATGACCAGAGATACCTCCACATCCGATCCACTGTTTCATTGTTATTTTATTTTCCAGAAGAGAATCAACTATCAAAAAATTATCCAATCTTTTGGATACTCTATCCTCCCCCACCATGTTGTTTCTCTAGGTTGGTTTGAGTAAGATGGGATCTAGATCAGTTAATTTTCATTCAACAATTTTTTTACCAAAGTATTCTACCAACAAGTCAGTTCTAGCATGTAAACCCCAGACTTCTGAAGGTCCCAGGGAGAAATTTAAATCCCCCCCTAAGATCACCAAGTGGTCTTTTAGAAAGGACTTGATGAAGATATTGTCACAGAAAGGTTTCCTTTTCTAATAAGGGCCATAGATGTTTAGTATGTGAAGATATTAACTTAACTCCGGGACCAAAACAATAATTCCTAGCCTAGAGTCTATACACCATACATTTGAGACTTGAATTGTCTGGGTATTCCATCCTGTTTCCAATCCCCCTGATCTTCCCAAGGCATTCAATGTTTCAAACTTCCATCCAAGAAGTAGCTTCTCCAAGCTAGATTTTACCTCCTCTCCATCCCCCAGGTTTTCTTGTAACAACAATACATTGGGTTTTTTTGAGGAAATCACCCTTTTTAAAATTGTTTTTTTAAGGGAACCAACTGAAACCCTGTAGTTGAAAGACATGCACTTCATCCATAAACCTTACCCCGGGGCCTCACTAGTCTAAGTTCCCTTACAATCGACTGTTGTTTTCCCACTAGAAGGTCTATCCTAGCTTTGTATTAAGATTTTGAGATCATGGATTTCCTCCCACAGCCCCCTCTATCCAGTGACAAAATCACTTCCTTTCCCATACCTCCTGAGGGTATAGTTTTCTTATGGGATCTAAAAAAATAACGAGTTGACATATTTTCAGAGGGAAAATAGGATGAAGAGGAGTCATCCTCTGCACAACAGAGCCGCTTCAGGGATGGGGGATCACCCAGTGAAAAATCCATCTTGAAGGTGTCTGATCCTCCATGGGTCTGTGATGAGGGGTCAATATCAACGGACATGTTTTTCAGAGCCTCCAACCACTCATTACCTTCTAGAGTTAGATTTTTAATTAAAATAGTAATAGGAGGAGAAAGAGGTAAAGGATTACCTGAGGCCAAGTTCCTTGATTTTCCCAATCCAGACTTGATAAGGCTTAAGGCTCGGGCCCTTCTGTCGCTTTTTCAGGAAGAGTTTCATGGATTTCCTGTAGAATAACACCTTGGTGTGAATATGAAGGTTTCTTTAAGTCCATTGAGTCTTGTGCTTCATCAATTGTAGCACCCGTATGACTTCTCTCCTCCTTGTGTAACACTCTCTTCCTCTTGTCACAAAGGTGAGTCTTTCCTCTGGTTCTTAATGGAAAGTGGCAATTCATCACCAAATGCCCATACTGATGGCATCTACGATATTTGAACAAAAAAAATTCATATTCCAAAATCTGGGAGTGGGTAAAGCTTCCCCAACTCAAATCGATTTCTTCACCTCGCCCTTCTCTAACATTAAAATTGACTAGAATCCTTGCCACTTTCCTTTTTTTTTTTTCTTCGAAGGAAAAATCCACTTCCAAGAAGTCCCCCAAGAAATTTCCTATTGCTTTGAAATACTCTAAGGACCAAAAATGTAAAGTCAGTGCCAAAAGATAGACCCAAACTGAAATTTTATCCAATTTCTCTCAACTGGCATAAAAAATGGGGCTCCAAGGCTTTAAAAATAGTGGGGAATTGTTAACACTCCAATTTTCTGTAGGTGCCCATTTTACATGATATGGTTGAAGAAAGTTAAAAGAAAACTAGTTCCTGTTTAGCTCAATGATCTTTGGGACGTAGCCAAGATGCTCTTTCCAAGCAGAATGTGCCCAGTCGATTATGTATTTGTGCGTGAAAGATATACCACTTGCTCTCCTGACCAGGGTTTGGTTTTCCATTTGAATAACATGATTCATACCTACATCCTCCCCAAGAACTAGATTCCCCACTTTTCCTTTGGTTTTTAAACCTTTCATTTTTTGTCTCTGTCCAACGCTCTTTTTTCTTCTTTAATCACAAAAGCCCCCGATATAGGCTGTAGTCCTTTGGGGAGTCTGAGTAAAACCACCTGTGTCTTAGATGAAACCTCGTTGTTCTTCTATGTCAAGGAGAGCTGAGATAAATCCCTTAGTGGGAAAAGACTTTGTTAAAACCATCAAAGCTCCAGGGAGTCATGAATAGAAATTCTTTGATCCACTATGTTCTACATCTACCTCTGATGGGGACTTTGACCCGTGAAGATTTAATCCACTTCCAGGGTCCTCCTGACTGGAAAGGGGTGAATAAAGAATAAAACCACCTTCTACCTGTGCGTTCTAGTCGAAGGATAGATCATCTTGAGGGCTAAGTGAGGGAGGTATTCCTCCTCCTCTGTGCATATGCTCAGAGGAAAAGAAATCTAAAAATGCCCCAAAAAAATCTTCAAGACCTCTTCCCCCAAAGAAGGATGAAAAAAAGTATGTTGAAATGACTTACCAGGAAGAGGAGGAGGTTCCTTGTCAGGGATTAGGATATTTTGGGCCTAACTTCTAGTCATCTCCTTCTTATCCACGCGAGCCCCCAAACTTCCACATGTTTCCAACCACTGCTCATCTTTGAATAACTAGTCCCCTGTGGTGGCCATGTGTTCTAAAAACTCCTCCATAACAACTCCCATCTTCTCCATGTCCACCAGTCCTCGTACTAGCCGAAAAAAGAAGGAAGAAAAACCTACAAAAACAACCACTACCTCGCTTCGAAAGAGTCAGGAAAAGACATCCACTTGAAGTCCCGTGAGCAGACCACCCTACTAAATCCTAACTCTAGACTCTATGTCTGCAGACCGTAGACCATGAAGCTTAACCATAGTCCCAGACCGCAGAAAGAACACAAACCATAGTCCTAATATTAATTTATCAATTACATTATTAAATATATATCAATATATATATTATTAGTATATATTTATATTACAATATATATTATTATTATAATCCTAATATTAACATATATTAGGATATAAATTACATTATTTATAAAGTTATGAGGAACTTGTTATTATATTAGGAAATAATATTAAGTTAGTTACATATAATATAAGTTAGTTATATTATACACAATGCTTCTAGGACCTGACTAATGCTGAAGAAAACTCACTCACAACCGATTGTGAGTTACAAATGTTGGCATTTAATCATTTTAGAACTCAATATAAAGCCATTGAGTCTAAAAGCATAGATGTACAATTTGATGTATTACAGACGGTCCCTCGCTTCTTCAAGGAGTCTGACAATTTGAATATTGGTAAACCTGTCACACTCGCTGAGCTAAAAGATACTATTGAAATTATGACCAAAGACAAAAGTCTTGGTCTAGATGGATGGAATCGGGAACTTTTTCATCACTTCTATGAGATCATGGGTATGGATTTACTTAGAGTTGTAGAAGAATCACTTCTCACAAGAATTATACCTAGAGCACTAAATGCAATGTTCTTCATGCTAATTCCTAAAATCAGTAAGCTTCTCAACTTCAATGACTTCAGACCCATTTCTTTATGCAACTTCTCATACAAAGTCATCTCCAAGATTATTGCCAACCATATTAAAGATACTCTAGCCAAGTGTATCTCCACTGAAAAATTTTGAATTCTTGAAGGACAGATTGATTTTTGATGCAGTGGGCATCACCCAAGAATTTCTTCATTCGGCCAAGGTGAAAAAACTAAACTCGGTCATCCTAAAACTTGATTTAAAAAGATCTTATGACAGTGTCAGTTGGAAATTCCTACATTTGTTACTAGATCAGATTGGAATTGACAGGCTTGTCATTAATTGGATTATGGGTTGCATTACATCGGTCAACATGACAATCTTGGTAAATGGAATCCCCACAGACTTCTTTCGCTGCCACTGGGGTCTCCGTCAGGGTTGCCCTTTGTCAGCCTTGATTTTATTACTTGTAATTGAAGAACTCAGCAGAATGATGACCCAAGCAGTGGAAATGGGATCCTTTCAAGGGCTCAAATTCGCTTTCGACATATTTATCTCTCACTTACTGTTTGTTGATGATGTCCTCATCCTAGGCTCTAGGAATATTGATTATTGGAAAAATCTCAAAGTAATCCTATCCAACTTCTGTGAGGCTACAAGACTATCTATCAACCACCATAAATCTATTTTGATTGCACAAAATATTGAACCAAATCTTAGGAGCTACCTTCTTTCAGAATTCAAAATTCATATTGACAGTCATGATCAAGGGTTGAAGTACCTTGGCTTCTCCCTGAAACCAAATAGTTACAGAGATAGTGACTGGTCGTGGCTCATCAAAAATATTGAAAAGAAGATTGGGAATTGGACTCTTCGATGGTTTTCCTTGGGCGACAGACTCACTCTGGCAACTTTAGTCTTACAAAGCATTCTATTTTATTGGCTTATCCTGGAAAAAGATCTGGTTTCTATTCTCCAATGCATTTAGCATTTGATAAGTAGATTTATCTGGAAAGGGGGAAAAAAAGCCACTGTATTTCACCTTTCAAAATGGAAAAGTATAGCAAAACCAAAAGAGTATGGAGGATGGGGCATTAAACACCTGACATGGTTTTCTCTCTCTCTTGCAACCAAAACCTGTTGGAGAGGTCTTTTTAAAATTAATTTATGGAACAAAGTTCTCACAAAGAAATATCTAAAAGGATTAGACATCACCTCATGGTTGCGTAAGGACGCCCACACCACCCAAAACTCTTCCATCATTTGGAAGAATCTGATGCGTTCATTTCCGATTATCAAACGTTGGATGGCTTGGGAAATTGGGACTGGGCAGCATATTATACTTGGGCACGACCCATTCATTGGTTGCTTGGATTACTTTCAGCGCTCCAATTCACTCCTTCAGAAATTAAACAGCCAATCCATTTATTTGTTAGCCCAAGCCACCGTGAGCGACTCAACAAAAGCACACCAACAATGGCTGGACACTAAACAACTAGGATTAAGTACTGCACATAGCCTGGAATGGGAAGTATTCACCCAAAATCTCAGAAACAGTGGCTTCTGATTGAGCAGTGAAAAGGGCAAAATTTCATGGTCTTCGAATCGTTCAACCAGTAAGGTCACGACCAACTCAACATATCAGTGCATACTCTACACAATCAAAATTGTCGTTGAAAAATGGTGGCATAAAGCGATCTGGATGGTGAAGGTAATGGTAAAAATAATATGTTTCATGTGGCTCTAGATAGAGGATTGTTTACTCACAGGTATCAACTATCAAAAGAAAGGTGGAATCAATCCTTCAATCTACGCCTTGTGTCTAAAAGTAGAAGAGTCCTCCAAACACCTATTTGTGGACTGCTAGACCACTCAATTGATCTAGGAAAATATCCTCACTTTTGGATTGACAATGAGTGGAAGAGGGTCACCATTGAAGAAAAATTAAAATATTGGTTCCTCAAACTACCAAACTTAAAACACATACCTTTTCTGATTATGTGGGAGATTTGGAAATATAGGAATAAAATCCTGTTTGAAAACTGGACCAAGAATGTTGCCATGATTTACAAGAAAATTATCCTTTCCATCAAAGAACATCCATACAAATAGGAAGCAGATAAAACAGAAGTACTACTAAACCTAGTCTACTTTAATGACAACCCTATTGGCTTCTTTGATGGTGCAACAACAACAAATAAATGTGGCATAGGTATTTACTTAAAAATCACACCCAGACACAACATCCAAGCACATTTTGTTGGAGGAATAGGAAACAATATGAAAGTTGAGTTGATGGGATTATGGGGAGTCCTTCTACTTGCCACACACTTCTCATTTAAAAAATTAATGGTGGTAGGTGATTCAAAGGTCACCATTGATTGGATAAGTGATAAAGCCAATCTAGATCTTAACTATCTCAGACACTGGAAGGAAAAGATTAGCACATTAAAGCAAGGTTTTGAAACCATAAACTCCATGCACATCCATAGACAGTTTAATAGAATTAGGGGCAGCTTATTCAAGAAATCTCTCAATGATAAACTAGGGTGGCTATTTTTCGAAGAGCATGTCAATGGAACTATAGTTAGATCCGGGGAACTACATATTCTATAAGGTGGCATCAACCAGAAATACTATTGGGTTATAAAGTGTGCTGGATAAATAAAGTGACCTTAGGATTACACATGTAAAAGATGTAGAATAATAATGTCTATTCCATTCATGGAAGAAACGACTATTGTAAATTGAAAGTTTCATTTGATTCTAATAAGAATAATAGTGAAACTGTTTTTTTTCGTGTGAAAAATTCTTTATTCATTGCAAACAAATTTGTAAGATAATTCATGATGAGACATAGTTATCATTGATTATCATTGTAGTTCATTTATTGTAATTGGTTGTAAGAAGGTAATCTAATAAAAAACATTTTTTTTTGTATTATTATGTTTTAGATTTGCCTAAATTTTGAATAAGGGGATTTAAGATATACCTTGAATAGTGTGCGGTGGTTTTTATTCTCCTAGATGCTTATGTTGCTTTATGTTTAGTTTTTTACATACGTGTTATTCATCATTAATACAACATATGTGTAATACAAGGCACACACAAATTCATGTCATTCAAGCACAATCAAAAGCACATGTAATCAAGTAGTTGTGAAGAACATTCAAGCATTCTAATTCTCAACATCAACATTCAACAACTATTCTACATCAATCATTAAAAGGGAAAATCAAGTAAATGAAACATTGTTAAGCATTGAAATTTGTAGATCATTTACTAGCAATAATTTATTTGTAAGTTTCAATATCAAAATCACATTGAATTGTATCACGTGCATTCTTGGTTGAACACGACACCCGCAACTTATTTGAGTTCATCCTATGTAAGAGTCCTTGAGTAAAAATTGATAGGGATGAGTGCTTTAAAAATTCAAATTAAAAGTCTTTGAATTTCAATGACAACTTGTTGTAATATGACCTACCTGAAATGGAATAAGGAGGTCATTTTCATCAACTCAAAAATCACAAGTTGTTGAAACAAATTCAATCAAGTGTGACAATTTTAAGAGAGGGAATTTAAGCCGGAAAATTTCAAGAAATCATGGAGTTCAAGCGAGCGAGTGTACGAACAAGAATCAGAAACAAGTTCAAGCGAGCGTGAAGTGCAAGTGAGTGATTTTAAATGGAGCGTAGTATTGAATTATTAGAGTTTCTAAACACTCTAATAAACACTGCTAAAGACAATACAATAATACTTCACAAAGATACATTGAAAATAGTGCTAACTTGTTTGCAAGTGACACAAAATAAAGTTAGAATTCTTCAAGCACAATCCCCGCTACTGAATTATGAGCCGATAGAACTCAAAAATCAACATCCAGTGAAGTGTTCTGAACTAGTTTTTGTTCATAAAAATCCTATATATAATGATGATGATGATCATTCAAATCAACAATGCACTCAAGAGAAACTCAACAAGACAACTCAAAATGGAGATGAAGATAAAGTTGTTCAATTTCAGCGTGATCGACTTCAACTTTCTCTTTCCAATCCAATCATCAAACCTTGGGAAGAAATTAGACATAATCTACATAAAACATGTATTAGATATGATAAGGAAGTAACATTTAATACTCTATATTAATCCATATGAATCCACTTCATCAGTGGATAATTCCTTCAAGAAGTTTCAACTTCACCTATTCGAGTTCATCATCAGAATGAGAAATTCCAACAATGCAATCAAGTTGGTCGCATGGAGAATCAATGTTTTGATATCCATACTAGCATTGTTGAAAGAAGAATAATTCAAGAGAAAAAAAATTGTAAGATTAAAGATTCACCATGAGTGGATCGATCCTTAGCAATGGTCATCAACAACCAAGCAATTATTTCACTCTTCTCAAAGAATTCATACTCGAGTAAAGACATGTCTTGCAACAGAATGGAACTCTCATGCACCTTAAGGGGGGGAGTTCATAAATCAAGTGAATATGGTTCATGAAACCACTTTTGGTTTCTCCTTTCAATTGGTAAATGGGGGAATTGATGATGGAATTTAAGATGGTTTTCAGATTGAAAATTTTGACAACAACAAAATCAAATTTGCCAGATGGGAAACTATAGTTTGTAGATGGAAGACTTTGGCAAAATTATGGTTCAATGACTTGCAATTGAATATACACATGAATCATGAATGGGATGTTGATTTTTAGAGCAATGGTGTGGGCATGTTGTTCACTTGAATGGTCAATCAACCTAGCAGAGGACAACTCAATCCTTCTGCATTGTAGCTTGGCATTTGATTTAGTTATCAGACATTTTTAGGGATGTGTCAGACTTGCAACTAATTCACTTCTATTGGTTCACTCTCATTGTATTGGAGTTTATATTAGTGAACAAATTAAAAGCATTCTAGCTCACATGATTACACAGTGAAATTCTCCATAGTTTTCAACATCCATATTTGGCATTTTTTTAGGCAGTTCTTCATTGAGGCTTAGCTCAGGAGTTTCAACATGAAGACTTGGAGATGATACCAATTTATGCTACATTGATGGTATTATTTTTTGGACTTATGATTGAGGGGTGGAATGTTATCCTCTTACTCGTTTATAATCATGAATTCCTAGAACACTACCTAATTTATTTCACAATTAAGGATATAATTTTTATCCTAAGTGTGTTTTTGGATTCTTATTTTTCCTCCTCCTACCTTATCTCTAGATGAGGTTTCGATGTGAAACAAATAGAGGTGGTTTCATTATTGCATTATATATTTGAATGATTAAAATGAATACAAAGTGAGAGATTATGACTTGAGGCCTTTTTTGCCAAAGTTCTTGTCTTGAATCTTGACCTTGTGTGTTATAATTCTTCAATGTTGAGAATGTATGCTATGGACAAGCCTTCCAGGTGGGAATACTACTTACATCTAGTTGATTTTTCCTACAATAATGGATATTAGGAATCATTGAAGATGAGCACGTTTGAATCTCTATATGACATAAAATGTAACATGCGAATGAGTTGGGATAACCTAGTATATAGAACTATTATTGGGTCATATTTGTTAAGAGAAATGGAGGAGGAGATAGTTAAGATCAGGTAGATTCTGAAGGTTTCTCAAGACAAGAAAAATATTATGTTGATAAAAGAATGACACATAGAGAATTCAAAGTGGGGGAGCATGTATTATTAAAATTTAAATCCAGAAGGAGCTCATTGAAGTTGGGAATCTGCCCAAAATTGGCAGCAAGATATTATGGGCTGTTTAAAATACTAGAGAGTATAGGCCCAATTGCACACATGCTTGCATTACCTACATCCATGAGAATTAAAAATGTGTTCCATGTTTCTTTATTAAAGAGGTATATACTTAATCCTAATCATGTAATTTATTGGACTGTGATCCATGTGGAGCACAAAGTATATTTTTATGTGGAGCCAGTGTGCATCCTGGATTGGAAAATCAAGGTGCTTCAGAAAAAATCCACCGTACTAGTAAAGGCTCAATGGACTTTCTACAATCCTGAAGATGCCAAGTGGGAACATTAGGAAGCCATGCAGAAAGAGTTCTTGCAAAATTTTTAAAGTTTTGAAGAAAGATGAATGTACATGTGTACATAAGCAGATGAGGACATGAGCAAATGAAGACTCCGGTTTGGAAACTGAGAATTCCTTGAGCCACATCTCGGATGCTTTGTGTATGATCTATGCATTGGCCCTAGAAGGGAAGTGGTACAACCCAAGGGACTATGAACAGTGAAAGGGGTACGCTTCCTTGGGTTTTGAATATTGCAAGGAAGAGAGATTAATGGTTGAAATTGCCACAGAAGCTATGAATTTGTGGAAAAATAGAAAGTGTTTTAGCTATGAAATTATTTGCATGTAATTATGAAATTATGTATGGTAATGTGCACTTAGGACAGTGTCGTTTGTAGGGGGGAGGGGAATGTAACATCCCTATTTTACCCCCAACTTAGTGATGTATATATTTTTACAAATATATGTGGCCATGGGTCAAGCGTTGTAATATGTGAACTTTGTAAATCATAATGATAAATAAATATAATGTTGTTGCAAGTGGATATGGACGGAGTAATGGGGGGATAAGTATCCACAAGAGGGGAAAGGTTCAAGGGTTCCAAGAAAGGAATGTTCATGGGTATTAATCTCAACCCACCTTGTTCTAGAAATTGCCTTCTCTTATAAACCTTCTATTTTCCTTTGGAGTGTTTCCAAAGCCAATCATTGAATTCCCGTAAGAGGGTGGGTGAGAGAAGTCACTTCATGAAGTCATTGTGAGCATGGGTTTGAGTACAATCCTCCTTGGGAGGAGTGAGTCAAGAAATCAAGGAAAAGAGGAATTTGTATGGAAAAACACAACATTTAGTCAATCAGCCTAAGCAATCGAACATGTTATGAAAGAAACAAAGCAGTCTGAGAGTTTGAGAGGATACCACAAGTTTGGAAGCAGAAAACAACTTACACGGAGTTTAGTAGAGACAACAACTTGGAGTAGCATTGGAGTGTGGTTCGCGGGAGCTGAAGAAGTAGGTTGTCAGGCATGTAGTTTGAACTCTTCATGTGAGAGAGAATTTCCCTAATGGTGGTAAATTGTGTGCTTACAATTTCTCCTAGCATCTGACATTGCTAGGGTCTCCAGTAGAGAGATTATTTTCTGACCAAGTGCATTGGATCCTTGGAGGGAAGAGGGATGGCCTAAGGGAATGTGAGTAGTGAAGGGGGATCCCCTTCCTTGGGTTGTATGTCTCATGGGGAAGAGAGTTGGGTGGATTGGGATAGTTGTAGGAAAAATAGCCATCGTGGGAAGTGTTGGGACTGTGAGGGACACCCTCTTTTGTGGATACATAGCCCCACCATGGGGGTGATCTACTGCTGATATATGGAGAAACATATCTATGGTTGGGAGGAACGTTTGTCCCTTGTAGTCGGTTGCATCCTTATCGCTTAAGGATAACTGTTAATTTATGTGTTACAGAGTGGTATCAGATCAAAATGTTTATGGTAGTGCTCCTTAGATAGGGTTCTGGAGGTGTTATAGTTCTTTAACAGAGTTTTTAGAGAGTGTTTTTGCAGTAATGCGCCCAAACAACTAGTTTGGGTGGGTTACATGTGCGTTTTTATTTTCATTTGAGAGCTTAATTAGGTATGGAGCAAAGTTGTTACATACCTCCAAGTCAAGCTCTTACTAAACCTTCTTCTCTTGCTACCCAATTATTTAGGGAAGTAGGAAGAGACAGATGGATCTTATTGAGTTTAAAGGAGCACTTGACATTAAATCTATTTTATAGTCCATATCATAATTTCTACCCAAAATACAAGTTTTTTGCACTATATTACTCATTTTTTCTTGACCTCAAATGTTAAGAAAAATCATTCATCCCGTCTTTCTTTAGAGGCCACTAGTAAAATTCAATCTTATATTGTTTATCTCTTGTCTTCTTATCTTTCTCTAACTCCTTCTTGATCTAATTAATTTTAACATACTTACCTTAATATTTCTAAAATTCATATACAAACTTTTCTTTTAATGTATTCTTACCAAATCTTATTAACTAAATTTCCTCACTCATAAATATTAATACTAAATTAACATAGATTTATCTCAACTTTATATTTATTAATCACAAAAAAAAAATATTAAATTATTATTATTATTATTATAATTATATATATATATATATATATATATATATAATATTGAAAATTTAATATTTGATTTTTAATTTTTTTTATCAATAAATATAAAGTTGAGATAAATCTATATTAATTATATATATATATAACTCCTTTTTCATTTTCTTCACTAACGTATCCTTGTTCATATGCCATGTCTCTTTTATCCATAATTATATCATAATTTTCATTTTCTTCACTAACATATCCTTGTTCATATGACATGTCTCTTTTATCCATAATTATATCATAATTATATAAAGCAACTAAGTTATCTCAAAACAATAAAATTTAAAATTCCAATATATGATCACAAAATAATATTGCTTTAAAATTCATATATGATATCACAAAATATCATATATGATATCACAAAATAATATTACCTTATATGCCATGGAATCCATTAAAAGATGCCACATGCAATAATTTCGAAGGAAAAGATGCATCTTAGGGTATTTCTTCAATTTAAATACAAAATTAAAAAAGTATTTAAATATTAGATTTTAAAAGATATTTATTTTGCTAAAAACAAATCTAAATTTTTATTTTTTAATATTTTATATAATAAAAAAATAATATTTTGAAAATGATTGTTTAATTAAAAACTAAATTAATGTATATTTTTTTTAATTAATATATAATTTTTTAAATCTAAAAAATAAAATAAAAATTTAAACACAATTTAACTATTTAATCTATATAAATATAAATACCCTATTTTTATAAATTTAAATCGATAACATTGTTTTCTAACTCAATATATTTATAATAATTTATTATTTCCGTTCCATTAAACAAAATAAAAATATAATTTAAACCTTACTTTTAAACAAAACCCTATTTATATCATAAATAATAGCATATGTATTTTAAATCCTATGCATATTATTAGTCGTCGTCAAATCATGCCACGTCAATATCGATTGGTAATGCATTTGATGGACTGAATCAAATATTGTTCATAGATTGACCAAGTGCCTATCTCTCCAACTTTATACTAAATTACTTATCTTCACGCACATTCAAAAAAAAATACTTACAAATTATAATTAATAATCATATTATATATATATATATATATATATATATATATATATATATATATATAATAACATTTTTTATTTATTTTTTAAAAACATTCTTTTGAATAACTATGATGAGTCAGTGTGATAGTTTAATTGTTCAACTTATAATTAATAATCATATTATATATAGATATATATAATAACATTTTTTATTTTTTTTTAAAAACATTTTTTTGAATAACTATGATGAGTCAGTATGATAGTTTAATTGTTCTCTTATTAATAATTATGACAAGTCAGTATGATAGTTTAATTGTTCTCTTATTATTGACAATTAAATTATGATAAATTGTTTTATTATATAAAAAATATGTTTATATCTTCATCCTTAATAACCACTCTCACTACTTAAATAAAAATATAAATTTAATGTATTCTTTTAAACTTTATATAAACAAGTATTTAAAAGATAGTGTTAAAACGGTATTACATAACATCAATTTTTTAAAACGAAAAGTGATTGATAACTATGCCTGTCAATTTGTGTCCATGCACTAGAGAGTTTCTTTCGGCCTTAAAAAGAATCATAAAATCGAATGTTGCCTACGTTGGTCCCATCTGAATGTATTTTCCAATGTTGTATAAAATTATCACGTATGAGTTAATTTTAATGAAAATATCCATCTAGTATGTAGTATGGACCATTTCAACACCACAATTGCAAGTATCAATGTTACCTTGTGATTTAAGATTACACTAAGAATGTCTCCATCATAGGGTTTAATGGGAAATATTTTTAATAATAATAATAATAATAGTAATCTATTTTTAAGGTCACGGTCAAGTCATACTAAATTGTTGTATGAGACCCCTTTGTTTGTTGGACAAGGGACCCTCCTCCGCCCAGCGATTTGATTGGTAAAGTCTACGGAGGTATACATACCCCCCTACCCCCGTCTGGATTTGAAATTGTTAGCTCTTAAGAGGAAACATGTGTTCTTAACCATTAGGCCCACTCAGGTTGTATGACTTCTTCTTGTTATTAATGATAAGTGAATTTGAGGGATAAATAATTGTAGGAAAACATTTCAAAATTTTTATAAAATTTAGTGTTAACAGTACCATATGTATATAGTTCGTGAGTTTACATGTCGAGTTCCAATGCTATGTGTGTGATTTTCAACATTATGTGCATGTGTTTACAATTAGAAATGTCAAAAGTTTACTAAAACCATTATGGAAGGCCAATCATTTCTATAAACAAGTCTTGAAACACACACAGACATATGATATTATTTTTTTTTTTTTAAACCTTAATCACCTAGTGAATAGGCTTTTGTCTTACAATTCTCCTCAAAACTTTGGCATACATGATTTTTGAATCTCTTAATCTTTATTTGTTGTATTATCATGTATTTTTCCATTTTTATGATTAATAAAAGAGCTTGTCTCAATTATGCATGTCTCTACAATAATGACAAAATAACTAGTCTTCTACATGTTCAAGCTTGTTTTTATTCATCAAGATAAGTAAGGTACTTTATAAAGCTTCTTGTTGAAGAGATTCTATTGTCCATCCCATGTAATATTTGTTCTATTTGTATGTCCCATCATATGTTGGTCATATCATTACAAGGAAAAAACCTTTTAGTAGAAGTTTTTAGTGTTACAAGATTGGGCAAAAATATAAAAAAAACCTTCACAATAGGTAGTGGAGGTTTTGATGGATTCACTTTAACTAAAACTTCTAGGTGGCTAGAGGTTCTAGAAGACTGATTTGACTGGGACGATAGCTGGAAGGTCAAGCGTCCCCAATGCTTCAATTTCTCTCTTGTTCATTTCTCCTTTGTTTTTTGTCTTTTCTCCCACGTGGAAATGGTCTCATGAAAGTCTCATTATTTATTGTATACAACTATATATTGCTCGACTTTACATACATTACATACAAAAAATGAGCATCAATCATGATGGCATGAGGCCCTTCACGCCAACAAGTTGATCTTCTTCTTCGTCCATAGTTTTAATATTTTCATGTGTTGATCATTCTAGAGCCTGTGCCAATAGCCAATTGTTCTTGTCGAATCCAATTTGGGTCACACCTCCCCATTAGGAGTCTTTTGGTCCCCAAAAGTTGCCAAGGATAGATGAGGGAACTTACTTGCAATATGGTTCCTCTCATACCACTTCGTTTTCCTTGCAGTTTGTTCTTTGATACCAATCTGTCACATTCCTTGTTGTCCTCTACAAATTGTCCACTCCTTGTGTTGTAGAAATGTGTCTTCCTTCAACTCCTCAATTCCATGAGGTGCAAGGTCTTCAATAGTAGGAAGAACCTGATGTTCTTCCTCCTCATCCAACATGGAGGGTTCGAACAACTTCAAATATTACACATTCACCACTGTGTTGATATGGATATAAGGTGGAAGTTTCATCTTAATGTTGTTCTCATTCACTTGTTCAATGATCTCAAATGGTCCATATATAAGGGGCTTGAGTTTCTTCATTTCTCCTTGTAGTTGTTCCTTATGGAGGTAGAGCCACACCTTGTCTCCAACACAAAATTGTTGATCCTCCCTATGTTGATCACGCCTAGCTTTGCACAATTGTTGGTTCTTCTCAAGTTGTTCCTGAACCCTTAGATATATCTAGCTAATCTTGTCCATGAATGTGATTTCCTTATGCTCTTCTCCTTGATATCCTTCTTCTTCCTTCTATTGTCCATATATAATATCAAATGGTGAAGGAAGTAAATAACCAAAACAAGTCTCGAAAGGATACTTATTGGTGGAAGAATGAACTACTCCATTGTAGGAGTGTTGAATGTAGACTAGTTGCTTGTCCCAAGTCTTTTTGGATGTTTGTTGGTGTAACCTCTCAAAAATTGAACCAACGTCTTGTTTACTACCTCTATTTGTCCATCAGTATGAATATGAAAGGCAGCGGAGTACTTCAACTTGGTATCCATTCTCTCCCAAAGTGTTGTCCAAAATATACCCAAGAACCTACTGTCTTGATCATATATGATGGAGGTTGGAACTCTGAAATGTACCCAAACATGCTTGAATAATTGTTCAATCCGCTCTCATCTAGAGATTGTCTTCTTACAAGGAATGAGCACACACTTTTTTTTGAAGTTTTCTACCACAACGAACAAGTAGTCATGACCTCTACGAGTCATAGGAAAACCTCCAATAGAATCCATGGAGATACTCTCCCAACGCCTGCTTGGAACTAGAAATGGCATGTACAAACCAAGTTTTTGGTTGCTTGGCTTTCTAGTGCTGCAAAGAACAAAACATCTAACAAACATTTCCACCTTCTCCTGCATCTTCGACTAATACACATATCACTGCAAATTCACCACTATCATTTTCACGCCAAAATGCCCAATAACCCTAGAAATGTGTGCTTCTCTCATCAACTGAACTCTTTTGTCCTGGGGTATGCATAGTTTGTCCAGATTGTACAACAACCCATCTTGGAGGTGGTATTCATCTCCTTCCATGACAGTGAACAACCTTCAAATGCTTGTAGAATCTTCTAAAATCTTCATCTCCCTCATAATATTCACTTAGAAGTTCATGAGTGAAAGGCTTAAGCTACCTAACCACTTGTAATTCCTCACATGTTGCATATTGCTATCACTCTATAGATATTGAAGGGTTCAATGATTCGTGTGTATGAAGGTCTATTTTCCGAAGAGGTAATTCTTCCACTTCTTCACTTCTTGTACAATTGCAAAGAGTTCCTTATCATATGTGGGATAGTCAAGTACTTCTTCATGAAACAACTCTAAATGGTAGCACACATGCATTCCTCCTTGCATGAGAAATGATCCAAATGCATATCCATTAGCATCAATCTCTAGCTGAAAAGGTCGCTACAAAATTGGCATGGCTAAGAATGGAGTATCATCGATTTTCTTCTTCAAGTCCTCAAATGCTCTTTGTTTTGTCTTACCCCAATGAAATATCTTTCCTTTGGCGGTCAAGGCATGCAATGGCACCGCTACCGTGGAGAAGTTTATAATGAATTTCCTCAAATAATAAGTTGCTCCCATGAAACTCTTGACTTTTGTCACATTGGTGGGAATAGGCCATTGGCTGATGACTACAATCTTCTCTAGATGTACCCTCAAATTTCCTCCTCCAATCATGTCTCCAAGATATATCAAGGAAGTACTTCCAAACTCACACTTCTTCAAGTTGGAAATCAATTGATTCTTCTTCAAGGTCTCTAGTACTTGTGTCGCATATGAGAAGTGCTCTTTCCAAGTATTGATAAATATTAGTTTGTCATCTAGATATACTATTACAAAAGAATCAATGAAGGGGCATAGCACATCATTCATTAGTCTCATAAATGTTGTCGATGCATTGCATAATCCAAAAGACATTACTAACCACTCATCCAAACCTTGTATTATTTTGAATTTTGTATTCCGCACATATTTTTCTTTGATCCTCAGTTGGTGGTAACCTAATTTAGGTCCAACTTAGTGAAGAACTTGGCTTGTTACAGTTGATCCAAAAATTTGTCAATCCTTTACAAAGGATATCTATTCTTTATGGTGAGCTTATTCAAGGAACAATAGTCGATGCAAATTCTCCAGCTTCAATATTTCTTTGGCACCATGATTGATCTAGGTGTATATTGGTGGCTTCCCACCTATTCCAACTAGCTCCTCTTGTCTATTTTTGTTCATCACGTTCTTCTGTAATTATTTGTAATTGTGGGTTCTACACTTTTGGGTCCATCTGAAGCCCCACACATCCTTCAGGTGGATATTGGTGGCCTCTCACCTAATCCAACTAGCTTATTTTGTAAGTTTTCATGTTAGCACATCTTGTTGTACTTCCAGGGCCATTCTGGGGCCCTAAACATTGTTTTGTTGGCTTGCCACAGTTAAACTATATACAGAGTCACAGTTTAATGGTATAATGTGTAGTTATCTGAAATACCTTTCCAACTGGATATCACGCACCTAAAACGGAGGTCGTATGCAAAAGTTACGACCCTGGGAAGTTGAGGTACCAACTTACACCAACTTGCCTATAGGGGCCCACATGACTTTTGGCATTTCACCTTCTAGGTTTAGGTTTTTGGATGTCTAGAGTTTTGGAATTCTTGAGTAATATCAAAAATACCTATGGAGCCTCATTGTAATCCATTATGTTCATACGTTTGTGCATAGCAGCCACATCTCTTCTTAGAGATAGCTACCACCATTCAAGTAAGTGTTTTAGTTCTGCAGTTTTACAGTTTCAACGTATTTCATTATTCAATAGAAGATATTGTTCACTAGATATATGTGTTATTCTTCATATCTCTATGTTTATTGTATTCAATGTTTTAATCAGTTCCTCTCCTAAATCTGGATCAGTGGTATCAGAGTAGTCTGCTCTTCATTTATTTTTATTCATGCATGTCCCCGACAAGATTTGGGTACAAGAAGTTGGGACTCAAACCAATCAAGCCATTGCAAGATCAGTCACACTAAGCCCGACAATAATCCATGGGGGATGAAAAGAAATATCATGGAGCAGGAGATCCTATTAATTTTTTTTTATAGGAAGCCCTCACACGAAAAAGGAACAAAATGATGGACAATTTTTTGTAGATCCTTGGATGGCTTCCCACAGGAGAGCCATCTACATCAAGCATCCATGAAACCCCCTTCAAGGTACAAGTGAATTTTGATATTCCATTATTTGAAGGACTGATAGATGCGGATGTTGTAGATAAATGGTTGAATCTGCTCGAAGGGTATTTTTCAGTACACAATTTTTCCGATAGGAAAAATATCACTTTTTCACTTCTCAAGGTCGTTCCCCATGTTAAATACTGGTGGGATACTTAATTTGAGCAAAGGGTCGTAGAGGGATCTGCAATGTTTGTGGTGGCCCCTACATGGGGTTCCTTTTGGGATGTCATTAAAGAACAATACTACCCTGTTGGAAGCTACGAGGACCAGTACACCAGATGGAACACCCTACGTCAAGAAAGGGACTATACACCAGATTTCACCAATAATTTCCATACCCTGCACACCAAATTGGGTATCAAAGACTATGAGAATCATTTGGTGCTCAAATACCATGGTTGTTTGCATAGATACATTCAAACATAAATGGAGTTTCTAAACATCGCCTCATTGGCCACGACTTATAGATACATAGTCAAGATCAAGCAAAAATTTAAGTAGAAAAGGAGAGATCTTGGATTTGCAAATTGCTCACAGCCAAAGTAAGGAAAAGGAGACCCCAACCCACACAACAAGGGACCAAGTCGATATGGCCACCCTCAAGAAAACCAGTCCAAGCCACAACATAAGAATTTCAATGAGAAGATAAATAAGGACACGGGAAAATGGTTTGAGTACCATAAAATCCCTTGGCACAACACCGAAGAATGCTACTCCAAGCAGTCACTCATGGTCGAACTAAAGGCTTCCGAGTCAGAGGTCGATTCTGATTCTGAATCAAATCCTAAAGGAGGGAAGCAGATTATTGATGTTGAACCCAATTCCACTGTCGCTACCACCAAAGTTCGACCAAGCGAACTAGAAGAACCAGAGGAAGGAGAACGCCTCTTTCACTCGTAGATGTAGGTAAATGGGGCTCCGCTTCATTTCATTATCAATAGTGGAAGTTAGAAGAACCTGATTTTAGTAAAGGTCATCAAGTGGTTGGACCTGCCAATGACACTGTACTCTCAACCCTACACCATCGGCTAGATTCACAAAGGAAGATATATTTGTGTCAGTCAATAGTGTCATCTTCCCTATGGAATCAAGCCTTTCAAAGATGAGGTATTGTGTGATATTTCTCCCCTTGATGTTTGTGATGTTCATTTAGGAAAACCATATTTGTGGAAGTGTTATGTTGTGTATGAGTCTAGACCCTGTAGCGTTATTATTACTATGGGTAGACAATTGTACAGGATGCCAGAGGTAGCACTGCCTACTGCTATTTCTTTAATCTCTGCTAAGCAATGCAGCAAGGTCATCTCATAGACCGGCAATTTCATCTTCTTTGTGATCCATGCTCACAGTAATCAAAAGGTCACCGCCACATATGTGGCCTCTACATAGAGCCTCTCTTTGCAGCAGAATAAAGTGGACGGGATCATGGAAGAATACAGAGACATCTTATCCTCACCTATAGGGGTATCGACACACTACCAAGTCAAGCATCTAATTGATCTGACCCCCAATGCACCTCTACCTAATGGGAAAGTCTATCGTCACTCGCTGATGAAAAATGATGAAATCAGGTGGTAGATTGAAGAGTTGATTCAAAAGGGGCACATCAGACCCAACTCCTCCCCTTACGAAATCGCAATTGTATTGGTGCAGAAGAAGGATGGGATGTGGTGAATCTGCATTGATTAAATAGCCTTAAAGAAAATCACAATCAAGAACTGATACCCCATTCCCAGGATTGATGAACTTCTTTACCAACTCAAGGGGAAAATTTATTCAACAATATTGACCTAAAGTCTGAATACCACCAGGTTCCCATCGAACCAACTAATGTATGGAAGACAACCATCAAATCTAAAGAAGGTCTCTTCGAATGGCTAGTCATGCCCTTTGGCTTAACAAATGCACCAACCAATTTCATGAGGTTGATGGATGATTTATTGAGACCCTTCACCAACTCCATTATGGTGGTATATTTGGATGACATTCTCATCTTTAGCAGAATGTGGGAGGAACACATTCGACATATTCAACAGGTTTTGAGCACTCTACGGAAGCACAAGCTATATGCCAACTTGGAAAAGTTCTCTTTTGGCATGAACAGGGTCCAATACTTGGGATACATTGTTGATGAGTATGGGGTACATGTTGATCCAGCTAAGATCCCAGTCATCTGTGATTGGCCAGCCCCTACCACACTAACCAAGCTTCGGAGCTTCTTGGGACTAGCCAACTTCTATCGATGGTTGGTGTTTGGATTTTCCCATATTGCATGGGCCCTCATCCAAGTGACCAAAGGAGGTGGTAAGTCCAAGTTCATGTGGGGGAAGAAACAACAATGAGCATTCGATGATATGAAGCATCTCTTGTGCTCATCTCCAGTACTCTCCTTTCTCGATCTCCAACAATCGTTAGAGATTGAGATTGAGGCATATGACTATGTTGTTGGCACAATTCTCACTCAGCACAGTCATCTGATGGAATACCATAGTGAGACACTCTCTGATACTATCTGGAAATACCCCACGCATGACAAGGAAATTTATTCCATTGTAAAAGCATGTCATCAATGGAATCATTACATTTTGGGAAAGGAGACGATCATAGACATTGATCACAAGCCTTTGCAGTTCATACAGACATAGGGGAAATTGTAGAATGAACGCCATCAAAATTGGTCCACCTAATTGCATCAATTCCATATCAACATCAAGTAGACGACATGTATCTCAAATCATGTCGCTAACTTCCTCAGTCGGCCTCCTGTGGCTGCACTCACCACTATTCTCCATCCTATGTACATGAAGCATCTGAGTGGCCCCAAATTTATCAGCAAGATCCATACTTCGCCACCACCTATCAGCTCTTGGCTATAGGTGCGACTGTCAGCGATTTTCACATTCAGGACAAACTCTTATGCCACCTGGGACATCTCTGTCTTCCTACAAGAGAACATGCCAAGTTGATTTGGGAATCCCACTACAGTCAGGTGGCCAAACATTTTGTCTTGGAGAAAACTGTGGTTGTTCTTCAAAAACATTTTTATTGGACAAAACTTCGAATAGACGTCAGCAAGTATATTAGATTTTGCGCTACCTGTGCCATTTCCAAGCCAACCATCAATAATCAAGGCTTATACACCCCTCTTCCTATTCCCAAGAATCCTTCGGAATCCATATCAATGGATTACATGTCTGGCCTGTCGTCCACCAAGAAAGGAAATGACTACGTATTTATGGTCATTGATCAGTTTTCAAAGATGGTCATCCTCACAACCTGCAAGAAGAGTATCGCAACAACAAATACTACCAGGCTCTTCTTTGAATGAGTGTGGGTCCACTTTGGGATACCACAGACCATCATCTCTGACTAGGATAGTAGGTTCCTCAGCACATTTTGGTCGAGTCTCTGGTCACTGTTGGACACCAAGCTCAAAAAATCCATTGCTTTCCACCGCCAAATCTATGGAAAAACAGAGGTCATCAATCGAATGATTATGCACATCCCATGCATGTACAATTATAAGCATCCACGTACCTGGGAAGAGAGTCTCCATTATGTTCAACATATTTATGACAGGGCTTTCCATAGCTCCATTGGCCATATCCCATTTCAGGTGGGTCTGGGATTCCAGACCTTGGGACCCATTGATGTTTCACTTCCTCTTGCAACCACATAGAAAGACTCTTCTCATGATCAATCTGTGATCAACAAAGACACTAGATTCATTGAGCAGATTCAACACATCTACCAACAGGTCCAGGAGATTTTGCAGAAATCCAATGCTAAGTACAAGAAGTGCCATGATCAACACAAAGTACCACAATAGTTTCAAGTTGGCGAAAATGTATGGTTACATTTGCAAAAGGAGCATCTCACGGGGCCCCATCAGAATTTTCTCCCACTTTTCTATGGGCCTTACACTATCACCAAGGTTATGGGTAGCAAATATTTTGAGCTCAACACTCCACCCTTCCTTGGTCTGCATCCAGTGTTCAATGTGGACCTCCTTTAGCCATATTTTCCACCATTATTGGACACCTCATAGATCATAGAACAACTTTCACCAATAGAGCTCAACCCTGACTGCATGGATCAAGCATCAATTGATCTGATAATGGACACACAGGTTAAGGGCACTCACGAATAGAGGATCCAACTTTAGCGTGTTCTCAAGGCAGGAAAACTCCTACACAAAGGAAAGTGGCTCACCCAGGGCCAAATCCAGTAGAAGTTTCCTCACTTGATGGGGGCACTCAACGCAATAAATTCCATTGCTTCCTAAGGGGGGAGGATTGATCTAGGTGGATATCGATGGCCACCCACCTAATCCAACTGGATCCTCTTATCCATTTTTTTAGCACGTTCTTTTGTACTTCTTTGTAATTATGGGTTCTACACTTTTGGATCTATATGAAGCACCACACATCCTCTAGGTGGATACTGGTGGCCTCTCACCTAATCCAACTAGTTTATTTTGTATGTTTTCATGTCAGGACATCTTGTTGTACTTCCATGGATGTTTTGGGGCCCTAAACAAATTTTTTTTGGATCACCACAATCAAACTATAAACAAAGTCGAATTTTGACAACAGAATGTGTAGTTCTCTAAAATACCTTTTCAACGGGCTATCACACGCCTAAAATGGAGGTTGTATGCAAAAGTTACAACCCTGGGAAGTTGAGGTACCAAATTACACCAACTTACCCATCAAGGCCCACATGACTTTTGGTGTTTCACCTTATAGGGTTAGGTTTTTGGAAGTATAGGGTTTTTGAATTCATGAGTAATATCAAAAAGGCCTATGGAGCCTCATTGTAATCCATTCTTCTCAAACGGATGCATGTAGCATCCACATCTCTTCTCAGAGATAGCTACCACCATTCGAGCAAGTGTTTCAGTTATGCAATTTTACAGTTTCATCCTATTTCATTATTCAATAGAAGATATTGTTCACTGGATATCTTTGTTATTCTTCATATCTTTTTGTTTATTGTATTCAGACTGTTAATCAGTTTGTTTCGCTCTTAAATCTAGATCAATGATGATGGGTGAATCACATGGTGATGTATTGGGTCTGATAACTCCATGCTCCAAAAAATGTTGCAGATGCTTATTTAATTCATCTTCTTCGATGACTAACTACCTATATATTCCAATCTTAGGCAGTGGTGACTCTGACAACAATTGAATCCCGTGTTCATCCTCTCTCTTAGGTGGCAGTCCTTAAGGATCTTGAAATACTTCCTTGTAGGCTTCAATCAAGTGTTGTAGTTGTTTGTGTTGCTTGCCACTACATCGATCCAAGGATGCCTTCATCTCCAACTTGTTTCCTTCTCCTCACTACTTTCCTTCTCTCAAGAACAACAAGAAAAACTTCTTTAATATACTACCAAAAATTCTTCTAGCCCAATGAACACTAATTATAGAGAGCTTAGTTGTGTC
>ML795023.1:569341-605117 GCA_009831015.1 Picea engelmannii | reverse complement strand
TATATATATATATATAACTCCTTTTTCATTTTCTTCACTAACATCTCCTTGTTCATATGACATGTCTCTTTTATCCATAATTATATAAAGCAACTAATTTATCTCAAAACAATAAAATTTAAAATTCCTATATGATATCACAAAATATCATATATGATATCACAAAATAATATTACTTATATGCCATGGAATCCATTAAAAGATGCCACATGCAATAATTTCGAAGGAAAAGATACATCTTAGGGTATTTCTTCAATTTAAATACAAAATTAAAAAAGTATTTAGATATTAGATTTTAAAAGATATTTATTTTGCGAAAAACAAATCTAAACTTTTATTTTTTAATATTTTATATAATAAAAAAAAATATTTTGAAAATGACCGTTTACTTAAAAATTAAATTAATGTATAATTTTTTTAATTAATATATAAATTTTTAAATTAAAAAATAAAATAAAAATTTAAACACAATTTAACTATTTAATCTATATAAATATAAATACCATATTTTTATAAATTTAAATCAATAACATTGTTTCTAACTCAATATATTTATAATAATTTATTATTTCCGTTCCATTAAACAAAATAAAAATACAATTTAAACCTTACTTTTAAACAAAACCCTATTTATATCATAAATAATAGCATATGTATTTTAAATCCTCTGCATATTATTATGTTGAACGTCGTCGTCAATTCATGCCACGTCAATATCGATTGGTAATGCGTTTGATGGACTGAATCAAATATTGTTCATAAATTGACCAAGTGTCTATCTCTCCAACTTTATACTAAATTACTTATCTTCACACATATTTCAAAAAAAAAAAAAAAATACAAATTGTAACTAATAATTATATTTTATATAAACTTCTCTCCGGCCAATGATTTGACTGATAAAGTCTACGAAGGTATCCATACCCTACCTCTGAATTGGATTTAAACCTGTAACCTCTTAAGAGGAAACACATGTTCTTAACCATATTATTATATATATAATAACATTTTTTATTTATTTTTTAAAAACATTCTTTTAAATAACTATGATAAATCAATGTAATAGTTTAATTGTTCCCTATTAATTTAATTGATAATTAAATTATAATAAATTATTTTATTATATAAAAAATATGTTTATATCTTCATCCTTAATCACCACTCTCACTACTTAAATAAAAATATAAATTTAATATATTCTTTTAAACTTTATATAAACAAATATTTAAAAGATAGTGTTAAAACGGTACTACATAACATCAATTTTTTAAAACGAAAAGTGATTGATAACTATGCTTGTCTGCCAATTTGTGTCCATGCACTAGAGAGTTTCTTTCGGCCTTAAAAAGAATCATAAAATCGAATGTTGCCTACGTTGGTCCCATCTGAATGTATTTTCCAATGTTGTATAAAATTATCACGGATGAGTTAATTTTAATGAAAATATCCATCTAGTATGGACCATTTCAACACCACAATTGCAAGTATCAATGTTGCCCCATGATTTAAGATTACATTAAGAATGTCTCCATCATAGGGTTTAATGGGAAACATCTTTAATAATAATAATCTATTTTTAAGGTCACTATCAAGCCATACCAAATTGGTGTATGAGACCCCCTTGTTTGTGGGACAAGGGACCCCCCTCCGCCTAGCGATTTCACTAGTAAAGTCTACGGAGGTATACATACCCCCCTACTCCCGTTTGGATTTGAACTTGTGACCTCTTAAGAGAAAACACATGTTCTTAACCATTAGGCCCACTTAGGTTGTGTGACTTCTTCTTGTTATTGATGATAAGTGAATTTGAGGGATAAATAATTGTAGAAAAACACTTCAAAATTTTTATAAAATTTAGTGTTAACAGTACCATATGTATATAGTTTGTGAGTTTACATGTCGGGTTTCAATGCTATGTGTGTGATTTTCAACATTATGTGCACGTGTTTACAATTAAAAATGTCAAAAATTTACTAAAACCATTATGGAAGGCCAATCATTTCTATAAACAAGTCTTGAAACACACACAAAGACATATGATATTATTTATTTTTTTTAAACCTTAATCACCTAGTGAATAGGCTTTTGTCTTACAATTCTCCTCAAAACTTTGGCATACATGGTTTTTGAATCTCTTAATCTTTATTTGTTGTAATATCATGTATTTTTCCATTTTTATGATTAATAAAAGAGCTTGTCTCAATTGTGCATGTCTCTACAATAATGACAACATAACTAGTCTTCTACATGTTCAAGCTTGTTTTTATTCATCAAGATATGTAAGGTACATTCTAAAGCTTCTTATTGAAGAGATCATATTGTCCATCCCATGTAATATTTGTTCTATTTGTATGTCCCATCATATGTTGGTCATATCATTACAAGGAAAAAACTTTTTAATAGAAGTTTTTAGTGTTACAAGATTGGGCAAAAATATTAAAAAAAAACCTTCACAATAGGTAGTGGAGGTTTTAATGGATTCACTTTAACTAAAACTTCTAGGTGGCTAAAGGTTCTAGAAGACTGATTTGACTGGGACGATAGCTGGAAGGTCAAGCGTCCCCAATGCTTCAACTTCTCTCTCGTTCATTTCTCCTTTTCTTTTTTGTCTTTTCTCCCATGTGGAAATGGTCTCATGAAAGTCTCATTATTTATTGTATACAACTATATATTGCTCGACTTTACATACATTACATACAAAAAATGAGCATCAATCATGATGGCATAGGGCCCTTCACACCAACAAGTTGATCTTCTTCTTCATCCATAGTTTTAATATTTTCATGTGTTGATCATCCTAGAGCCTATGCCAATAGCCAATTGTTCTTGTCGGATCGAATTTGGGTCACACATCCCCATTAGGAGTCTTTTGGTCCCCAAAAGTTGCCAGGCATATATGAGGGAACTTGCTTGCAATATGGTTCCTCTCATACCACTTCGTTTTCCTTGCAGTTTGTTCTTTGATACCAATCTGTCACGTTCCTTGTTGTCCTCTATGAATTGTCCACTTCTTGTGTTGTAGAAATGTGTCTTCCTTCAACTCCTCAATTCCATGAGGTGCAAGGTCTTCAACAGTAGGAAGAACCTGATGTTCTTCCTCCTCATCCAACATGGAGGGTTCGAACAACTTCAAATATTACACATTCACCACTGCATTGATATGGATATAAGGTGGAAGTTTCATCTTGATGTTGTTCTCATTCACTTGTTCAATGATCTCAAATGGTCCATATATAAGGGGCTTGAGTTTCTTTATTTCTCCTTGTAGTTGTTCCTTATGGAGGTAGAGCCACACCTTATCTCCAACACAAAATTATTGATCCTCCCTATGTTGATCACGCCTAGCTTTGCACAATTGTTGGTTCTTCTCAAGTTGTTCCTGAACCCTTAGATATATCTAGCTAATCTTGTCCACAAATGTGATTTCTTTATGCTCTTCTCCTTGATATCCTTCTTCTTCCTTCTATTTTCCATATATAATATCAAATGGTGAAGGAAGTAAATAACCAAAACAAGTCTCGAAAGGATACTTATTGGTGGAAGAATGAACTACATTGTAGGAGTGTTGAATGTAGACTAGTTGCTTGTCCCAAGTCTTTTTGGATGTTTGTTGTTGTAACCTCTCAAAAATTGAACCAACGTCATGTTTACTACCTCTATTTGTCCATCAGTATGAATATGAAAGGCAGCGGAGTACTTCAACTTGGTATCCATTCTCTCCCAAAGTGTTGTCCAAAATATACCCAAGAACTTACTGTCCTGATCATATATGATGGAGGTTGGAAATCCGAAATGTACCCAAACATGCTTGAAGAATTGTTCAATCCCCTCTCATCTAGAGATTGTCTTCTTACAAGGAATGAGCACACACTTTTTTTTGAATTTTTCTACCATAATGAACAAGTAGTCATGACCTCTATGAGTCATAGGAAAACCTCCAATAGAATCCATGGAGACACTCTCCCAACATCTGCTTGGAACTAGAAATGGCATGTACAAACCAAGTTTTTGGTTGCTTGGGTTTCTAGTGTTGCAAAGAACACAACATCTAACAAACATTTTCACCTTCTCCTACATCTTCGACTAATACACATATCACTGCAAATTCACCACTATCGTTTTCATGCCAAAATGCCCAATAACCCTAGAAATGTGTGCTTCTCTCATCAATTGAACTCTTTTGTCCTGGGGTATGCATAGTTTTTCCAGATTGTACAAAAACCCATCTTGGAGGTGGTATTCATTTCCTTTCATGACAGTGAACAACCTTCAACTGCTTGTAGAATCTTCTAAAATCTTCATCTCCCTCATAATATTCACTTGGAAGTTCATGAGTGAAAGGCTTAAGCTACCTAACCACTTGTAATTCCTCACATGTTGCATATTGCTATCACTCTATAGATATTGAAGGGGTCGATGATTCGTGTGTATGATGGTCTATTTTCCGAAGAGGTAATTCTTCCACTTCTTCACTTCTTGTACAATCGCAAAGAGTTCCTTATCATATGTGGGGTAGTCAAGTACTTCTCCATGAAACAAATCTAAATGGTAGCACACATGCATTCCTCCTTGCATGAGAAATGCTCCAAATGCATATCCATTAGCATCAATCTCTAGCTGAAAAGGTCACTACAAATTTGGCATGGCTAAGAATGGAGCATCATTGGTTTTCTTCTTCAAGTCTTCAAATGCTCTTTGTTTTGTCTTACCCCAATGAAATATCTTTCCTTTGGCGGTCAAGGTATGCAATGGCACCGCTACCGTGCAGAAGTTTATAATGAATTTCCTCAAATACTAAGTTGCTCCCATGAAACTCTTGAATTTTGTCACATTGGTGGGAATAGGCCATTGGATGATGGCTACAATCTTCTCTAGATGTACCCTCAAATTTCCTCCTCCAATCATGTGTCCAAGATATATCAAGGAAGTACATCCAAACTCACACTTCTTCAAGTTGGAAATCAATCGATTCTTCTTCAAGGTCTCTAGTACTTGTGTCGCGTATGAAAACTGCTCTTTCCAAGTATTGATAAATATTAGTATGTCATCTAGATATACTATTACAAAAGAATCAATGAAGGGGCATAGCACATCATTCATTAGTCTCATAAATGTTGTCGATGCATTGCATAATCCAAAAGACATTACTAACCACTCATGCAAACCTTGTATTATTTTGAATGTTGTATTTTTCTTTGATCCTCAGTTGGTGGTAACCTAATTTTAGGTCCAACTTAGTGAAGAATTTGGCTTGTTACTGTTGATCCAAAAAGTTTTCAATCCTTTACAAAGGATATCTATTATTTATGGTGAGCTTATTCAGGGAACAATAGTCAGTGCAAATTCTCCAGCTTCAATATTTCTTTGGCACCATGATTGATCTAGGTGGATATTGGTGGCCGCCCACCTATTCCAACTAGCTCCTCTTGTCTGTTTTTGTTCATCACGTTCTTCTGTAATTATTTTTAATTGTGGGTTCTACACTTTTGGGTCCGACTGAAGCCCCACACATCCTTCAGGTGGATATTGGTGGCCTCTCACCTAATCCAACTAGCTTATTTTGTAAGTTTTCATGTCAGCACATCTTGTTGTACTTCCAGGGCCATTTTGGGGCCCTAAACATTGTTTTGTTGGCTTGCCACAGTCAAACTATATACAGAGTCAGAGTTTAATGGTATAATGTGTATTTATCTGAAACACCTTTCCAACCGAATATCACACACCTAAAACAGAGGTCGTATTCAAAACTTACGACCCTGGGAAGTTGAGGTACCAACTTACACCAACTTACCTATAGGGGCCCACATGACTTTTGGCGTTTCACCTTCTAGGTTTAGGTTTTTGGATGTATAGGGTTTTGGAATTCTTGAGTAATATCAAAAATGCCTATGGAGCCTCAGTGTAATCCATTATGTTCAGACGTTTGCGCATAGCAGCCACATCTCTTCTTAGAGATAGCTACCACCATTCGAGAAAGTGTTTTAGTTCTGCAGTTTTACAGTTTCAACATATTTCATTATTCAATAGAAGATATTTTTCATTGGATATTTGTGTTATTCTTCATATCTCTATGTTTATTGTATTCAATTTTCTAATCAATTCCTCTCCTAAATCTGGATCAGTGGTATCAGAGTAGTCTGCTCTTCATTTATTTTTATTTGTGCATATCCCAGACAAGATTTGGGTACAAGAAGTTGGGACTCAAACCAATCGAGCCATTGCAAGATCGGTCGCACTGAGCTCGACAACAATCCATGGGGGATGAAAAGAAATATCATGGAGCAGGAGATCCTATTAAAATGTTTTTATAGGAAGCCCTCACACGAAAAAGAAATGAAATGATGGACAAATTTGTGTAGATCCTTGGACGGCTTCCCACAGGAGAGCCATCTACATCAAGCATCCATGAAACCCCCTTCAAGGTACAGGTAAATTTTGATATTCCATTATTTGAAGGACTGATAGATGCATATGTTGTAGATAAATGGTTGAATCTGCTTGAAGGGTATTTTGCAGTACACAATTTTTTCGATAGGGAAAATATCACTTTTTCACTCCTCAAGGTCGTTCCCCATGTTAAATATTGGTGGGATACTTACTTTGAGAAAAGGTTCGTAGAGGGATCTACAATGTTTGTGGTGGCCCCTACATGGGGTTCCTTTTGGGATGCCATTAAATAACAATACTACCCTGTTGGAAGCTACGAGGACCAGTACACCAGATGGACCACCCTACATCAAGCAAGGGACTATACACTAGATTTCACCAATAATTTCCATACCTTGCACACCAAATTGGGTATCAAAGACTATGAGAATCATCTGGTGCTAAAATACCATGGTTGTTTGCATAGATACATTCAAACATAAATGGAGTTTCTGAACATCGACTCATTGGCCACGACTTATAGATACGCAGTCAAGATCAAGCAAAAATTTAAGTAGAAAAGGAGAGATCTTGGATCTGCAAACCGCTCACAGTCGAAGTAGGGAAAAGGAGACCCCAACCCACACAAAAAGAGACCAAGTTGAGATGGCCACCCTTAGGACAACCTGTCTAAGCCACAAAATAAGAATTTCAATGAGAAGATAAATAAGGAAACGGGAAAATGGTTTGAGTACCATAAAATCCCTTGGCACAACACTGAAGAATGTCGCTCCAAGCAGTCACTCATGGTCGAACTAAAGGCTTCCAAGTCAAAGGTTGATTCTGATTCCGAATCAAATACTAAAGGAGGGAAGAATTTTGTTGATGTTGAACCCAATTCCACTGTCGCTACCACCAAAGTTCGGCTAAGTGAACCAGAAGAACCAAAGGAAGGAGAACGCCTCTTTCACTCGCAGATGTAGGTAAATGGGGCTCCGATTCATTTCATTTTCAATAGTGGAAGTTAGAAGAACTTGATTTTAATAGAGGTCATCAAGTGGTTGGACCTACCAATGACACCGTACTCGCAACCCTACACCATCGGCTAGATTCACAAAGGAAGAGATATTTGTGTCAACCAACAGTGTCGTCTTCCCTATGGAATCAAGCCTTTCAAAGATGAGGTACTGTGTGATATTTCTCCCCTTGACGTTTGTGATGTTCATTTAGGAAAACCATATTTGTGGAAGCGTTATGTTGTGTATGAGTCTAGACCCTGTAGTGTTATTATTACTTTGGGTAGACAATTGTACAGGATGCCAGAGGTAGCACTTCCTACTGTTATTTCTTTAATCTCTGCTAAGCAATGCAGCAAGGTCATCTCACAGACCGAAAATTTCCTCTTCTTTGTGATCCATGCTCACAGTAATCAAAAGGTCACTGCCACATCTGTGGCCTCTACATAGAGCCTCTCTTTGCAACAGAATAAATTGGATGGGATCATGGAAGAATACAGAGACATCTTCTCCTCACCTACAGGGGTACTGACACACTACCAAGTCAAGCATCCAATTGATCTAACCCCCAGTGCACCTCTACCTAATGGGACAGTATATTGTCACTTGCTGATGGAAAATGATGAAATTAGGTGACAGATTGAAGAGTTGATTCAAAAGGGGCACATCAGACCCAGCTCCTCCCCTTACGAAATCCCAATTGTATTGGTGCATAAGAAGGATGGGATGTGGCGAATCTATATTGATTACAGAACCTTAAACAAAATCACAGTCAAGAACTGATACCCCATTCCCAGGATTGATGAACTTCTTTACCCACTCAAGGGAAAAATTTCTTCAACAATATTGACCTAAAGTTTTGATACCACCAAGTTCCCATCGAACCAACTAATGTATGGAAGACAACCTTCAAATCTAAAGAAGGTCTCTTCGAATGGATAGTCATGCCCTTTGGCTTAACAAATGCACCAATCAATTTCATGAGGTTGATGGATGATGTATTGAGACCCTTCACCAACTCCATTGTGGTGGTATATTTGGACGAAATTCTCATCTTTAGAAGAATTTGGGAGGAGCACATGCGACATATTCAACAGGTTTTGAGCACTCTACGGAAGCACAAGCTATATGCCAACTTGGAAAAGTGCTCTTTTGGCATGAACAAGGTCCAATACTTGGGATACATTTTTGATGAGTATGGGGTACATGTTGATCCAGCTAAGATCCCAGTCATCAGTGACTGGCCAGCCCCTACCACACTAGCTGAGCTCTAGAGCTTCTTGGGACTAGCCAACTTCTATTGATGGTTCATGTTGGGATTTTCCCATATTGCATGGGCCCTCATCCAAGTGACCAAGGGAGGTGGTAAGGCCAAGTTCATGTGGGGGAAGAAACAACAATGAGCATTCGATGATATGTAGCATCTCTTGTGCTCATCTCCAGTACTCTCCTTTCCCAATCTCCAACAATCGTTAGAGATTGAGATTGATGCATATGACTATGTTGCTGGCACAATTCTCACTCAGCACAGTCATCCGATGGAATACCATAGTGAGACACTCTCTGATACTGTCTGGAAATACCCCACCTATGACAAGGAAATGTATTCCATTGTAAAAGCATGTCATCAATGGAATCATTACATTCTGGGAAAGGAGACGATCATACACATTGATCACAAGCCTCTGCAGTTCATACAGACACAGGGGAAATTGTAGAACGACCACCATCAAAATTGGTCCACCTAACTGCATCAATTCCATATCAACATCAATTAAACAACATGTATCTCAAGTCATGTTGCTAACTTAATCAGTCAGCTTCCTATGGCTGTACTCACCACTATTCTCCATCCTATCGACATGAAGCATCTAAGTGGCCCCAAAATTTATCAGCAAGATCCAGACTTCGCCACCACCTATCAACTCTTGGGTACAGGCGTGACTGTCAACGATTTTCACATTCAGGATGAACTCTTATGCCACCTGGGACATCTCTGTCTTCCTACAAGTGAGCGTGCCAAGTTGATTTGGGAATCCCACTACAGTTGGGTGGCCAAACATTTTGGCCTAGAGAAAACTATGGTCGTTCTTCAAAAACATTTTTATTGGACAAAACTTCGAATAGACGTCAGCAAGTATATTAGATTTTTCTCTACATGTGTCATTGCCAAGCCAGCCATCAATAAGCAAGGATTATACACCCCTCTTCCTATTCCCAAGAAGCTTTAGGAGCCATATCAATGGATTACATGTCTGGCCTGTCGTCCACCAAGAAAGGAAATGACTACGTATTTATGGTCATTGATCAGTTTTTGAAGATGGTCATCCTCACAACCTACAAGAAGAGTATCACAACAATAGATACTACCAATCTCTTCTTTGAATGAGTGTGGGTCCACTTTGGGATACCATAGACCATCATCTCTGACCGAGATAGTAGGTTCCTCAACACATTTTGGTCAAGTCTCTGGTCACTGTTGGACACCAAGCTCAAAAAATCCATTGCTTTCCATCCCCAAATCGATGGAAAAACAGAGGTCATCAATCGAATGATTGTTCACATCCCATGCATGTACAATTCTAAGCATCCACATACCTAGGATGAGAGTATCCACTATTTTCAACATAGTTATGACAGGGATTTCCATAGCTCCATCGGCCATAGCCCATTTCAGGTGGGTCTGGGATTCCAACCCTTGGGACCCATTGATGTTGCACTTCCTCTTGCCACCACACAGAAATACTCTTCTCATTATCCATCTGCGATCAACAAAGCCACCAGATTCATTGAGTAGATTCAACACATCTACCAATAGGTCCAGGAGATTTTGCAAAAATCCAATCCTAAGTACAAGAAGTGCCATGATCAACACAAGGTACCACACCAGTTTCAAGTTGGCGAAAAAGTATGGTTACATTTGCAGAAGGAGCATCTCACGGGGCCCCATCAGAATTTTCTCCCACTTCTCTATGGGCCTTACACTATCACCAAGGTTGTGGGTAGAAAATATTTTGAGCTCAACACTCCACCCTTCCTTGGTCTGCATTCAGTGTTCAATATGGACCTCCTTCAACCATATTTTCCACCATTATTGGACACCTCATAGATCGCAAAACAACTGTCACCAACAGAGCTCAACCCTGACTGCATGGAACAAGCATCCACTAATCCGATAATGGACACATAGGTCAAGGGCACTCACGAGTAGAAAATCCAACTTTATCGTGCTCTCAAGGCAGGGAAACTCCTACACCAAGGAAAGTGGCTCACCCAGGGCCAAATCCAATAGAAGTTTCCTCACTTGATGGGGGCACTCAACGCAATAAATTACATTACTTCCTAAGGGGGGAGGATTGATCTAGGTGGATATCGGTGGCACCCACCTAATCCAACTGGATCCTCTTGTCCGTTTTTTTTCAGCACGTTCTTTTGTACTTCTTTGTAATTGTGGGTTCTACACTTTTGGATCTATCTGAAGCACCACACATCCTCTAGGTGGATACTGGTGGCCTCTCGCCTAATCCAACTAGTTTATTTTGTATGTTTTCATGTTAGGACATCTTGTTGTACTTCCAGGGATGTTTTGGGGCCCTAAACAATTTTTTTTTGGATCACCACAATCAAACTATAGACAAAGTCAAAGTTTGACAACAGAATGTGTAGTTCTCTAAAATAAATTTCCAACGGGCTATCACGCACCTAAAATGGAGGTTGTATGCAAAAGTTATGACCCTGGGAAGTTGAGGTACCAAATTACACCAACTTACCCATAGGGGCCCACATGACTTTTGGTGTTTCACCTTCTAGGGTTAGGTTTTTGGAAGTATAAGGTTTCTGAATTCATGAGTAATATCAAAAAGGCCTACGGAGCCTCATTGTAATCCATTCTTCTCAGATGGATGCACATAAAATTCACATCTCTTCTCAGAGATAGCTACCACCATTCGAGCAAGTGTTTCAGTTCTACAATTTTACAGTTTCATCCTATTTCATTATTCAATAGAAGATATTGTTCACTGGATATCTATGTTATTCTTCATATCTTTGTGTTTATTGTATTCAGAATCTTAATCAGTTTGTTTATTGTATTCAGAATCCTAAATCTAGATCAATGATGATGGGTGAACCACATGGTGATGTATTAGGTCTGATAACTCCATGCTCCAAAAAATGTTGCAGATGCTTATTTACTTCATCTTCTTCGATGAATGACTTCCTATATAGTCCAATGTTATGCAGTGGTGACTCTGACAACAATTGAATCCCGTGTTCATCCTCTCTCTTAGGTGGTAGTCCTTGAGGATCTTGAAATACTTCCTTGTAGGCTTCAATCAAGTGTTGTAGTTGTTTGTGTTGCTTGCCACTACATCGTTCCAAGGATGCCTTCATCTCCAACTTGTTTCCTTCTCCTCACTACTTTCCTTCTCTCAAGAACAACAAGAAAAACTTCTTTAATATACTACCAAAAATTCTTCTAGCCCAATGAACACTAATTATAGAGAGCTTAGTTGTGTCCTTGTGCACATTTATGGAATACAATTATCCATCCTTGCATAGTATATAGTGGTTATCTCTCCTTCGTAAAATTGCATCTCTCATGTGCAAATATGGACTTCCAAAGATGACTCTACGTATGTCCATAGGAACCACATCTACAACAAATTCTTTAACAAAGCTTTTATTGATGGAAAGTCTAAATTTGCACTGCTTACTAACTTTCAATTCCATATCTTTCCTTACCCAACCCATGGGTATGGATGTGAATGGTCTTGTGTCTCCATTCCAATCTTCTCAACCAATTGTGTAGAGATCAAATTGGATCGTGAATTGAGATCAAAAAAACAATCCACCTTATTATGCTTCATGTGGATTTTAATGCAAAAAAGTTCAATCACCGCCTTCTCCTCCTTGTGACTGTAGCCAACTAATGCTACATATTTATGAATATTAGTGAAATTAGTCTTCCATTTTGGGTATAAGGTGATATCCCCCCATTCCTTAGCAACCACTAATATCAATGCTTTCTTCTTCTTTTTCTGGAAATATTTGGGGCACTTCTTAGGGTGAAATTTCCAATAGTTCTCCTCAGTGCATCCATTTTGATCTCATCCTTTACATTATTGGATGGAAAATTTTCTTATTGCATTGTTTCCATGATCTTATTCTCATTCCAATTCCTCTTGTTTTTCATCTTCTTCTATTGCTCTTGTGATTCTACTTGATTTTTCATGTGTCCTTGTTTCTTCCACTTGTCTCCGTCGAGGTATTGTGCTTGAATATTGGCCTCATCAATTGTCTTTGGTATAAATAGTATTGATTGTCTACAAATATGAGGTAATAATTCCCCCAAATACTTGACTAACATGTCTGGACCTTTGAGAGAGACTCCATCTATATTTCTCTCTTTCTAAATTTTGTGGTGAACTCCTACACTGATTGTCCTTGTCTCTGCCTAAAGTAATGCCATACTATATGTTGGTGTTCCTCATATCCTATTGGGTAAAAATGGGATTTTATCATTTCATTGAAAACCTCCCAATCAATCAATGGTGTTTGATTTCCACGTGTTCTTCTTACTTCATCACTTTCCCACCATGTCAAAGCATGGCCTTCAAGCTTCAACCGAGAAAAATAAATATTATATTTTCCATATACTTCATGCACGCTAAAGTATACTTCCATCTATTGTATCCATTGGTTCAGCCTAATAACATCCACTTCCCCAACATGTGGCTTGATTCCAACCTTGGCCTCCACATGGAAAGGTACATGTGTCTTGCTATAGTTTCACCATCCCATCTCTGCCTTAGTCTTATGCTTTGTCTCATGCTTATTTTCTTCCTTCTCTGGGCCTTCATGAAAAACCTCTATTGATGTTGTTTCCTTTCACTTTGTTGCCAACAGTTGTGACACCATCGATGTCAATGTGGCCAAACTTTGCTCAAATTTATCCAACTTGATCCCAGTATCTTCTTTCTCTTCTCCTCCATAATTTTCCCCTAACATTCTTGATTCTCTACTTTTCTCCATCCTTGACAACAACTCCGTTCCAGTTATTTTGTAATCATTGCGGGTACTTACCATACAAGTCTCACTAGGTGCATTTGAACTTATGCTGTAATACCACCTAATCCATAAACGTGAGGATTATAGCCTCACTATCTCTCCAACAGAATATCCTTTACAAATACTATAGTAATCTCAACTCTCATAAGCTTATGGAAACTTTGATCAGCTAAACCAAAGTTGAGTTGACTAAAAGATAAATAAGTCAACTACCTAGAAGCTAGGTTGACCAAACAGACAAGGAAGTCGACTTCCCATAATTCGGGTCAACCAAAGACAAGCAAGTTGACTACCCCAAGGGGGGGCGTTGAGTCGACCAAAAATTACAAGGAAGTTGACTATATGCCTATCCGATTGACCAAGGAAAAAAATCAACAAAATAGAACCCCAACCAAATAGAGGGTGTATCTCATCAACTAATTTTTTTTTTTGACCAAATACGGAAGGGGAAAAATGACCAATGTTGAAGAAAAAATTCTCAAGGATGATTCATGTTGACCAAAAGTGAAGATAATAAATTTGAGGTTGGATTTGACATCTAGCTATGAAGGGAAAACCTATGAAGGTTGGATTTAGCAACCAACGACTGAGGAAAAAGTCAGAAGCGAAAATTTAACACCCAATAGTGTGGAAAAGTGTTTGGAGGTTTATTTTGGTAACCCACGACACATAAAAAATACCAGGGATGATTTTGATAACCAACAATAAGTAAAAATGTCTAGAGGGTGAATTAATATTCAATAGTAGAGGAGATCATTTGGGGAGAATAATAAATGTTCTCACTGTTGATTAAGGTTGGTTGTCATTGATGTCAACCCTTGAAGAAAGCCCCACAGCACAAAGGTTTGGGTAATGGACCCAAGATTGTTTGATGTAAATATGACTCATTATTGTCTTGTCATGGTTGATAAGAAGTAAATATGGATGAACTCCAAAGTGGTCCCCTTATGGTGAAATCCATCAGGGGAAGACGCTTTGCGGAGTAAGAGAACCCATGATTAATTGTGTAATAATGAGATGAAGGACAATAAATTTGTCAGGTAAACTATCCTAGATGGATAGTTATTTTCATTCCATTTCCGGTGGTATTTGGAACGTCACATAAATCCTCACGGTTAGAGAGTTATGGCCATGAGAAGTTGGAGACCCCAGGTTTGGGTAATGGACCCAAGTTTGTTTGATGGATAATGGTATGAGTTATGATATATTTTCAGATAATAATATTATATATGGATAGTACATGTCATTCCATTTCTGGTGGTATGTGTAACGTCACATAACTCCTCACGATTTGAGAGTTATGGCCTTACGAATTTGGAGGACCCTCATATGTCATCTAGAAGCCCCAAAAGATCAAAGTAGTCAAAGTGGTTTAAGAGATTTTAAAAGGTAAATAATAAAGTGAAGTAATGAGTGTATTATAATTCAAAGTGAATACAAAATAAATTATTTCAATAATAAATTTAATGGATAAATTAGAAGTGGGTTAACACTAAAATAAGGAAAGTGGGGCCAAGTGACCTAGAAGATGTTTTTAAGGAAGCTACTTGGAGAGTATAAATACGAGGCAAGGATATCTCATTTTAAAAACACTTGATCATATTGAATATCTATAGGTGTCTGAGGTAACCAAGGATATCTAAGCCAGAATTCTAAGGGAAGGTGAAGAAAATAAGGCCGAAATGCAAGGAAGGATAAATTCTTTTGATGGTGCTTTCTAAGGTATGTTATTTACAGGTCATCTCACCATTTTCACTATAAATTTTTTTATATAATGATTCAGACTATGAAATTGCTATTAAATTTAGAAAACATATCCAAGTATATGTGGTAAAACACTCATCTTGTGGTTCATTGTATTTTTTGAGTTACACTCCTTGGAAAATAAGGTTTGTGGCTAGTCCTGAAACTAGTCAAAAATAGGTGTTTTGGGTAAAAACGTCATAACTTCTTCATAACAGATCCACATTCAGCGAAAATAAATTTTTTGGTTAGGGTACAGTCTATAGTATTCTTTGTAACATTTTAATATAAATTCAACAAATATTCCATGCGGGGCACACTCTACAAGGTTTCTCTCTAGAATAAGTCAGAATTCAACAAGGTATGCCAATTTTGCTATAACTCATTTTATGAGAGGTTCCAAGTAGTGATACCAGGAGAAATTTCATAAAACACACTGAAGAACATTGTGTATCAGTTTCATATCTTTATACATTATAGGTACAAATTTATGATTACTTCAAGTTAGGGTTGTTGACTAATCCAAAACTAGGCATGTGAGACTAAAGAAAGTTTGATGAAAATGCTAGTCTCTTGTTGTTGAAATTAAGGAAGGTTTGCAGGAATGTGATTGTATACACTAGGTCTATTACAAAGCTACAAATCAGATTTGGATGATGAAATTGATGAGGGCTTTTGGTTGAGGTACATGTTGAGTACATGGTTGAGACAAGTAGTTGATGAGTTGGCACATACATGATGCGTATAGTTGATGATGTTGGTACATATTGATGAGTCATAGTTGATGAGTAGTTGACACATGATTGGTACATACTTGGTACATGGTTGGATGCACATGTTTATGGTATAGGTTGATTATAGGTTGTTTGGTGCAGGTTGGTGCATGGTTGATGCACTTGTTTATGGTACAGGTTGATTACAGGTTGAGGTATAGGTTGATGCATGGTTCAGATTTATTGGTATAGTTTTACAATGGTATATATCACAGTATAGTGTGACAGTGGTTCCATCATTCTACTTCTACTTTAGGGTGGAAGGACAGGGCAAGGGCAGGTGGTTGTAGCCACCTTCCAGTTGTAGCCGGAGAACATAGGGGGTTGTAGCCTCCTTCTGGTTGTAGCCAGAGAATTGGGGAGTTGGAGGTTCCCTTAGGTTGTAGCCTGAGAAACTAAGGGGTTGGAGCCTCCTTCCAGTTGCAGCTGGAAAACAAAGGAATTTGGTGCTTCCAAGGAATGTAATTTTTCAAGACATATAAGAAAAAGAATTCTATGGTTTTCTCTTGATTTGGGTTTCCACGTAAAACACTAGTGTATTGTGTATGTGTATGATTGTTCATTTGTTCATTGTTTATTTACTCTGAAGTTATTGGATGATAATGCTACATTGATATAACACTTGGATTATATGGTTAAAAATGATTACATTTCTCTATTACTGATTCACCCCCCCTCTCAGCAATCCAACACTCACAACACTAGTTTGTGAAGTATAGTCTATATATGGCCTGGAGGCAAAGGAGAATGTCCCAACAATAACAAAAATGTAATGAACAACATGTGGGCATATTTAGGCACCATACAACAACATTTTGACTCGAGGATTGAGTGAAATTTCCCCACGACTCTTTAAAAATGAAATTAGCAACTTCCAAATAAGTAGAAACAACTCAAAAATGAGGGCCATTGATTTCCAACTACCAAATATATGTACAGGTGTGGGAAATGATTTGTTGAACTAGTTTACTAACTTATGGGGACCATATTAATATAAAATGAACTCAAACAATAATTGGCACAGAGTTCTCTTTGCTAAACAATATGAAAAAAGCCATTTAATTACAATGCACACCATTTACCATTCATAGAAAATACATTCAAAAAAATTCATCACACATAAAATTATCATTTACCATTGAAACCTAAATGGGAAAACCAACATTTTTTTTCTTCCACTAGGCTTTTATTATTCAACAATGGGCAAGTTGCAGGATTTACGGTTCATCTCTACGCTCGTTAGTGCCATCGCGACAATCTATTTACATCATTATCAACCAAATAACCCCCTTCTCATTGTGGGGAACCATGATATAGAAGACTGAGTCAACTGGGAGGATAGTTGGAAGGTCAGGTGTCCCGAGTGCTTCAACTTATCTCTCATCCATTTTTTGTTTGTTTGTTTGTTTGTTTTTCTTTTCTCCCACTTGGAAAAAGGTCTCATGAAAGTATCAATATTTATTTTATACAACAATATACTGCTCGAATTTACATATATTACATACAAAAATGGACATCAATCATGATGGTACAAGATCCTTCATGCTAACAAGTTGATATTCTTATTCATCCATAGCCTTAAACTTTTCATGTGCTAATCATCTTAGATCCTATGTCGATATCCAATTGTTCTTGTGATATCCAATTCAAATCACGAAATAACAAGGACACTTTTATCAATAAAACACACTAGTGCACCACACCTTGATATGCAATAAAGATTTTAAAATAAAGATTATGCATTGGTGTGTATTATATATATATTATGAAGCCCCAATAGGTAGTTTATATAATGTGTGCATATTACATATGTAAAAGAACCATTTCATATATTATCTTTTGCATTGTAAGTTCGTGTAACAATAACAATAATAATAAAAATAACACCAACAAGGACAATATCATTGAAGGAAGTGGTGCTTTCGTTGTCATTAGGAAGACTAGTGTTCTTACTACATTTTTCTCACACTAGTGCGTAATAATCATTTAAACACACTAGTGCATAAGTAGGTATTAACGACATTGTTGAGCTCAAATGAATACAATATAATGATATGTTCCAATGCTAAATTTTTCCACGTTGCAGGAATGCAAATGCAATTTCTTGTTTTTTTTTACAAAATGGCAATTAATTATCTGAAAATCAAATATTTTTAATAATAATATTGATTTTTATATTCTAGTTATTGCATTTGGATATAATCATTGCATTAATGTTTTGTATCATTTAAAAAAATATTCATTGTAAAATTGTAAATCATCCATATATTTAATCAACAACATAAAATTTGATGACAATGGACAATGTAATAGAATAAAAATTTAATTTTATTATACATAAATAAGAGACTCTTTGTTATAATAAATCAGACAATATAAAGTCTTTCGATGCTCAAAATGTCAATAAACAATTCCTACAGTGATTGGGAACATGTTGTCACCCATTCGGGACAATATGTCCACATTAAACAACACGTTTGATTTTCATATATAAACGTTCCAAAATATACGACTTGTAACATTCAATTTACATGATCATCATTCATCACTCAAACCAATGTCATTGCTCGAGCTGATTTCATGTCTCATTTATTCATCACTTGCATAGAATATTGTACTTAAGTTATTTGGAATATTTTGTTGAATTCCTTGAGTTTGACAGTATGCCCCTTTATGTTCCATATACAAACACAAAAATAAAGTGTAATTGACTATATCCACCTTTATGGTATATTATATATGATTGTGTAAATAAAAACGTAAACCATAACAATGATTTCTTCATAAACAATACACATTCTTTCAAAACCATGGTTCATGCCATCTCTCAAGATTTCTTATGTTGGCTCCACTCCATAATTTGTTTCCTGCGAGTCTTATATCGCATGACAATGTATAGATATAATTAAAGGTTTCTTGTTGTTCCATTAATTATAAAATAAAGGAAGTAAAAACACATAACTACTTACAAATTGTTCAATTAACTCTTGACACTTCGACATATGCTCACAACCCATACCTAATCCCATGCCAATCAAATGTTTTGATGTCTCTTCTTTCTATGTTAGCACATACCAAAAAACATTTATGGATGATTGTTAATCAATTAAAATGTATACATTACAATAAATATGAAATCTTAAGTAAGAAAAACACATTAAAAATTCACAAAGTTTGCAATATATCAACCAATTTCTACCTTGTTGTCCTATTTTTTGTGTCGAACGGGTTCCATTTTGTTAAATAAAAATAATTTGAAAATTAATATTTCATGTAATAATTAAACTCTTTGTACGTAGAAATAAAATTAATGTATCCATATGTTTGATGTGTGTTTTTGTTTGAATGGTTCCTTTTCTGATGTTGATCCATATTATGCTGAGAACGAAATGAGATACAAAGGAAAATATAGCATAAACAAAGAAATACAATGAAGTCCAAATTCTATTAATGAATAAAATAACAAAACAATCTAGAACATAAACTGGCTAGAATGGGGTAGCTTATCTTTGAAGAGAAAGAGATGCTGGCTACTATTGGTTACTTGGGATGACCCAAGTTCTAATCTCAAATAGGTTTCCAACAAAACCCTCAAAACTATTGGCCCTCCTAGAAAACCAGAACACAACGCTGCGCATAGAGTGCACAATGCAGTCTCACCCAAGATAGCTTTATGGGGGACTGCAATACTCAGGTGTTTGCAGCCTAAGAATGAGTGGGGATTTTGTTTATATTATTTTTCTCTTACATTGGTATCATAGCACCCCCTGCCTTAGAAGGTTCTACGTGACCTCCCGGTCTTAGGATCGTTCTAAAACTTTCCCTGAGTTAGATTGACTCTTTGATTTTCCCCACAGGGAATATCTCACACACACAAGGGTGTATCCACGGGTCCTTATGAGTTATGCATGCGTGATCAAACACAGGGAACTAACTCTACACACCTGATCAACAAATATGATTGGGACTTTTACCGAAAAAAGGAATTTCGAATTTCGTGACTTCGCGAATTCTGATGTAAGTTCCTTGACTCTTCCTCCGAAACCCGAAATGTCAACGAAGGTTGACTCCTTCAATGCGTCGAACACAAGCCACTTGTTTCCCACTAATTTTGGCTTTTCGGGACTTGAGCAAACAACCAAAAATCGTTCCTATTCCATTATGATTTCCCGAATTCTGAAATTTCTCCTTTGGCGAGATCGACAGCCTTTTGGGATTTACGTCAAACTTTGACCACTCGTTTGACTTCTACCACACGTATCCTTTGACTGATACTTGGGACCCACCTTTCGGTGTTTCTCTCTTCATGATTTCGGGATTTGTATTGACCATGCAACTCTACCTCTTGAGTCCCGAAACCCGATTGGGGCCCAACGGCTATTGTCCCTCAACTCTATGGGGCCATATGACCCTCCACAAAGGATTGGATCCTATTCCTTTCACTCTGATTCTCGAATTCCCGAAGCCTCACCTCCCACGTGATCTATGGATAAGATCTTCCTTGATCCGATGGCTCTGGATCTTTCAGGATTTTTCCACCCAGGAATCTCTTATGCTCGATCCAAATCACTGGTCACTCCATTCCCCGAACTCTGATACAGAATTCTCATTCGAGATCCAATGGCTCTCGTTGATTTGGATCCAATGGTCATTACTCGTCCTAAGCTTTGAGTATCGAAAGACACTCCCTTTAACCTTCTCTCTGATATGCAAGATCTAATGGCTCACGACATTTCGTACTTCTCCACGAAGTGTCTCCACCGTCCATTTCTGCTCTTGTTACACTTTCGCGATTCGGGACTTGGAGCAACCAAGGATTTGGCCTACACTCCAACCTCACGATTCTCAAATTCATGAAAATTATCCAATGGCTTAACAAAGAGCAATCAACAGTTCACATTGATTATGAATCCTAAGGTGATGGGTTCATCCTCCTCTAACCACGTTGCAGCTTCCTTTGATCCTACGGTCCTCATGATTTCGCGAGTTCTCCGCAGAGAATTCTGACCATCTGTTCTACTCTTATGTGTGGCTTCCCAGAGATTAATCTCTGTGTACCTCCCTCTAGATATGATGGCTATCAGTCCTTTGCACTAGATCTGGTGGCCCATATCTGTTTCTCTTCCTTGTGCACTTTCCTGCGTGCATCTGGACATAGACTTCAACGACCCATATCTCGCCTCTCCAGCTGATCTAACGACAACTATGCTCTACCTTGAGCATGCCCTTCTTCCTTTCCCTTGGAATATTTCTTTCTCCAAAAGGCCTCGACCTTTGTCTCTGCTGCGAAGCCTATAACCTTGTCTCCCGCCTGTATTCTAAGAGGCATTCCTCCTTCTGAGATTTATTTCTCTGAACCTCAAAGGTTCCTTTGAACTCTACAACCTCTTGCAGGACCTTTGCATGAAATGGTGCTATCTCTTCTGAGATTATATGTGGCTCTGACCTCAAAGTGTCTCTATCCATTTCTCTCCTTAAAGGGATGTAAGTGCCCTCTGGCAAGTTCCTGCTCAAGCACACTTTGTTGAGCCTGCAGGGTGTTCAGTAACCCTGTGAGTGTCTCCTCCTATGACACTTCTCTTCTCTCTGAACTAAAACGAGAGTTCCTCCTATGCACACTTGCACCAACTCAATGCCCAGGTGGTAGATTTCTCTAGAATCCTCAGTGACTCTGTCTTCTCACCGAACTCAAAATAGAGTTCTCCTCAATGCATCCTGTGCATCTGCTCAATGCTCTCCTGGCAGAGCCTTTACAAAATTCTCAACAATTCTGCTTCTCCTCTCTGTGTTGTCCTCTGCACAGTTTCTCCTTCAAGGTGTTCAACAACCTTAAGGCTTCCTCCTTGAGTCAATGACTTTAGCTAGTGCACCCTCCTGGCACATCTTTGTCTGAAATTTCACAAAATTCAGGAGTGCACTCCTACACTGGTTTTCAGAGACCACAGTACTATGTCATGCACTGTTGCATGAAACCACAAAGAATCCAAACTTGAAATCAAAGAACTCTCAGATAGGAAAATCTATCTATCCCTGCAAATGCACATCTAACATACATCTACAACATATCATCAACACATAAAGACATTCATTCATGAACTCACAAACACATGAACAACAACATGCAGGAAAAACTGTTATGATTGTATTAATATGAAATGCCTTTTTACAATGTGTTCGAGCTCAGACTGCAACAGAGTCTCGACTCCCTCTCTTTTCTCTATCTTTTGTTCTATCTCCTTCTCTCTCTCTCTCTCTCTATACTGAAACAAAAGAAGATCTCTTTACAAAAGGGGGATCCTCGAGTGCTTCCCTCTATCCTCACCAACTCTCATTAATTACAATAAATTACATTGAATGGTTGTCTAGTCTGAATCATATCTAGATCTCAGCCTTGCAACCATTTAAGGAAAACTTTATCTAAAGCCTGTGCACATGCGTGGATTTTGTCTCTACCAACCTTACAACATTTAATACAATTTTCAAATTTTGAAAAATGAGAGGGTTGCACCTCTCTCCTTCCATTGAACATGCACTTTGATGTGCTGGCTAGATGGCGTGTATCTAGCTTGGAGTGATGCTCCTGCATCATACTCCTCTGCTGTGAGAAATTCATGAGCTCCTACTCATGAGCTTCCCAGCATGGCTATCGAAATCAACCTAGACCCCAAATAGTTCTTTGGAGCTGTCCATCCACTCCATCGCTTCGTTGCTGCTGTTGCTTCTATTTCCCTGCTGCTATGGCAGATTTTCCTCTGCTCAGCTCCCCTTTGTTGACCGCTTCTGTATATCTGATCATCAGCCTTCTGATCTCCTCAATTATCTCGTCTAGCTACTCCCAGGGCTGGTTCTCCTTTTGCAGCCTGCTCCACTACACTTCTTCCCTGCAAATGGGTAGATCAACTAGATCTCCCATGCCATATTCTTCCTCTGTGGCCTCAAATTTCCACCTTGCTACAAAATTCATCTCTACAGTCTTATCTTCTTGACTGACGTATTGTTCAGTCACATTCTCTGATAGACTTGCTTCTACCATTTTTCCTTGTGCTAGTTGAATTCCAGCTTCCTCCAGCTGCTCCTCATACTGTAATTCTCCTTCATCTTCTGCTACCTGCCTCGACACTGCAGTTATCATCCGTTCAGGTCCCTGGCTGAAATTTTCGAGCAATTTCTCTGAATTCTCTTCTCTCAAAATCTCCATGACTATCTTCTCATGGCATTCATTGACTGGTTCTGGATTGTTCATCTAATCCTCTAACATTTCTAGCTACTTCTCCCAAGGAGTGAGCATGTCAACTGTGTGCTCCTCTTCTTCTCCTTGGGAAACTTCTGACATCTGATCCATGTCTTTGATAGTCACATTTGGTTGTCCTTCCGCTGTTGCTGCCTCTGCAACACAAGCTCTCACCTCAACTGGGCTAAGTGGCAGGAATATCTCAAATCCTCCAATGATCAGAAAGTGTGTCTGATCCTTCTCTATCATCTCCTCTCGTTGACCCAAACTCATCCCTAAGTTCATGAGACTTTCAGAGAGTCTCATCTACTATCCCTTGCCCACCTGGCAATATGGGATTTCCTCTCTTCCCTCCTGGCAGTCTATGAGATCCTCCAGTGATCTCATCTCATTTCCCTCCTAACAACCTGAATTTTTTGTTCTACCCTCCTAGCAATCTTTAAGATCATCCTGTGACCTCTTCTTATTGCAACCTGAAATTTCTTCACTACCTCCCTGGTAGTTCATGAGATCTTCCAGCAATCTTTTCTCCTCATCATCACTGAGATTTCTCCCAGCTTCTGGCTCACAGATGTGAACCATTTATTTTTCACCTCTGAGACATTCAACATGCCTCAACCATCCTATTAACAACCTTTTTTGTCCTTTGGCCAACAATTTCTTGACTAGCCACTTTTCTTTTCTCCTCAGAGGCCATTCATACACCCAATGTGTCTTTGTGTTCTGTTGCACCCACAGTGCAAGCTCTTCCATCCTCACCCTTATCTCAGCGAGCTATTCATCCATCTCATATTTTCTGTGTTGCTAGTGGTTATTCTTTCCATCACATCCATGGCCTTCAGTAGCCATCTTCCTGTTCCTGTCTGCCCTCCTGGCAAACTTGTTGTTGTCACTCTGCAACTGTGAGTGCTTCCAGCCTTTCCTACGGTCCTCCTGACTGTCTATTGACTATTATGCACCTTGCAACAATCATCACAGAGATTCAACACTCTTTCTTTCTTTTCCTCTAGCTCCCTCTGCCTGCAATATACAGACAAAATCAAGCTCTGATACCACAACTGGTGTCGTAGCACCCACTGCCTCAGCAGGTTCTATGCAACATCCCGGTCTTAGGATCATTCTAAACCTTTCCCTGAGTTAGATTGACTCTTTGATTTTTCCCATAGGGAATATCTCACACATAGAAGGGTGTATCCATAGGTCCTTATGAGTTATGCCTGAGTGATCAATCACAGGGCGCTAACTCTACACACTTGATCAACAAATATGATTGGGACTTTTACCGAAAAAGGAATTTTGGATTTCGTGACTCTACAAATCTTGATGTAAGTTCCTTGACTCTTCAACCTCCGAAACCTGAAATGTCAACGAAGTTTGACTCCTTCAATGCGTTGAACACACACCACTTTTTGCCCACTAATTTCAGATTTTCGGGACTTGAGCAAACAACCAACAATAGTTCCTCTTCCCTTATGATTCAATGAATTCTGAAATTTCTCCTTTGGCGAGATCAAAGGCCTTTCAAGATTTTCGCCGAACCTTGACCACTCCTTTAACTTCCGCAACTCGCATCCTCTGACTGATACTTGGCACCCACCTTTCGTTGTTTCTCTCTTCATGATTTTGGGAGTTCTGTTGACCATGCAACTCTACCTCTTGAGTCCTGAAAATCCGAAACCTGATTGGGGCCGAACGGCTATTGTCCCTCAACTCTATGGGGCCATATGAACCTCCACCAAGGATTGGGTCCTATTCCTTTCACGACTCGAAAAAATCCACAACAGAGAGTTTCCTTACCTTTCGAAACTTCGATTCCTAAATTCTCGAAGCCTCACCTCCCACGTGATCTACGGTTGAGATCTTCCTCGATCTGACAGCTCTAGATCTTTTAGGATTTCTCCACCCAAGTATCTCTTATGCTCGATCTAAATCACTGGTCACACCATTCCCCGAACTCTGATATGAAATTATCATACGAGATCCAATGGCTCTTGTTGATTTGGATCAAACGATCATTACTCCTCCTGAGCTTTGAGTATTGAAAGACACTCCCTTTAACCTTCTCTCTGATCTGCAAGATCTAATGGCTCACGACATTTCTCACTTCTCCATGAAGCATCTCCACTTTCCATTTCTACTCTTGTTACCCCTTTCATGATTCGAGACTTGGAGCAACTAAGGATTTGGCCTACACTCCAACCTCACGATTCCCGAATTCACGAAAATGATCCAATGGCTTAACAAAGAATGATAAACGGCTCACGTTGATTATGAATCTTAAGGTGATGGTTTCATCTGCCTCTAACCATGTTGCAGATTCCTTTGATCCTACGATCCTCGCGATTTCATGAGTTCTCCACAGAGAATTATGACCGTTCGTTCTACTCTTATGTGTGGCTTTCCAGAGATTAAACTCTGTGTGCCTCCCTCTGGATTTGATGGCTATCGATCCTTTTCTCTAGATCTAGTGGCCCATATCTGTTTCTATTCCTTGTGCAATTTCCTGCGTGCATCTGGATGTATACTTCAACGACCCAGATCTCACCTCTCCAACTGATCTAACAACAGCTATGCTCTACCTTGAGCATGCCCTTCTTCCTTTCCCTTGAAATATTTCTTGTTCCAAAAGGCCTCAGCCTTTGTCTCTACTGTGAAGCCTATAACCTTGGATCCCACCTATATTCTAAGAGGCGTTCATCCTTCTGATCTTTATTTCTTTGAACCTCAAAGGTTCCTTTGAACTCTGCAACCTCTTGCAGGACCTTTGCATGAAATGGTGCTATCTCTTCTGAGCTTATCTGTGGCTCTGACCTCAAAGTGTCTCTGTCCCTTTCTCTCCTTGAAGGGATGTAATTTACCTCTAGCAACTTCCTGCTCAAGCATGCTTTGCTGAGCCTGTAGGGTGTTCAGTAACCCTGTGAGTGTCTCCTCCTGTGACACTTCTCTTCTCTCTGAACTCAAACAAGAGTTCCTCCTGTGAACACTTGCACCAACTCAATGCCCACCTGGCAGAGTTCTCCGGAATCCTCGGTGACTCTGTCTTATCACCGAACTCAAAATAGAGTTCTCCTCAATGCATCCTATGCATATGCTCAATGCCCTCTTGGCAGAGCCTTTATAGAATTCTCAAAAATTCTACTTCTCCTCTCTGTGCTCTCCTCTGCACAGTTTCTCCTTCAAGGTGTTTAGCAACCTTGAGTCTTCCTCCTTGAATCAATGACTTTAGCTAGTGCACCTTCCTGGCACGTCTTTGTCTGAAATTATGCAGAATTTAGAAGTGCACTCCTGCACTGGTTTTCAGAGACCGCAGTACTCTGTCATGCACTCTTGCATGGAACCACAAAGAATCCAAACTTGAAATCAAATAACTCTCAGATAGGAAAATCTATCTATCTCTGCAAATGCACATCTAACATACATCTACAACATATCATCAACACATAAAGACATTCATTCATGAACTCATAAACAAATCAACAACAACATGTAGGAAAAACTGATATGATTGTATTAATATAAAATGCCTCTTTACAATGTGTTCGAGCTCGGACTGCAACAGAGTCTCGGCTCCCTCTCTTTTCTCTATCTTTTGTTCTATCTTCTTCTCTCTCTCTCTCTCTCTCTCTCTCTCTCTCTCTCTCTCTCTCTCTCTCTCTACTGAAACAAAAGGGGGCTCCTCGAGTGCTTCCTTCCATCCTCACCAACTCTCATTAATTACAATAAATTACATTGAATGGTTGTCTAGTCCGAATCAAATCTAGATCTCAGCCTTACAACCATTTAAGGCAAACTTTATCTAAAGCCTGTGCACATGCATGGATTTTGTCTCTACCATCCTTACAACATTTAATACAATTTTTGAATTTTGAAAAATGAGAGGGCTACGCCTCTCTCCTTCCATTGAACGCGTGCTTTGATGTGTTGGCTGGATGGCGCGTAGCTGACTTGGAGCGATGCTCCTGCATCATACATCAACATCATTAATCCTTCATCTATTTATATGATTCATTCATATTTAAACCTATTCCCTAGCATAGTTAGTCATGTTTGCATGCACACCACGTTTCTTTTCCTCCTACACACTGCTTTTCCTTCTTTTTCTGCATGTTGCTTTTCTACCTCCTAAGGAACGCACTCCAAACATAGACCTTTTCTACAAAATTAGGTCTTCTCCCAAAATAGGTCCTTCATCCAAAAATAGGATTGTACCAACATACCCCCAACACTAACATGTGGCTCGTCCTGAGACACTCAGGTGGTGTGCGCTCCTTGTACAACCTTCTCTAGGCTGTGGAAATTCTCTGCTAGTTCCTTCCCTTTTTCTTTCACCTGCATAGATTTATCTGTTAGCACCTCAACCATTTGCACTATTATCTGATATTGTAGAAATTTTGTTCTCTATGAATTTGCATGTCCATTCTTGTATTCTCTTCCTCCAACTCCATAATTATTTATGTTGCTTGTTCCTGGAGGGGATCCAACTAGGCCTGTATTGCTTTCTTATTGATCTACGTAGTCTTTAACTCTATCTAAGGGTCCTCATCTCATGCATGCACTTCAATAATTCGGTAATACTCATGGTTTTTTTCATTGCTTCAATTATTGCATTGGAATGTTGATTTTCTCCTCTTGTTGGTCCAACTATTGGAACTGTTCATCTTCTTCCAAACTGGTCCAAATCTATGCATTTTTTTCAAATAGTTTTACAACTTCCCTCGCTTCCCTTTCCATTTCAACTATCTGGAATGTTGTTTGTTGTTCTCTCTACTATTGGACCTCAGGAGGAGTCGTAGGATTGAGTTTTTCTTTCATCTCCTTGATCTCCTACCTATATCCTTCAATCGTCTGCACAATGATATTTATCTTTTCATCTGTGCTCCTATCTAGTTTTTGTGTGTTATATGGAATGTGGTTGTATACCATTGTTAGCCCCTACTCTAGATTTTCAGTGCGTTCTTTTTCTTCCTCCTTATCCGAAGTCAACTGGTCACAGATGATATTTAACATTTCTGCAACCCCCATACCAACCTCCAAGTTGGTGACATTCGCGCAGGATATGGATTGTAATTCTTGCATTATACTCACCTGGAGTCCATATAGTGCTTTCGTGGGTATATGCGCCATGACTACCTAAAAATGTTCAATGTATCCCATGGGTTTCTGTGTGGTCTCTTGATCAATTATGACCATTTGATGTGTGACCATGAATGTATCCCTGCTCTGCATTATTATTTGATCTGTATCATATTTTTCTTTCTGCACAGGGGGTCGTTGTGTCCTTTTAGGTCGTTGCACTATTGCCCGCGTCACTGTATGCATTTGTAATTGTTGTATAGTTTCATGGAATTCTATGAGTTTGGCCATGATCTCTTATCTCTATGCTTATGCAACTCGCACCTCATCTCCACCCCTTTCCTAGACCTTGTCCACCATGAACTCAACATCATCCTCTGTCAAGGTGATGATTGGGCCCTCCTTGGTGTACTTCATCTTTCTGTGCATCTCCTCTACCTACACTATCATATTTATTTTTGGCGATCATTTTTCCCCACACGTCCTCACTTGTGCCCCCTCCTCAATGGCCTGAGATGTATCTCCCTTATTGGAATACTTATGAATGTATTCCCTTGGCACCATTGTTGTCCTCCTTGGCCTCTTTGGAACTATGCTTCTTCCTGACTCTTGAGTGCATGCCACAACCTTCCTAGTATTAGTAGCTAGGATATTTGTCTTTATTGACGGACCTGCTTCAGTTTTCCCCTTCGATTTTGTTTTTTTCGTTGTTTTTGGCCTTGTTGTTGGTTTTGCTATTGGCATCTTCCACTACACATGCCAGTTTTTTATTATCCAATCAATATCTTCCCTTGTGATGCAATATTGCATATCCAACCATTCCTTCTTTGGATCTCTTGTGGCCTAGATTCACATATGGTGCCTGGATTCCTTAAACCTGACTATCCCTTCTAATTCCTAAACCTCTTCCATAGGAATGCACCACACATTAGTTGTGCGTTGTTATATCTCTTCCAACAACTTAACGAACACCGTGTTATTTTCCTACTGATTCTTTTTTGTCCTTGGCCTGCCAAAGGGATTCATACTTGGTTGCATAAAAGTTACCACTTCTATCTAGAAAAGAGAAAAAAATTGTCTCCTACCATCCTACCAAAGCTATGAGGATAATTAACCAAGAATAATGGAACTTTGTTCCATTATCCTACGCATCTCTGCAATCGATCAAAAATTGGTTCAAGAGGTAAGGCGCCCAACTAAACATTACTCCCTTCGCACACTACAAGGCCACTATAATGACTCATGATGGAGCCTCTTATTTTCTTCACTTACTCAGTAGCTTCCAAGCCATGAGCTTGTTGGTGAACCTTGTCTCGTCATTGTTGATATCTCTAAGAATAATACCCATGTTCCCTCTACTAGTACCAAATTATGCCTTGAGTAGCTCAACGATCTTCTTCTCGCATGCTTTGTTGTCCAAGTATTCCTATGGTTGTGCATCAACCATGGGTAGCCCTGTAATTTTGGCGATCAACACCACATTGAGTTGTACTAGCCTATCCATCCAAAGAATGCCTCCATGTACTCGGGCTAGAAATTGTTTAACACAAAGCTCAACATATTTACCACACCCAAAGTGTCGTATGTCTAGGAGGTTCATGATCCTAGAGTTGTAGAACCCTATTATCCACTGCGTGGGCTCCACGATTGGTTTTCCTAGCAGTCCAATTTCCCCTATGTTCGCCAAGTAGGATTCCTCGACCAAGTCTAGGAATTTTGTTGCATTGCACACATCGTGGTCCGAGAACCTTAGGTTAGGAACTTTTTCAAGCATGTAGTCTACGGTTACCACTCCGTCTGGGAGGTAAGGAAGTGTAATTTATGTGGCGTTCTGCACCTTTATTTCCCTCGGATGGTAAATGGGCCTACTTATGTTATTTTTGTGTCATATTTTTCCCCTTCGGATTCTAGCTAGTTGGTGATGTCCTCAACCAACACCTCCTCTTCATCACAACCCTATTGTCAACCCTTCATTTCTTCAGGTTAAGCTAGTGTTTTGGGATTAGGGTTTGTAATACCATTCCAAGTCCCATAGCTCTTCTCTACTTCCCCTTGTTTCATTGTTGATGTTTCCTCCACAACCCTTGTTAGGAAAAGTGACTTGATCTCAGAAGTGGTAACATCTTCGAGCTCAAGGACATTCATGGCATCCACCATCCTTTCCTTCCTCCTTTGGCCATGTCGAGTAACACGTACGTACTTCCCTGGAGTGCCAAACTTTGGTGTTGTCATGTTGTATCTGATTTGAACACTTTCTCTCTTCTTTGCACAATTACACCTAGGGAACACACTCTATCTCTCTCTGTGCTCAAAATTTACTAAGTGTCGAGCTAACGCATGATTTCCTCACTTTATAGACCCGATCATAATTTGTTTTCACTTTTTCTATGCATTTTCACCAAGTCCAATTTTTCTTGTGTGATGTCTTTCTATGATGTCACAGTAGTTGCTGCACGCGAATTTTTTCCACTTGTTGTTTAAGCAAGTTATGGCTCTTTTTGTATTTTCCTTCTTTTTCTATTTTTGTGTTCCTTTTTCTTTTTTTCTCCTTTTTATTTCTTTTTATCATTTTATTTTCCTAATATATACTATACTACACTATATACATGACTCTTTTATTTGCGTTGTAATTAGTAAGAGTTAGTAGGTCGACTATCCATGTAAAATTTTAGTTGACTACCATTCATCATTCCTTTCAATTTTGTTCCTTCCAAGTCCTTTAGCTGCATAGATCCTCCATCTGCGAAATTCTTTACTTCATATGTCCCTAGCCAATGCATTTTGAACTTACTAGGGTGTTGAAAAAATTTGTTGTCATATAGAAAAACTAGGTCTCCCTCCTTAAAGATCTTTTTTTTATGTGTCTGTCATGCCAAGCCTTGTCCCTTTCTTCTATATTTCTTGGTGAAATCCTTCCAGAATATTTTCTTCTTCAATTTCCATCAGTTTAGTTAACCTCTCTTGTATTGAGTCTCTTTTTGTCATGTTGGTAATTGCTTCTATGCACAGACTGGGTACCAAAAATTCTAATGGCACCACTCCTTCATATACATACACCAATATGAATGGTGTCTATCCTCTCAACTTATTTCATGTGGTCCTGTATGCCCATACTACTGATGGTATTTTCAAGTCCCAATCATCTCTATTAACATTGCATATCTTAGTCAAAACATTTTCCAAAATTTTGTTCAAAGCTTCTACTATCCCATTTGCTTGAGGATGATATGGTGTACTCTTCTGGTGATATAATTCAAACTCCTCAATCATAGCCTTGATGGTACTATTAATAAAATGAGCTCCTTGGTTACTCATCAAAATCCTGGGAATCCAAATATGGTAATCACCTACTCAAATAAAAAGTGTGTTGTTTTCTATGTACTGCAATCTTTAACTAGCATTGCTTCTTCCCATCTGGTTAAGTATTCGGTCGCAGTAATGATGCATCTAGCTCTTGAACTTATTGTTGGTGGATTAATAGGTCTAGAAAAATCTATTTTCCATTTCTCAAATACTTGTAGAGTTACTCATGGTCTTAGGGGAATCTCATCCATCCTGTTGGGTTTTCCAACCCTCTGACAGACATCACAGTTTTGACAATATTCCTTAGCATATTTATGAAATGTTGGCCACCATAATCCTGCGTGCAATACCTTCTGTGTGGTATTTTTTCTTGCATAGTGTCCTCTAGCTATGCCCTCATGAGCTTCTGCTAAAACTTTGAGCCATTCATGTTCCAATACACACCTTCTCACAATGTTGTTTGTGCCCATCTTGTATAAATGACCTACAATGAGTTTATAATCTGTAGCTCAGACTACCGTATTTTTCTTCTATGTAGAACTAAACTCTTGTGGCACAAATCCTATACTTAATATTTCAATGACATCAACGAACTGTTCATTAACTACTTGTACTGAAAATAACCGCGTATTAAGGAAGTTGTCTTCCAAGTTATTAGGTTCTTCTCCATTGGTTACCCTTGACAAGTGATTAGGTCCTGCATTCATCTTCCTTGGTTTGACTATTACTTCAAAATTAAATTCTTGGAATAATAAAAACCATCTATAGGTCCTCCACCCCAACACTGTCTTGTTGAATATATATTTGAGGGAAGAATGATATGTGAACATTTTAAAATTATTTCCCAGTAAATAATGTCTGAATTTTTGAAGTGCATATACCATGGCTAGGCCTTCTCTTTCCATGGTGTTGTAATTCTTCTCAGATTATGACAACTTCCTACTTACGAAGGTTGTAGGATGATCTAAGTCCCTTGCTCTTGGCTACACCGGAATTTCTCCAGGTGTTATTGTTGATGCATCTACATGCACATGAAATTTCTTTTCCCAATTTGGAAACACGAATATAGGTGTTATCAACATTTTTTCCTTTATAGTATCCAATCCTTCCTGACAATCCTCATTCCAATGAAATATGGTGTCCTTCTCTAATAACTTTTCCATCAGTGCAGTAATCTATACATACCCCTTTATAAAATTCCTATAGTAGCCTATATTTCCTAGTGTGGCTTTTAACTGGTGCACTGACTTTGGTGGTGGTACGTTCACAATAAAAACAATCATGGCAGGGTCAACTAGTAAGCCCTGTTTGCACACTATATATCCCAACAATATCAAAAAAGGTGTATCAAAAATCCATTTCTTGATGTTTAATGATATTTTACATTTCCTTCATCTTTCCAGCATCAGTCTTAAAACTTCTACATGATCTTTTAAAAGACTATACATAGTCCAATCATCCAGATATACTTCTAGAAATTGATGTATGAATTCTTTAAAAGTAGCTATGACTACCCTTGAAAAGATAACTAGTGCATTCTTAAATCCAAAGGGAATGACTCTATATTGGTAGGATCCCCATTTTGTATAAAAATTAGTCTTATACCTGTCCTCTGTAGCTATTTTGATCTTATGGTAACTTGATAATCCATCTGTGAATGAATATGATTCTTGGTCTCTGACATTCTCCTAGACCTCATATGTAAAATGGTTATGGAAAGGATCATGTAAGAAAGAATCCTTGAGTTTTCTCAAATATACACAAATCCTTATCCCCCCTTTCTTATTTTCCCGAACTACCATGCGACTGATCCATTCAGATTCCTCTACTCGTTCTATAATTATAGCTTCCAACATTTAATCAATTTTTGCTTCCACTTTCTTCTTATACACTGGATTCATCATGTAAGGTCTCTGTCTAATAGGTCTAGCCTCTGGTTTTAGGGGTATCTTCATCTCACCTATCTCCCATACTATGCATTTCATCTTTATAAAGATTGTTGGAAACAAATCATTGTATTCACGCAGTAACTTTGTTATCCTTTCTAGTGTCTTCTTATCCCGGTAGTCTCCAATGCTTTCCATTTTAAGATTGTTGTTCATCCCAATCTTGAATTTATTAACTTTGATTGGTGCAACAAATGCCTCTGACTCTAGAGATGGACCGTCCACCTCTCTCTCCCCTTTAATATCAGTGATGTGAATATTGCACAGATCATCTTCATCTAGTGCTTCCTCTTCGACATGGTAACATGAGAGTAAATCTTTGACTGTTTTTATGTTCTATTGTTGATATTTTTTAATGATTTTGACCTCTGGTTCATCAAAAAATGTCACTCCCTTTATCAACTTCAACACTGAATCAATTTTGGGGTTCTCATGCTTGAATGAGAAGGTTACTACAAAATTATTTTGTAATCATGTCCATTGTGTAGTGCTTATGTGCATCTTTTGGTCTATGTACTAGTTCCCTGGGATCCCTTCCAATGTATGAATGAAGTGATGAGGCCATTCCTCTGGTGGTGTCATCCTCCATTGTGTTATGCATTTCTCTAAGTGTTCAATTGGTTTTCCTCTCCCATCTTACTTATGCATTGTATTTCTCCCATTTTCTACACAAAATCTAATGCACACTAGTCGTTTACAATGATACCAGTCATGAATTGTTTCTTTGTGCACACCCCACCATTTGGAATATGTTTCCTTGAGTGCAATATCCATGGATAAAAAATTATGATTTTCCAACACTTCCTCCTCATATTTTTCCAATAATTCCTCTAAGTTGTTCAAACTATGAAAACTAGGAGGTTCTCTTATCTATGTACCAACCCACCTTACTACGCAATCAATTCTTCTGCACCTCCTTGTGGAGACTTCATGTAGTCTCTATTGATAATTCTCCAAACTTGTGTCTGATTCCGAAGAACATGATATCATGCTTCTCTAGATAAGTACCCCATCTGCAGTTGGGTTGACATAATCTTCTTCTCACACAATGGTTCTGTATAATTTTTTTATTTCTTCCAAATCCAAACAGGTCACCTCTACAAACCTTTTTCCTTTTGAAGGATCCAATGGTGAAATAACTATATATTGGCCTGATTCAAAATTCATTTTCCTTATCTTCAGGTTGATAATATCTTGGTTATAAAACTCCCAATCCAATCCAAGTAATGTTGGGTAAGGTATTGTGCCATATAATATCTCTATTACTTCAAAATCTACCACAGTGCACACTCCATCCAAATCTATTGTCACACCTTTCAGCCTTCCAATTGGTAACACTTTGTGTTGATTTGCTAGTTTCAAATGGACAAGTGAATAGCCTAATGTGGGTTCACCCATAAATTTTCGTGTCTCCTTGGGCAAGACATTTACTTCCAAGCCTAAATCCAATATAGTATCTCCCATGTTGAAGTCCGCAATGTTGGAATCCATCCTTAATTCTTTGCTTGTCCTTCTTCTTGTATGGATATGATTGATTGTTTTATGATCTAACTTCTCTTCTACCTTTGTGTTACATCTTTCTAGCAGATTTTGTAAAACCTTAATAGATGATGGATCATTCAATAACTTAACACAGGATTGCAAAAAAGTCTTTATGATACTTACTTTCTCTAAAGGTTGTCCTTTACTGGTGTGATCCATTGAATATGGAATCTCATACATTGGTGGGTCCTAATTTTGATATGCAATGGATGTAGACGTAATGTTCTTCTTGAGAAGCTCCTATATGGCCTCCTTAAATGCTTATTTTTCTTTCCGCGTGTCAAACTGCTTTTGTGGCTCAATATTCTTCTTTACACATTCGTGTTGAGCTGGATATTATTTTTCTGCATCAGATCCTATCTTGGATCCTCCTCAAGTAACTATATTGATGTTTTTCCCATCACCCATGTCTTCTGCAGAAATCCACTGGACACTCTAGTTGTTTTGGTTCCTTTTTTCCTGAATCTTTCCCAAGAGTGTTGGGCAGTTTTTTGTATCATGGTCTGTTGTGCGATAGTACATACATTTAGCAGGTGAAAGTGGACAATCCATTACATAATGTCTTGGTTGTTGAAAGTTATGGCATAATACTGTCCCTCTACCTCACCCAAATCCTCCTCTACCTTGTCGTCCACCTCTGTATCCACCTCAATCTCCTTGTTGTGCATTGTATTTGGGTGCCTGGATATACTGCGCAAGGTTATACTATGGTTG
>ML795023.1:539795-560948 GCA_009831015.1 Picea engelmannii | reverse complement strand
ATCATGCAACTCAAATCCAAACATCAACTAGCTCTGATACCAATTGATCCGGGGCAGGATCTTTTCAATGATTATGGTTGAGTTTTAACTTGCATGAATATTTTAACCATTTGAGAATTTAACGAAAGAATGAGGAAAGAAGAATATTATGACATTCAAAACACATATGTATATCTGAAAAGCATCATAAACAGCAAACCATAAGAACGCAGGTTGATAACGGAGTTCGGCACAATGTTTGCCTACGTCTCCGGGCCTTTTTCCTGTGGGGGAGGCTTCTTTATTTCTGCTCAAGTGCTCAAAATTACATCTCAACAATGCCCAAAATCTACAAGACTGATCTGGTCTTGTTTTCCCAGATCTCAAGAACCCTGCAAAAGAAACGGCACGCCAAACTGATGCTCCAAGCTCCCAGAAACGATCCGACAGCGTTTCCACCTCCAAGGCTTCCCTGCAACAAATTGTCTTTTGCTTGGATTTCCTCCAGCATAATTCTGCTCTGAATGACTGTCCATTGGCCTCAAACAGGCCTGGTTTATATAGCAAAGGAGTTGGTTTCACATCCCCAACTTCCTCCAAGAATCTGGCCTCCAAAAATGCCCAATATCCCCCAAAAATGGAGAAAATCTGCCAATATTAGGCATAATAAATTAAAAATAACCAAATCTTTATATAAAACCCACTTTATAAATGTTTTAGGCACTAGGCCCCCTTTTTTCGGCGCGCGCTCCTCTTTTTATGGTCATATGGCCATTCATATGGCCACGCACAATAGCGCACTGGCCCCTGAATCTCGCTCCAGCCCTTAATCCTCGGTCACGTGGCATCAACTGTAGAACCCGACGCTAGCATAGGGATAAGCCCCGAGCCTTATGTGGTATGGTTATATGGCGTGTCCACGGGCTTGTTACAACAAACTGCGCATTTGTTTGAATCTGTTGGCGCCCGTTCTATGGTGTGGTCGCGTGGGATAGGTACGAAACCGAGGGCTGGGGCTAAGCCTCGGCCCTTTTCCCCGCGGTATGAAACCTTGTTCCAATTCAAATTAAAGTCGCGCCATTTGATACACAAACAATGCCTGTCGCCCACACGGTCATCCCAATCCGCCGGTCCGTTTGTTCCCGGGAGGTCACCGGTTCGATTCCCGGCCGAGCCATAGAAAAACTTTTAACTCGTTAACCAACAGCCAATGATGGGGTGCCACGTGGCAGCCCATGAGTGGGCCATGTGGTACCCTTAAAAACCAACCAAAACATGCCACGTGTCGGCCTGTGATTGGCCCACGTGTGCCACCACGTCAATCTTCCCAGTCACCTGCCGTACTAACACGTCGATCTGCTACGTCAGCATGCCGTACGCACTGTCAGCCTGCCACGTCATCCACTCACGTCATCCTTCCACATGTCACCTTGTGAGTGGTGACACGTGTCACCTCATAACTGGTTCGACCGTACGCCCAAACGGCCAAATCCGCCTGACACGTGTCGCGTCCTGGTGATGCCACGTGTCCTCTGTACGGACCTACCACGTGTCGCTCTCTGATGCTGCCACGTGTCGTCATCCCTGTCTGCCATGTGTCACCTCTTGGTTGGCCCACGTCAGTTGTACGTCCCTGCCACGTCAGCTGTACGGCCCTGCCACGTGTGTTGTACGGCCTACCTAGTCAGCATCAAATTTTTGCCTGTTTGACTTTTCGGATAGAACGCGATATCTTCTCCATACGGACTCTGTTTGATGAAGTAAATATACCGCTGGAATCAGGAAGACGAGACGGATGCAATGGCACAGGTTTTGTCGCATTCCGAGCACTTTCATTTTTGAGCATTTTTCAAGCCCTATCAGACTTCTGGATCCGTTTTCGGATCAAGAAATGATTTCACAAATAAGTGACTATGTTGCATGTCAGTAATTGAATATTTCAACTTACCTTTCAGACGTTTGAACCTATGATCAATCTCCCAAACCGACTCACATGGTTTTTGTCTGATTTCAATCATTTCATTCATGTACTGGTCTTCTGTGATTGGCTTCTGAAACTCATTTACCAGTAGTTTTTTCACATCTGGGATAGTCTTTGGTACTCCTTGTGGACAGTTTACAACTAGGGTCATGTACCAATCCAATGAGTAGTATCTTAGTGTGATAGCTAACTAAGCAATCTTTGTATCCTCATCTGTGATTTTCTTTGCTTCCCATATATTCTCACATATGAATCAATTATTTCCAGGGTCCTCTGATGCCTCTCCCCAAAATTCTGGTAATCTAATTGTAAGATCTTGTCCTACCATTTTGAACTATGTTGAACTATTGCCTATGTGCAGTGTAGATAATTTATTGTTACTTCCTGAACTTTCTCCCCCAGATTATTGTCCCGGATTGGACCCTTGTCTTGTTGCTCCTCTTCCACTAAAATTAGGTTTTCTAAAATTTGGTGTTCTTTCAGGTGTATTAGTCTCACTTGGCGTTTTAGGCTCCACATTAACTATGATATGGACTAGATTTTTGCCTTCTGTTCCTGACCTTGGATTATCTGAAAAGATCTTTTAAAGACTATGGTTAAGTTTTTAAAGGATGAGTTCATTAACCAATTAGGAATTGAAGAAAAAAGAATAATTAATGATGTAGCATGGAAACCATAATAAAATATACAGATCTGTAAATAATCACAAAGAAACATCAAACCATAACATCAAAAGTTGTTAATGGAGTTCGGCAATATCGCCTACGTCTCCGAGCCTTTGTCTCAGTGGGTGAGGCTTTCTTATTTCTCTTCAAAGCTTCAAAATAAAATCATTAAAGTGTCAAATGGATTACAAAATAGTCTAGTTGTATTCTGCTAGACCTCAAGAAACCAACACAATTGACGACACTGAAAATGGATAAGTGAAGCTCCCGGAAATGGCCCACAAAGTTGCTCTCCTCAATAGCTTCCCTTCATAAAAATGGTTTTGACTGTCAAATTCCTCAAGATTTCTCCTTCTCTGAACTTGTTCCCAGGCTACCAAGAACCTATGGTTTATATAGGCTTGAAGTTGGTAACAAGATCCCAACTTCTTCCCAAGATATGCCCTCAAAAAGGGCTCCAGATCCTCCAAAAATGGACGAAATCTCCCAAAACAGGCTTAAAAATCATAAAAAAATCTTATTATAATGTTGAAAAACCAAAAAATGGGAAAACATCAAGTGCATCCCCCTTCATCTTGGCCTCTGGTCACATGCGTGTCCTCCATATGGCCTTGGGCTGGCTGATGCTGGTCTTTAGCCCCTAGCCTCGACTCTTGGTTTCATGCATATGGCCATATGTTCCCACCCTCATCTCTCCAAATGCCATATATGGTGGTAAGCCTTGGTTCCTAGCCCCTGTTCATACGGGGTTGGCACCTACTGTTGGACAACTGAGAGGGTGGGGGGTGAATCATTTGTTACTGTGGTTAAACAATTATGCTCATTTTAAAATCTTCACAGAACACTCAATGACGATCACAATGATGCAGAGAAGTAAGCAATAGAATATTAAACATCAATCACACACATGCAATATACAGAGACAAATATTTCCTAAGGAAACCCATAAAGGGAAAAACCTCTTCTTCTTGATATGATAAGTAATCTTTATTTTATTTACACTATCATTCTTATAATCTCTAACTCCTCTTCAGGATACAACCTTTGTTTTGCAAGATGCAACTTGTTGAGAGAATAAACTCTCTAGTTTCTCTACCACCCACTAGAAGGAAGCACCAACTCCCTAGTTTCTCTACCACCCACTAGAAGGAAGCACCAACTCCCTAAGTGTTCCAGCACCATTATTTGAGACATATTCCATTGGATTCATGTTTTCGCCCTTATCACATTCATACATATCATTTTTTGGCAAACTTTTTGACCCCACCCGCCCCTTTTCAATTCCCCCATCCTCATGGCCCATACATGTAGACAAGACTTGGAAGCTCGCTTCAACACCTTGCAATATAGTCTCATCGATACCCAAAAAGAAGTGAAACAACTTAGTGCCAATGTTGTCTCATTCAATACAACCATGCAATCCTTAATGGAGGAAATCAAACAAGACCTCACCACCCAGCTTGAATCTACTTTTCGGTACTCTGCACCAAACTGCATATCCCTACAGATAACCCTTCCTCTTCCTCACCTCCACATACTGAAGTTGAACATTCCTCTCATTCCCATAACTTTCAGAACCATCACTTTAAACATGACCTACGCCTTTCGCGGGTGGATGTGACTAAATTTGAAGGCTCGGACCCCACTAGTTGGGTAACCCAAATGGAACATTATTTCTCTTTATACGGCATTACATATGACTTGGCCAAACTCTAGTATGGTGCTCTCCATCTAGATCAAGAACGTTGGAAATGGTGGCAATGGAGAAAAACTTCTCATCAAGGGTGTATTGCTTGGACACACTTTGTGGCATAGCTTTATGAACGCTTTGACACTAACACCAACCATTTGGGACATTTGACAAAGTTGAAACAGTTAGGAACAATGGAAGACTTTATAGCTGCCTTTGAGCGCCTGGATTTTTGGACAGAGGGCATGTCTCATGCCTTTTTTCGAGAATGTTTTATCAGTGGCCTCAAGGATGAGATTCAGGCCCATCTCCTCATGACTTGGCCTCAAAGTTGGGTGGAGGCTACTAAAAGAGATAAAGAAGCACAACAGGTTGTATCTTATCAAAACCAAAAACCCTCCTTTATCCCTCACCCTAAACCAGTAAATACCACTACTCCCTCTGCTCCACTAAAGATCCAAAAATTGACCAGGGTTGAAATGGTTGAATGCCAACTCAAAGGCCTTTGTTATAATTGTGATGACAAATATTTTCTAGGAAACAAGTGTAAGGAACAAAATTTGTTTATGGCCATCTCCAAGGATATTTTAGAAGAGGATATCGAAACTCCCCTTGTGTCTGAGTCACCTGAAACCCCCGACGTAACCCCTCCCTTAGACCCTCCTAAAGTAGAACCGGTCATTTCCCTCAATGCTCTCACTGGCTTCTATGCTCCCCAAACCCTTAAGCTAATTGATTACATCAAGCATCGGAAGGTCATCATTCTGGTTGACAGTGGAAGCACCCATAATTTTATTCATCGCCTCATTGCCCAAGAAACTCATTGCTACATCCATGCCATCAATAATTTCCAAATCATGATTGCCAATGGTGGCTCCATGAAATGTGGATGGTGTTGTGAAAATGTGCATCTCCAAATTGGTGACTACCACCTGAAATCTCATATGTTTGCTATCGATATGGGCAGTTGTGACATTGTGTTGGGTGTAGACTGGCTAAGGACATTGGGTCCCATTCTCATGGATTTTCAGGAATTAACCATGCAATTTGACCAGGAGGGCCACCAATATAAGTTCCAAGGCATCACAATTGGCTCACCTGAGATCATTAGTTCCCATCGCATGGAAAAGATGCTCAAAAAGGGTCATTCTGGTGTTATTTCTCAACTCCATGCCATACAAGCAATATAAACACCCTTGGTGTTGCAAGACCTCCAAGCCATCCTATCTAAACATCAAGTGGTCTTTTCCACTCCCCATGGAATCCCTCCTTCACATGGTGTTCATGATCATTCCATTCCCCTTGTACCCCGAAGCCTTCCTCCCAATATCCATCTGTATCGTCAACCCTTTTCCCAAAAAAATGATATTGAGAAAATGGTCCAGGAACTGCTTCATGCAGGTGTTATTTGCCCTAGTACAAGCCCCTCATCTTCTCTTGTGGTCATGGTCCTGAAGAAAGAAGGTTCTTGGTGAATGTGTCCTGAATTTCGTGCCCTTAACAAACTTAACATTAAAGACAAATTTCCCATTCTTGTCCTTGATGACCTCTTGGATGAACTGAGTGGCATTCAATTCTTTACTAAACTTGATCTTCATTCGGGCTACCACCAGATATGTATGAAAGAGGTAGAAATTCCCAAGACTACCTTTAAAACTCATGAGGGCCACTATGAGTTTTTGGTCATGCCCTTTGGCTTGTGTAATGCCCCCTCCACCTTCCAAAGCCTCATAAATCATGTCTTTTGTCCTTTTCTCCATCATTTTTTCTTAGTTTTCTTTGATGATATCCTCATCTATATAAAGACCTAGAGAAAACATATTTCTCATGTGGATCGAGTTCTCCATCTACTCTCTCAGTACCAACTTTTCTTGAAACAGTCTAAATGTCCTTTTGGCACCTCAGAAGTAGAGTACTTGGGTCATCTGGCTGGCAAGGATGACGTCAAGGTGGATCCTAAAAATATTGAAGATATGCAAGACTGGCCTCACTCAAAGACTCTCAAAATATTGCATGGATTTCTGGGCTTAAAAGGTTATTATCGCAAGTTTGTTAAGAATTACAGAAATATTGCAGCACCTCCCACTGCTCTCCTAAAAAAGAACTCTTTCACTTGGACTCCAGCTATTGTGAGATATTTTTAAACCTTGAAGATGGCCATGTGCACCACCTCAGTCCTGGCCCTTCCTGATTTCACAGATACCTTTGTATTGGAATGTGATGCTTCAGGGAAAGGAATTGGTGTTGTCCTTATGCAAGAGGGTCGGCCTTTGGCCTTTACCAGCAAGCAACTATCTGAAAGAAATCTGGGAAAATCTATCTATGAAAAGGAAATCTTGGTTATTCTACATGTCGTTGATTTGTGGCGCCCTTGTCTATTGGGGCAACGCTTCCAAATTAAGAGAGACCATCAAAGCCTCAAGTATTTTCTGAAACAATGCATTTCCTCCTCGAAGCAACAAAAATGGGTAACTAAGCTATTTGGATATGATTATGAGATCATTTAAAAGAAAGGAAAAGAAAATGTGGTTGCGGATGCACTTTCCCGCAAATATGAAGATGAAGGATCCATTTTTCCTCTTTCTTTTATTGTACCAGATTGGCTCCAAGTTGTTCACCAGGAATGGCTACAAGATCCTAAAAGTTCACAGTTGATCCAAAAATTGCAGTCCAATGCTCCAACTCCCCCAGGGTACTCTTTTCTCTATGATGAGCTTCAATACAAAGGTTGTCTGTATTTAAGTAAACAATCAAATCTTAAATCCATGGTACTTTATGAGCTTCATGCTACATCGACAGCGGGGCACTCCGGGTTCACCAAAACCTATGACAGGGTCAAACATTCTTTTTTCTGGGATGGTATGAAATAAGACATTCATAATTTTGTCGTCGAATGTGATGTGTGTTAATGCAAGAAGGGAGAAACAGTCAAATCTCTGGGCACACTACAACCGCTTCTGATTCCACCTGCTATTTGGAAGGACATCTCTATGGATTTTATTACAGGCTTACCCAAATCGAGAAATAAATCAATCATCATGGTGGTTGTTGATCGCCTTTCCAAGTATGCTCATTTCTGTGCTCTTCAACACCCATTTATAGCATCCAAGGTGGCTCAAATTTTCATGGATCAGGTCTTCAATATTCATGGCATCCCACACTCTATTGTTTCTGATCGTGACCCAACTTTCACAAGCAATTTTTGGAAAGAACTGTTCAAGCTACAAGGCACCCAATTACATCTTAGTACAGCTTATCATCCCCATACTGATGGTCAAACAGAAGTTCTCAATAAGTGGTTGGAAACATATTTGAGGTGTTTTGCCTCGGAAAATAAAAATTAGTGGGCTCAATGGTTACCCCTAGCTGAATGGTGGTACAACACTTCATACCATACAACTCAACTACACACATGACTCATTTTGAAGCGGTATATGGATAGAAGACACCTTCATTTCTCTCATACTTACCTGGTGTCTCGAAGGTCCAGGTGGTTGACCAAACACTTACAGTTCAAGAGGCTATTCTTCGTACCCTCAAAGAGAATTTGGTCATGGCACATAATCACATGAAGAAACAAGCAGATCAAGGTTGCTCTGAACGTCAATTTGAAGAAGGGGATCAGGTGTTTCTTTTCCTGCAACATTACAAGTAGAATTCCCTCAAGGTTGAGCATTGTCAGAAGCTAGCGCCCAAATTGTATGGTCCTTATACAGTTCTCAAGCGTGTGGGACAAGTGGCCAATTAGTTAGCTTTGCCCAGTCATTTGAAGCTACATCCTATTTTTCATGTTTCCTTCTTAAAGAAGGTGATAAGAACTAAGTGCCAAATTCAAACCAACCTTCCCGAGTTAGTCGAAAAAGGATCCATTTGGCTATAGCCACAAGTTGTTTTGGACCAACGTGAGCATTGCCTGTGTCAGAGAACCATCAAGGAAGTGTTAATCCAGTGGAAAGATACAACTCTAGCAGATGCAACTTGGGAACCAACTACCATTGTGCAACAATTTCCACATCTCAAGCCTTGAGGAAAAGGTTGCTTTTAAGGGGGAGGACATGTTAGGTTCCTAACTCGCACATAGGTAGAACACTATATTCGGATGTAATAAAGGCCTTGCAATAAAATAGAATAAGTCAACTGTAAGAAGAACTAATAGAAGCTTCCTCTTCTAGAAGGATCTTCCTCTAGATGCTTCTTTTGATAAACATATTTAGTATAAATAGGAGTCGAGGGTATGAGAAACCTAGCTTGGATATTATTGTAATAGAGCTCTGCTCGACTGGAGGTTTCCCCCTGGAAGAGGCCCGTGAACATTTCTCTTAGAATCAAAGTGTTACTTTTGTTGTTATTATTATATCATTTCAGTGTTATTGTGGTGATTATTCTGGTTATATTGTTCTTATTCTGCCAGTTCTAGCATTTTATTTATGTTCTGCATACTTTTTATATCTGGTATATTACATTTTCTTTCACACTTCCTTGGTGGTTGATTATCTTCCTCCGTTTCTCCATTTTTGTTGTTGTCGATGAATGTAGATTTGAAAAACTTGATGGATTCTTTGTTTCTTGGTTGACTACAACTTGATCCCTCTTCATAACCCAGACCAGTTTTCAAATTTGGATTCCTTTGCTGATTCAGAATGGTGGTTAATCCTTCTGAGACTTTAATTCTTAGAATATTTTGGAGATATAATTCTTTGAACTTCTCCATTTATTTTCTATTTTTTACTACCTCTTCTTCCAAGGATTCACATCTTGCCTTCCTCTTTGACAACTGTTGTTTCAGAATGTCCTCTATTTTCTTTGCCTCTTCTAACTCCACCTTTAGCAGGGCATAGTCTTGATCAGGTTTTTTAGCATTCTTTTCAAACTGCATCAACAATTGTTTTTGTTTTCTCTTTTCGAGTCTGAGTCTGTCAATCTCTTCTAAGGAACTGATTAGTTCACCTTCCCTATAAACCACATATTCTTCATCATTAACATCACTTCCTATGTTTTGATTATCATAATCCTCTTTGGCCATAAGAATAAAGTCATTAAACTTATATTCACAGGAAGAGTCACTATCTGTGTCTTCTGAAGAGTCATCATTGTTTACACATAAAAGTTTATTTTTACCAAATCTCATGGGTTTATACTTCTTTTCACCTTCAGAATTCTGATGTTTCTTCTTGTGTGGACACTTAGATGCAAAGTGACCTATATTTCCACAATTAAAACACTTGAAGGGAAAATTTCCTTGATACTTGCCTGATCCTTTCTTTAGTTTTCTCACAAATTTTTCTTCAATTTCATCAGGCTCAGATTCCTCATTCTTATCTGCTTTAAATGAAGCTTCTCTAGTGTTGGATTTATCTTTACATATCCTCATTTCATATGCAGTCAATGTTCCTAGAATTTGATCAAAAGACAAAGATTTTAGATCATTAAGTTCTTCTATAGCAGAGACATTTGGATTGAACCTATCTGGCAAAGATCTTAAAATCTTCTGGACTAAAAATACGTCTTCAAACTTCTCACTAAGACTCTTCATGGGATTCACTAATTCTTCAACTCTCATAAGGTACTTCCCAACAATTTCATCCTCTTTCATCTTTAGTTGTTCAAACTGTAATATGTAGGTTTGAAGCTTGTCATCCTCTACATTCTCATTACCTTCATAACTGCTAATGAGTTTGTACCACATTTCTTTGGCAATTTCTAAGTGAATAACTGTTACAAATTTTTCTTTTTCAAGCCCACTCAGAATAGGATTCATATCCTTAGCATTGAAGTTAAATTGTATCTTGTCATCCTTATTATCTAGTACCATTAACTTTACATAACCAATCTCTACCACATCCCAGACATCTGTACCTAAAGCCATTATGTAGGTTCTCATCCTAACTTTCCAGAAGACAAAGTTTGTTCCATTGAACAAAGGGGCCTTATTGGTTGAAGTTTCTTCATGGCTTGAAATGTTTAAGTTTACTGATCTACCTTTAAATAAAAGGATCCTTCTCTGATACCAATTGTTGCACAACTGAGAGGGGGGGGGTGAATGAGTTTTTATTGTGCTTAAACAATTATGCCCATTTTAAACTCTTCACAGAACACTCAATGATGATCACAATGATGAAGAGAAGTAAGAAATAGAATATTAAACATCAATCACACACATGAAATATACAGAGACAGATATTTCCTAAGGAAACCCATAAAGGGAAAAACATCTTCTTCTTGATATGATAAGTAATCTTTATTTTCTTTACATTATCATTCTTATGATCTCCAACTCCTCTTTAGGCTACAACCTCTATTTTGCAAGATGCAACTTGTTGATAGCACCAACTCTCTGGTTTCTCTAGCACCCACTAGAAGGAAGCACCAACTCCCTGGTTTCTCTAGCACCCACTAGAAGGAAGAACCAACTCCCTAAGTGTTCCAGCACCAACTAGATGGAAGCACAGGCACCGACCTGTATAACAGAGAATAATAGTTCTCCCTTGCACCACCCTACCACCTTGGTTTTTATGGATGCAACCAGATGGAAACTAAAACTCCCTATGTTCAAGCACCCACTTGAAACTCTGAGGAGTCCTCCCTAGCACCTCCCTACCACCCTAAAATATAAATCTTTTCTTTCTTGAATTTATTACAGTGATACAACATTTATCTATGGATTACCAGTCTCATAACTATTCTTCTACACTGCTCTTCTCTGCCCACATTAGTGTCTCTCTGCTCGCCCCACTTGCACTTTTTGTTCTCCTCTCTTTTATGCTCTATGTGCCATCTCCATTCTATGTGCTATGCCTCTTCTATGCATTTCAACTATTGCACACAACCTGCTTCTACTCGCATAAATCCCTCTCAACAACAGCCTGCATCTCTTCTTTGTTCTGTGTTTTTATATTCTTTATGCATGAACTTCCTCCTCTGCACAATGCCTCTACATGTTCTTCACTATGTCATTGTTCTACCTTACAGGTTTCTCACTACCTCTCTTCCTTATGACTGTATGGCTAACTAGAAGAATTCCTTCACTTCTTTGTTATGCATATCTTTCTCACATCGAGTCCTCTACGTGATCATGATACGAACTCTTCATCTTCTCTGACCGATAGATTCATGCGTTCGTCATCATTGGGCTTATTCTGAGATTCTCTTCCTTCTCTGGTAGTGCGATTATTCATATTCTCTGTCACAGTCGAGCTTATCCTCTCTGTTGTAGTTACATCCTTTGACACTTTTCCATCTGTCAATTGTCTCTATGATTAGTCTTTATTCCATTGGCAGTTACCTCAAGACTCTTCATCTCCTCGAGTTCTTTTGTCGATTTCATCACTGCGTTTTGGAAGTTACATCTTGTCAACTATGGATTCTTTGGCTTCTAATCCCCTTCCTTCATGTGACCTCTAGCTGTGACCTGGGGCCATGCACTAGGGTGCTTTATGATTTTGCATTTCATGATATTCTGTTGTGAGTTTCCTCAAATTTCTCAACTCGCGAAACTCCGAGGTGGAGCCTAGCAACACTAGATCCTTCCATTTTCTTCCGCTGATGTGACCACAAGCCTATTCGAAAAGGAATTTTTTTATTTTAACGATCTCCATTGTAAAGCCTAGAGACATGCTAGATCCTCCCTTAACCTTCATCAATGTGACCACCAGCTATGACCAAGGGCCAAGAAAGAGGGGTGTGTCATGATTTTGCATATCACGAACTCCTGTTGTGAGTTTCCTTCGAAACTCCCAACTCGTGAAACTCTGAAATGCTTCATATCATATCAAAGGTCTAGATCTCTCCCTTTGATCAACGACTATGATCAATATCATGGACTCAAACTTCATATCAAATCAACAGTTCATATCCTCGGTGATCTGATGGCCCATATCATTTCGCAAATCCGCATATCACGAGTTCCTACAACTCTCACCTTTGACTTCTCTAGCTTGCAAGTCAATGAAATGTTGATCTCTCTCCACGTGTCCTCTGGATACAATGACTCATATCATTTTGCGATTTATCATATAGCGAGTTCCTACTACTCTCACCTTTGACTTATTCAACTCATGAGTTAGGGAAATGTTGATCTCTCACCATGTGTCCTCTGGATCTAACGGTTCAGATCTTATTGTGATTTCATGTTTCGCGGAGTTGAAGGATGGCTCTCAGCCATTATCCTCTTCACAGTTATACCTGATCTGATGGTTGTTGGTACTCAACACTCACATCCTATGAATTAGATCTTTACTCCTCCTCTACACTTCCTCTGGTCACTGGACTCTGATCTATGGACATCGGGTATTCGGGATTGGTGATCCAATGATCACCTTCACTCCTCCTTCTGAGCTTATGCATCCTCCCAACTTGGAATAATTTCTAAGTGTCGAAGGTTCTGCAACCTTTGATCCTTCTTCAAGCCTTTATGTATGGGATCTCATCAACACGTCTTAGAAAACTATCTCTTCTGAGCTTTGGCAAAATTTTCCCTCGTCCCTAGCGCACACTTGCGCTATGTGTGAAACTCTACGTTATTCCTCATGAGCTTCTTTGAGTCTTCATTGTTGTTCTTGCCATGCACACTCTGCCTATAAACTTGCCAACATCATTGTTGTTCTTGCCATCAGTGACAAGAACACTCTGTCTGTAGACATGCCAACATCTACTAACTAGGTCTTATCCCGAAAACCAATCCATAGTCAACTCATAAGAATAATGTGCCAAATTTCAAACAAGCACCACGTGTAGTGCAATCAGTTAGCACTTTGGTTGATAAGTCGTTGCCCCTGTTCAAAGGTTATGAGATCGATTCCCCTGCACGTGAAAAAAAACCTTTTACCCAGCCAACCTTGGAAAATCTAGGTACCACATGGCACCCTGTGATTGGGCCACGTGTCACCCTGAGATTGGCCTGTACTATTGACGCAATGGCCCAGTCAACTTCCCAGTCACCTGCCACGTCATCCACGGTACAGTCTAGTCACCTGCAACATGTCACTTCCACGTCCTCCTGTCGTACGTCTATATTTCATTCATAAAACCACATGTCATCCTATCATTTGGCCACGTCATCATACGGACTACCACGTGTCATCCATACAGTGACACATGTCAAATCCGTACAGTGCCAACTCATCTCGAAAGTGATGAAATCGAGTGACACGTGTCACCTCCTGGTGACACCACATCAGCATGTTGTTTTCATCATGATTTCATGTTGATGTCACCTATTGTACCAGTTGACATCAGTGTTGACTTTGACTAGTTGACTTTTTGCCTATTTGGGAATTTGATCAGAATGTGATAACTTTCACATACAGTGTTTGTTTGAGGAAAAATATATATGGATAGAATCAGCATGAGGAGATGGAAGCAATGACATTGGTTTCATCCAATTCCAATAAATTTTATTTTTAGGCCTTCTTGGACCCATTTTGGTTCTTGGATCAATTTTGGATCACGCCTCCCCACTAAGACCTTTTGGTCCTCCAAAAGGATACTGACCAGTCATCAAGTGCAGGATAGGCCACACCACTTGTTCTTTGTCTTTAAACTCTGTCTTGTGCAACTGTCTCTTCAATATCAATTGTAAAAAAACCATGATAACTGACATCATATTGTTAGCCACCTGTACTCTGTCACATCTTACTGAAGCCACTACCATCCATGTTGAAAACATTAGCAATGATAACATCAGAAAAATGACTACAAATGAGCTAATATGTTTGTATTACTTTCATGACATTAGCTTATCTTGAAGCAAAGCGTGAATGAACTTCCATTCTACAATCATCTCATGTTCTTGCTTAAGATTAATTTCTTGATTTGGCACAATTATAGGCGTGTTACCTACATGAGATGCCTTCCTTGATTGTTGCATTGTTTGAAGATATTGATTTGATTTTAAGTCATGATCATGTACAACATATTCATTGTCTTCTTTGATTAAGTGATATTGATTATGTTCCCTATAGAATATTTATTTTTGATCATACAAATAATGACTACCTAAGACCATTCCACATTCATTGAGTGGAACCACATCACACATTACCTCATCAACAAATTTTGATGAAATTGAAAACTTTAAAGTGCATTTCTTTGTTATGTGCAATTTATGATTGTTACTTATCCATTTGAGTGAGTAAGGTTTATGATGCATTTTAGTGTTTAATCCCAATTGTTTAACCACTTCCTCTAAAATCAATTTAGATTGATATGCACTATATATCAATGTGTCGACCTTAGTGTGCCTCATTACGACCCTTATGTGAAACAATTTACTTCTAGAATCATATCCATCACCAATTTTACCTGTCAAACCAATTGCCGTGATTTTAGATTCATCACCTGAATCTGATCCCAAGTCTGTTGGTCGTGTTGTTGTTGCTACTATTTTCCTCCATTTCCTCTCTTTGAACCACTCTGGTCTCTTCTCGGGATGCAATTTCCAGCAATGGTCATCATCATGCCCTTATTTCTTGCAATGCTTGCAAGAGAGATTCTCTTCCCTTCTTGTCACTGAATTTTCGTTCTTTCCATTCCCTTTTCTTTTGTCCACTTTTCTGAAAAATGATTCCCCTGATACACCAACTCCTATTTTTCCTGCCTCAATGTATGTTTCTTGAACATAAACCTCATCAATATTAGTAGGTCCAAACATAAATACATTGTTACGAATATGTGCAAGTAAACCTCCTATGTACTTCATAAGAGTTTATTGGGTATGAAATGGAATGTCTAACATTAATGCCACATTACGAAATTCATTTGTGTATTCTTGCACTGTTTCTCCCTTTCTTAGTTTAAGACCTTGTCATTCAATTAATGCCTTCTCTTTATAACACAAAGGATAAAATTGTTTTTAAGTGCAGAAACAAAACATTGCCATGATGGAAATACACTACCCACTTGTTGTGTGCCATTTTGCAAATTGCTTTGCCACTAGATGAGTGTTGTTCCTGCAACTCGAAGCGATGCCAAATTGATTTGAGTTGCCTCATCCTTGATTTGTTGCACACTGCAATAAACTTCCATCTGTCTGACCCAGTTATCAAGCCTCTCTACATTGAATTCACCATCATACATGGGTAATTCAAACTTCGCATCAATCTTAAGTAAAGGCATATCATGTTTATGTTTATGGCAATGTTTTCTTGTGGTGGATTTGGAACTTGTACTTGAATAATAAGAAGTTGATGGAGAACAAGGAGCTGAAGGAGGAGTTTTAGGAAGATCCTATCCTTCATCACTTTTGGATTTTGAGAATTCACCCAGAATCGGTCTCTTCCACTCCAAGTAATCATCATATAAAACCTTTACCATCTCCGATATGGAGAAGAAGGTATTTTGAAACTCTTTCTCGTCATGAGAAAGTCCTTCTTCTGATGCCATATTCTCAATATGAGAATTTCTCTTTCTCGATCCAATCTCATGATTCTCTTCAACAAGCTCTCCTTCACCACAATTCATCTTTTCCCTAGTAATCATGAAAACTCAAAAACCAACCATCAACCTGCTCTGATACCACTTGATTCGAAAATATCTTTTAAATACTATGGTTAATTTTTTAAATCATGCGTTAATTAACCAATTAGGAATTGAATAAAAAGGAAGAATTAATGATGTAGCATGGTAGTTGTTAGCACTCTGTAAATTTTGTCTGGTTGAATAGACAAATGACAGACGTAACTGTTTCAACCTACTTTAGGGTTGGGCACTGACTTTCTCAACTCAAAGAGGGCTCTCTCGTGTCACTTGATATATCTATGGAAATTAGTGTCTAGATTTGGTTCGTTTTGGGGGGTATCATGAAGTTGTTGAAGAAGTGGGGGGTAACATTTGGGCTATGGAGTCAAAAATAAATAATGCAGTAGCAGGTCATTAGAACTTATCTAGAGGAGAAAGGATAAGTGAGGGAATGATTCTGGGTTTTCAAATTTAAATTTTCATGCAAAAAGAGGTAAAAGGAAAACACATAACTACTTCAGAGCATATTAAAATGAATTCTAAAATAGTTGAGAAGAGAAAAATCACATGAATTTAAATTGCTAAGTCTAGAGCATCATCAGATGAATTCCAGACTTTTAACTCTCCAATTTAAAAGAGGAACTTGAAAATGGAAATTTAAAGACATGGGAAACACACACTATGAAAGAAGACAGAATTCATATCACAACCAATTAGAATCTTTTCATAGTTCAAAAAATTGCTTCTGCATCATATATTCAGTTTAGCTCCATGATTTTACAAAGTCTACTTGCAATGAGGGAAGCCCCCTCCTTCTCTCATGCCTTCTATATCCTCAGGATGATATACATAGAGAGGATTTACACGTGGAATACAAAACAATTAAACTTCCCCATAGTTCTAAAGATAGGGGCTGGTTACAAAAAAGGGGTAATGTATAACGACAGTTTTTCTATTTTACAGGGATCATTACAATGAGGTCTTACATATCCAAGGCTTTTTCTTTGAACACCATATGTCTAAAATTTTCTGGAACGTACTCAATTCCACTTGAGAATTTATTCCATCTTGGGAATTTCCTCTTTTAAAGTGTTCAACCAGACTGGTTGATTTTCCCCAACGCTTTCGACCGCCTTAGCTCTGGTTTCTTCCTTCTGTTGTTTCCTTCATTTCTTCTTCATTTATATCTTGTAGAGTCCATCTGCATGTCCATTGATGATGAATTCCCTCATAACATGATTTAATCTGACCCCTGATTCTGGTTCTGTAGCAGGGTCAGTATGGAATTTGGTTGCTAATATCTGTGTAATCGACCTTTCCTTCTTACTCATTGATAAGCTTTCCATGTTAGATGAAAACCCTGTTTCACAGGATATTTTTTGATTGGCTTTGTCCATGTCTTCCAATTTTACAGAGAACACGATTTTTGTCTTCCTTAACTCTACAGAAATCTAGAAGTCGGTCCAGTTTGGGATTACTCTACTTATGAATGAGACGATGATTTCCTGGAACAGAATAATGCTACCCATATTTTGAATATCTATAGTCATCGAGCTCTAATCATGAATTACTGACAAGATTACTTGCAGGTATGTTGGTTTGTCACATTTTACCAATCTATTTCGAATGATGATCCTTTGAGTTATTTATTTGGTGACGTTCACCTGGCATTGCACGAAGGTGAAGTGAGGTGATTTGACCAACCATCACCTTCCCCCACATGGATTGTTGATTTGACATATTCAAATGACATTAGAACACATGACATCATGGCTTTTGGGAAAAAAAATTTAGGCAGACAGATTTTCGCCCCGATGTACCTCTAAAGGTTCCACGTGTCCATGAATGAAACTATGGTAGTTTTCTTCGGCCTGCCTTTGCATAATTAAACTTCACGCTATTTCACCACCCGATATGGGTTTTGGCCATTGATCTAGGCTACTTCAAGATCCACGATCCGTCGGAGCCTTGCCTTTGTGCTCCCTCTATATTTGTCTACATGCCTCCACATATGACTTGGACCTCCAAATCATGCCATGTCTCTACATTGCATTAGTCCCCCGCTAAATCTGAAACTCAAATTTCAAGTGTAATTATTATGGTGATAACTTAGGCTCCAACTAGCGATGTTATCCTCCCTGTGAGGTAGAAAATAATTGTAGACCCAGTGCCTTCTTTGTTGGGTCTCTTTCAAAACATGTGCATGTATCCTGTTACATATTGCAGACTAAATGTCAACTTTTAAAATCGAACTTTGCGATCTGCTCTCAACTGGACACAGACAAAATATCGCTAGGATCAAACTATACATACTACTGAAAATTTAAAACAATGCTCGATCAACAAGATTATTTTCACACTCTTACATAACCTAACTGCTAAAAAGGATTGTCAGTCAAATGAAGTTGAAATTCCAATGTATCCATGACAACATTCTATCCACTGTTCGTTTTCTTTCCACTTTCTTGTTCCAAAGATTTTTTGATGATAATTTGTTCAAAATTTCATCCAGAAATCCAATTCTTAAATAATTAAAAATACCTGGACTATTCACTTCCTCTAATAGGGCCGCAAATGGATCTTCTAAAACATGCATAAAACAACTATCATGTTTCACTTATTTCATTGTATTTTCGCTTTCAGGTGATTTAACTTGTTGAAACTGACAGATCTGCTAAGAAGTCTGGTAGTAAGTATTTTTTGAGTCATAGGCAACCATGGCTGGAGAACATCATCTGGTGTAAAAAGACTCATATTTGATACATACATTGCTTTGTTGAAATACACTATTATTTTTAGATTCTGATTGTAAACCTTCTCCATATAATATTTCTTGGGACCATGAATCATATGAGGGAATGTTTCCTCTTCATGGATCAAGAAAAAAGAGCAAGATTCCTTCACAAGTGTTTTTTCACTGCTTGGAGTCTCCATAGATGTATTTTACAAATCTTTATCCATGTCTAGGCTACTTAGAAAGAGGATCACTACGTCATTTTCAAGGGAAGAAAGGCAAATTTGAAATACCTTATCTTGCTGGAAATATTGTTGAACATCTACATTAGTCTCGGGAGAAGGAAAATGACTTTTAAAAACAAGTATTTGATCAACCTCTTCTTTGATCTAGTGGTTAAGCACAAGTTGTAACTACGAATTGGAATATCCTTTCAAGTAATCAACTACATGATTATTTAGTGCATGTGTGTTGTTGGTATTCCTTACTGATAACAATCTCCTCATGTGAAGCAATGCTACTATCAATGCAGTCATACTTCCATGTTTTTTATATTACACACCCTGCGGACTAGAAAAATACCCTACGGAATAGAAAAATACCCTAGTTGGGAAAAACACCCTACGGACTAGAAAAATAGAGTTCAAACTTTGCATGCAAATTTGACCGAATAGAAACTACTTTTTTACCTACATCCCAATATTTAAATCCCCTTTTCTCAATAAATGCATGGAAAGGACCACCTACCTTATTACCAACGTTCGATGTCGATCCTTCGTTGTGCTTGATTCCTTGTTCGCAATGCTCCTTCCAAAAATGACCTGCACTCAAGACAAACAACAACTATGAATGCATGCTACTTCTATACTCAAGGGTTACAAATCAAGCATAAACTAATCAAATCATAGACAGTTCGTGAATTGGGATGGTAAAAGCATTCTTTTTATTATTTAAAGTGAGCCAAATTACAAAAGTTGAGACCATCCACCACTCCTTGAACCTGATCCTAGGCTCCTCTTCTTCTGTCCTTCAACTGCTTTGTGTTAAATCTCCTTTGGCATGAGGAAAGGCTAAAGGGTTGGGACAATAGAATACATAAATGGTCAGAGTTTCTTCGCTATATTTTTTCCTTCTCCAAATGGTGCCCCTACGCCTTCTTTTATAGGCTAGAAGGAGCTAGGTATTTGGACGAACCCTCGGCCATGCATGGCCGAGAGTTTCAGTTAACTCACCCATAGCTTCTTGTTTCATCAACAAATTTCCTTTTTTTGTGCTTTAGTAGGTACACGCGGGTTGTTTTGAGTCAGCTAGCATGTACATGCATGCAGTAATGGGTTAGGGCGCGTGGAACTTTACACAAGACGATTTTCAAAGAGTTTGTTCAGCAGAGTTTTGGCAAAGAAGGGATATGAGTTGGCCTGATGCCAAGTAAGCATATGTGGTGCAATTTAGGGTTATAACAGATGCCCCCTAATGTGTGAGTGCAGAAGAGCATCTGATGGCCGAAATACATTACCAATATTTACTGATGTGCCGAACGATTGAGCCCAAGGATCAGGAACTAGGAGGTGTCGTCTGCAAGATAACAAATGTCTCACTAAGGCGGGCATACCCATGCTCGGGATAAAATAGAACCATGGCTACCAATCAAATACACTGTAGATCCATGTCAAATAACTATAAAGAGTAGATGTGAACAATACACAGTGGAGCTACATCTCGAAACCAGAAAGATATACATGTAGAGTATCCATCTTCCAGAAGCTGATTTGGCCTGATGGCTGGAGATGAGATCTTCGGAGCTCGAGCAAAAACTTCAAAATATTCAAAAATAGGGTAGGAGTGTAATATGAGTGTACTCCTGCACTAACCAGAGGTCTTCGACGGCTCATTGGTCATTGACATGATAATCTTGATGATCAGACTGAAGGCTTCAATGATTTCGAACAAGGACTTGATTGGGTGTTAAGGATGGTAAGGCATGAGGACAAGAGACATAATGCAGAGGCGTCGACTCAAGCTTGGTGACAAACTTCCCTTGGATAGTAGCACGACAAATAATGAGACTCAGGCAGCCTGTATGTTAATCATAAATCTACGATGCAGTAGGCAACGCAAACTCTCCATATGTTTGGAAGAATAACCAAACGGTGGAGGACACAACTCTATATAGCGAGAAAATATTCCTAAGGTCGTACTACATCCCATATTCCGATGAAAAAACGGATAGATGTGCTTTATCCAAGGGTGACTCATTATGCTGCCAATAAAGAAAATATTTTTCCCTTCCTCTTTTTCGGGTATATTTGATTTTTTTGTTCTTTTCGATAATTTTGGAGAAAGAAATAAAGGAATATTATGTTACAATGGAGGAACGATTATTGCAAACATACAAGCTCAAGGCACAAGGACAAGACTGATGTTCTAGTAAAATGATACTCGGGAAAAATCCTTCGGCGGCCAAAGGTGTTAAAACACAGAAGCAAACTGTCACAAGGCTGATGGATAATGTTAAGAACCAAACATCAATATAGCATGGAAAAACCTCAGGAAAAGTACTCAATGCCTTGAAACAGAGATAATTTCAGATAATAAGCCTCTTCAAGGGGGCAACCTCCTTTTACCCCACTTAAATGTTCAAGTACAAGAT
>ML795023.1:509066-532676 GCA_009831015.1 Picea engelmannii | reverse complement strand
TAGGTGTAGGGATCATCAGACGTAGTTGTCGTATCTGACGCACCCACACACACACACATGAAAAGAATATAACACATACCCAACACTGGTGGGATCGATCCTATGGCAGAGGAAAAAGACAACGAGATGCAAAAGTTGGGGTAGTAACCTAACCTATATGCTCAAGTTGATTACTGGAAAAATTTCCATGGACCATCAAAATTTTTTCAAAACTCAAAAGATATGTCCCCATACCTGATAAAATCCCTCCCAAATAATTCCTGAATCCATCTAAATGGTTTTTGGTATAAAGAACCTAATAAGGGATGCCAAAAAAGTGACAAAAAGAGGCCAAAAAGTCTATAAATAGAAGTTGGTAGCTCATTATCACTATTGCTGATTTGGAAATTGACTCTGGAGCCAAAAGACCCCCTTTGCCAAAAACAGTGATTCCGGGAGCTACAGTGGACGAAACGAACTTCTGCTTGGACCAAGTAAGTACAAACTCCCTTATCTAGTTATTAAATACTTCACTTTTGTTTTTTAGTTGGTTTTTTGGGTGGGCTTTGACCTTAAAAAGGTCGGCCTTAGGTACACGCGGGTTGTCTCTGGATAGGCTGCATGTACATTCAGGCAGAGTAAAGTCTGCCCACGTGTACATGCGACTGTTGCCTCTACAGCCCGCGTGTACCCCCCCTTTTTAGTAGAAATCCATCCAAAAGTAAGTACTGACCCTTCTTTACCTTGTTGTGTTGGCAGGATGTATGTCCAATGGAGGGAAAGGGAGCATGAAGCAATCGGTGAGTTGGTTGCAACAGATCCGAATGTCGTGGCCGTGTCAATGCAATGCGGTTTGCTGAAATTTTTTCTATGTCCATTTATGCGCGCACAACCAAGGCTACTGAATGCCTTGATTGATTACTGGAATCCTGATGCAGAGGATTTTATGCTAGAGGGGAAATCACTGGTGCCCACCACCAAGGATATCTACTTTCTGACTGGCCTCTCAAGGAGAGGGGAACCAGTCAAATTCAGGACGTTTCCTACGGGATCAAGCAAGATCTCGGAACTGATAGTCGAGCATTGTGAGGCTGGGACTGACCATGTGGGCTCCCAGGTACCTATTAGTAAGATTACTAGCTTATTGTTGTAGACTATATTGTTACTGATTGGGTGGATTACCAGCTCAACAGCCTTGCATCAGGCATCTCACACGTAGATGAACTATGCCATCCGGTGCTTGAATGCATAGATTTTTTACTAGAGTACCACACTGCTTGAGTGCATGAAGAGGCAATTGACAGATTGTCGACAGTGGACATAGAGGAACTTCGGGTTCGGGACCATCTTGTGTTCATTCTTTTTTGAGAGAGTTCCGAGTTTTAGTCCTCAGGTTGTAGTACAATGACATCATGCCTCTTTCCCCACAGTGTGTATATGGGCAGTATTACTGCCGCGACAGTGTGGTGGAAGGACCATTGAGTCCTTCGATGATGATTTATTTGCATGGTTGTCACGACAGATCTCTGTGATTGAGGACTACCCATATGCAAGGATATATTTTTCTAGAGAGCCTAAGATACCCGTGCCTCCTGGTGAGGAGTGAGGGGAGATGGGTAAGTCACCACCTTTGTAGTTTTTTTTTTGCATATGTAATTTTTATGTCATTTTTGTTATATATATCATTTTTTTGTATGCTAGAGTATTTGACGGATAAACGTTTGTTGCATGTAGATGTGGGACCTGTGTGACCTGCCGATTATGCATGGAACAGGCATCGTCCACGGCCAGAAGTCGCGGCTTCCACCGCTGGGGGAGCAACAGTAGCAGGGAACCTCCCAGTTGGAGAGGTCGAGAGGGTGCTTAAACGAGTTGAGTGGAACTTCACTACACTCACTCACACAGTCCCAATGGCAGAGATGGAGGACCTTCCGCCATCCATGCAGCCTCATGTAGTGGGGGCACCTTGGATATGGGTCCGATTGTTTAGGCATTTAGACCATGTTGTGGACCTACTTAGACTTTTTATCTGCCACGAGCACCTACTTGTATATATTTTTTGAGGGCATAAGCCCAGTGACTCGTTATTATTCCCATTTTTTAGGCACTTGTGTCCATCTATGTACTCTGGTTATTTTATGATGTTATATATGGTTTTTATATTTTGTGCCTTATGGATTATGTGTGAAAAAATGTATTTACATGTTTATGTCAATGTTCTTTCATATGTGTGCAAGATGCCAATCTAAAATTTGATTAGCTAGAGTATCTGTAATTTGGTTTAATCTCCTAGGAACATGAAAATATGTAATATAATCAAAGTTTCGTTCTAAGAGACGTACCCTAAGGAATCGTCTGTGTAAAGTTGGATCATGAGCCCGATATACTCTGTTTAGCTGCGGCACAACCAATTGAGCGTCGAGATAGACCCAAAGATGAGAGATACCCAATAACAAGGCAGCACAAAGCAACTCAATAACTGCACTATACTCGGCGACATTATTTGTGGTGTGACCTAAGCATATACCTCCGGAAGATAACAAATGGACCTGAGGTGTAAATATTACCCAAGCTGCGGAGGCAAGCCTCCGCGTGTGTCGACTAGCACCGTCTACATACCTAACGAACACCTCGGAATCACTTGACATCTTCCATATTGACAAAATATAACATCAATGACACATCCATAACACTTAAAAGAAACTTAAAAAGTAACAGTACAAAGACTATACACATGTTACAGAAAGTTACCCACAGTGACCTGTCTATGAGTAATACTTCTTGAGGTAGAGCCCATTTCTAGGCTCCGCCAAAGCATTCCCTTCAAAATCAACCAAACGATAAGATCCCTTTTTTAATACCTCTTTTATGATGAAGGGTCCGAACCACATGGGTTTAAACTTTCCTGCCCCTAGGGGGTCCTTACATTGGTCATAGACCAGGACAAGGTCGACCTCAGAGAAAATCCAAGGACGAACGAACCTATCATATTGACACTTGACCTTATGTTTGTGAGCCTCTTTGGCTAGGGCCACATCGCGACGTTGCTCATTGAGATGCTCAAGGTGTACTAACCATTCTTCAAGTGGAGAAGTGTCTGGTAATAGTTTTACTACCAACTTTAGAGATGGGATCTGACATTCGATGGGCAAGACTGCCTCCAACCCGTAAACGAGTTGAAAAGGTGAGAAACTGGCTGCAATCTTAACAGATGTTCGGGAAGCCCATAATGTCGAGTATAACATCAAATGCCAATTTGTCTTGGATGAGTTGATAGTTCGTTGTAGAATAGTCTTAAGAGTTTTGTTTACAGCTTCTACCTGCCCATTGGCTTGGGGGTAGTAAGGTGATGAATTTTCTTGCCGTAACCCAAGCTTTGATGTTAACTTGGTCATCATTTGGTTCTGAAAGTGACTGCCATGGTCAGTGACAATATCTCTTGGGACGCTGAACCATGCTATGATTTGATTGAATAAGAAGAGAGTTGCAGTCTCTCCATCATCTTTAAACGTTGGCATAGCTTCGACCCACTTAGTGAAGTAGTCGACAGCTACAATGATATAGCGGTGCCATCTTGCTGACGGGGGGTTGCAAGTAGTGTAATCAATCCCCCACTTGGTGAAGGGACCAACTATGATGACAAGAAACATAGGAGTGGGATGTGCCCTCATCTTCCAAGAGAAGATTTGGCATGGATGGCACTTCTTGACAGATTCAACACAATCTTTGATAAGTGTCGGCTAGAATTAACCTGCTCGTAGAATCTTTTGGGTTGTTTCCAACCCAGATAAATGACCGCCACAACCTTTGGTATGGAAATCATTGAGCACGATGATGGCCTCCTCATGTGTGAGACATCGACGTAAAATGCAGTCTACACCTCTCTGATACAACGTATCATCGAGTATGAGATAATTCTTATCCTGATGGCGTATACGCCAATGCTCGTCATGAGAAGCAGAAGTGGGGCACTTCAAAGTCTGGAGATAGATAAGTATATATTTGTACCAGGGATCTGAAGATGTAATCAAAAACATATCTCCCCAGATAGGCAATTCCTCACGCACATCGTCACCTGACTCAACCGGAAGTTCTGAAATAAGCTCTGCAAAGACCAATGACTTCTTGGACTTTGTTGAAACGAAGTCTAAGTCAAATTCTTGGAGGATGACTATACATCTACTGATTTTTTTGCCTACAACTCGTCGTGTCAACATGTACTGGAATGGATTCACAACAACAATGACGGTGGTCTTGCGAAATATAACATAGTGACGGAATAGTTGAACAGCATGAACTGTTGCCAACGCAAGTTTTTCGATATGAGAATAATTGAGTTCCGCTCCTACGAGGCCTCAACTCAGGTAATAGATCATGTATTCTGAGAACGAATCGTCTTCCTGAACTAAAACCATGCTAATGGTTGACTCTGTGGCAGCCAGATATAATAAGAAATCTTTGTTATAGTTAGGTGGCCATAGCAGAGGTGCAGTTGTGAGGGCATGTTTTAATGTGTCGAAAGAGCGTTGAGCGGCTTCATCCCAGAAAAAAGGAACGTCTTTCTTTAGTAAATGCATAAAGATCTTGGTGATTTCAAGATAGTTGGCGATGAAGCGTCATAAGAAGTTCGCCTTGCCTTGTAGACTCTAAATCTGTAGGATTGTGCATGGGGGGGGAAACTGGATTATTGCCTCCACCTTAAGAGGATCGACCATGATCCCTATTGTTGATACGATGAAACCTAACAAACGTCCTGACGTTACGTAGAAGCTGCACTTGTTTGGATTTAAGCGAATTCTAAAGTAGCGGCAGCGTTCGAAGATAAGTCTAAGGTGTGTGGGATGATCCGATCTCTTGTGATATCATGATGCTAAATCATCTAAGTAGGCCTCGACTATATGCTTGAGGTCATAAAAAGAAATAGACATGGCCCGCTGGAATGTGGCTACAGCATTTTTAAGGCCAAAAGGCATCTTGCGATATGTGAATGTACCCCATGGACAAATGAATTCCATTTTGTGTTGGTCTTCGGGTTTGATTTGAATTTGATTATATCCTGGAAAACCATCCATGAAAGAAAAGGCTTCATAACCAGCACATTCATTAATGATCTGGTCAATGAATGGTGTTGGAAAATTATCTTTGGGACATGCCTTTTTTAAATCACAAAAATCGGTACATACACGAATTGTGCCTTGTTTTTTATTGACCGACACAGGATTTGACACCCATTGAGTCAAATGGATAGGATAGATAAAACCTGCCTTTAACAATTTCTCAACCTCAATCTTGATGGTTGCTGCTTTCTTGGGATTAACTGGATGAAGTTTCTGTCAAACAAGCTTGGCATTAGGATACGTTGTGATTTCATGTTCAACTATTTTTGGATCGATACCTAGAATTTCCTCATAAGACCAGGCAAAAACGTCACAGAATTATTTAAAAAGATCCATGTAGATGTGAATCTCTTCGGGGGATAAATCCACTTCGACGAAGACATTCTCCATGAAGCGAGGGTTTCGAGAGATGTTGATTGGTATAGTTTCAGTGATAGTCGTCATATTTCCCTCAGCAAAAATTTCATGTGTAGCTAAGAGATGAATAGGACACAGTTGATCTCCTGTCATGGTCATGGTGAATTCTTCAGCTTCGATTCGGCTTAACTCTGGGAGGAAATATGATCTGTGAAGAAGATCTTCCCAAGGTTTGTCTAGACTAGTCATTGCTTCGATGACGGCTTCATCAGAAGGCAAGACTAAGTCTAACGAATCAACGTTAGCGAGAGAATCCTGAGCCCAAATAAGCTCTAGAAGTGGATCTAACTCTTGTGCAGGAGTCGGATTAGTGTTAACTAAAGCTTGCTAGACTAAAGAGTACGCTACTTCAGCAGCAGACAAGGGCATGGACATGCCTGGGTGCCTTGTCTCATCCATCGTGGCTGATGGGGAAGGAAGAATCCATGGATCCTCGAAGTATGTCATGCGGAACGAAGAAAATTGAAAAATCTCAACCTTATGGTGATTAGATATAAATTTGATATCGTCGTGAGGAGGAGAATAATCAAAGGTGCCCATCAAGGATGGGCACAAACCAACTCCTACGTTAACAATACCTGGTTGAGGATTATCAATCATCAGGACTGTGGATGCCCCCAAAGATGGGTCAGGTCTGGAGAAAGACAATTGATCCATGGTCACTATCCGACCCTCATGTGGAAACAATAAGACCCAAAAAACTGTAGTGACCACAGCTTGCATAGCATAAGTACAGATCCATCCTAACAAGAGGTTATAGTCAAGGGGAGCATTGACTACCTCTACTTTGACACACACGATTTTCCCTCCTAACTGCATAGGGAAAGAAGGAATGATGCCATGTGGTCGGAATGAACGACCGTCAAAAGAAGTAAGGAGATTAGGTGATGGAGACAAAACGGGTTGGCCAATGGCCTTCCAACATGCCAACGACATAACGCATGTCGAGGTGCCCTTATCGACCACTGTGTGGAAGATATTCCGAGTAAAAGTTTTCGTGGGATGAGCCACTACTATCTGAAATGCTACATGGTAAGGCAGACGAGGTTTTAAGTTGGTTGTGTCTAACATGATGGTACCCGGATTACAAGTCTCAGTAGAGCCCAAAGCGGTTAACAAGGCTTTCCTCTGAGAAGGGCAGCTTTAGAGGACCTCCAAAGCAGACATCACACAAGGGGTTTGTGATAAATCTTCCACCACAGAGTAATTTTGGGTGGCCCTTGCATTTGGGTTGTGAGAATATTTTTTAAATGCACCTTTTGGAATGCATGTCATTGTTTCCCCCAATGTCTTCTCAATCTGTAAAGGAAGAGATGGGAGATCATCTTCTTTACCCTTCTCAGAAGCACTTGGTTTACTATAATCATGTGATCTAGTTGATATGAAAGCATCACCCCTAACCATATATACGTTCGCAGATGAGGGGTTATTCAGAGGTGGGAAGTTTTCTTAGTTGCCCCCTTCTGTGCTTGCAGAGGCTTGAGTTAGATTTTTCCCATGTTGAAAGGGATTAGTCAACACTGTTTGTTTTTGCTGTGTGACAAACTTTTGGGCCTCTGCAAGTCGAGGACAAAGATGGGTCGGGTGGTCTTCCATGCATAAGTTGCATGGATACCTTGCCTTCCATTTTTCCGTGTTGTCCCCGCCAGCATTATCAGTGGGTTTTTTATCCCCCTTACCCTTATTTAATTTTTTTTTCTTCCCTTCAGGCTGTTGAGTGGCCTTTGGGTTAGTCGACTATACTGTGTGTACTTCCGACGTTTGGGTAGGGGGAGTAGCCAAAGTAGTGGTTTGGCTGGCCACTGTGTGTTGTATGGATAATTGTTGCAACTGCTTTTTCAATTGCTCAGCAAGCTTGGTTTGTGCTGAACCAACAATACCATCGGCATGTGGTCCAGCTCTCTGTCTAGTTTTATCTAGTATTGAACATGGCGCATATGGAAGATGTTGTATAATAAAATAGACTGAGAATAGATGAGCTCAAACTATTGATCCCTCATGATGGCATCTTCCTCAGAGAAAAATCTGGATGTCGTGATGTCTTTAGATAACTGTGGGACCAAAGACTTAAGGAACCACTCAAGCAGGAATGCTAGTGGGACTAGTACTTTGATTAAACTCTTCCAGCGTCTCCACTCTCGGATATGATCAGAGATATGGTCCGTTGTTGTCTGTTCGAAATTGTTGAGCAGCTCTGTGCCAGCGTCGTATCTCACAGGTAACTGGAAATGGCTAAGGAAGGCCATCACCAGTTTGCCAAAAGAAGAGTATCTTGAGCAATCGAGCTCGATGTACCATTTCACGATACTCCCAATAAGAGTACGTTGAAACAATCGCAACTGTACGGAGTCATCTTTCAATGAGTTAGATGAGCACCAAAGATGAAAGGTAGTCACATGATCACCTAGATCTTCATTAGGCTTGGCCTCAAACTTTGGAATGTCTAAAGGAAACTTCGTCGACATAGGAGGCCAACGTGGATCATGACAAATAGGATCATTTAACAACCTTCAATCTGGCAAGTGTAAAGTCGCCAGGAATGGTAGTTTGGGTTGTTGTTGATAACCTAGAAAAAAAGGGTCCTGGGGTTTGACTGGCACCAGGTTGCCAGGAAAATTTTGGCTGCTGGCTCGGATTCTGGTAGAAACCATGGCCTTGGATAGCGTACGGATTTTGAATTTGTGGAGACATCATCGGTTGATTTCCCAAAAAGGACATAGAGTGTTGGGCATGCATTGTATTCGAAGGACTTGGAGAAGGATTACCCCATGTCGGTCCCGTGGGGATAGGCATAGTAGTCTGTCCGGGGTTTTATTGATTATGGAAAGAATTACCCTAGATTGGCATTCCGGAGGAGGGAATGGATCCTTGCCCTGAATTCCAAGGTCCTGTTATGTGTGCCCGTTGTGCAGGAATAGTCCCCTGCGCAGGAGTATATTGTCCAAAAATGGGGTTTCCCCCAGTTGGGAAAGACGCTAACGAGAATCTGTTGTTACCAAACATTATGTTCCAAGAAAATAGTGTCGAACCTATCAGCGTACTATGCAAAGGTGGTCCTTGACTCCCCACTCCAAATAAACTATTGGGTGTAGGTTGCCCGGTGGATTGTTGATGCTAGCCACCAAGTGAAGGGGACGAAGGAGGGATATGACCTCCTCCATAAGGAAAAGCGTTAAAAGGGACAGGAGTGCCCCCAAAGTGACTTTGCAGAGGAGCACTAGAGCTCCCTTCCCCCAGACTCAATGTCTGTAAAGTGGAGTAGGAAAGTGTAGGACTTGTACCCGAACTAGGCATCCCGTATGAGAACGGAGGGCCTATCGCACTAGATGTGAAGGGGTTTGTGGCCACTGCCAAAGATGGGTTCGGACCATTGTGCAAAGTAGTTGCGACCGAGACCATGGTGGCTCAGACTGACGACGATGGGTTCAGAAATGACTCTCCTGTGGTGACAACCATGGTGGGAATTGAATAATTCCCAGAAGAAGTAACAGCATTTGTTTCCATTGTTGTGTGAGGCACTGTCTGGCGCTTGTGAAATTGAATTGGTACAATAAAAAGTGCCAAGAAATCAGTGCTTGAGGTTTCAACCGAGCCAAGAGCAGTTGCTTCAAGGTTCAAAATGGTCGATTCCTCTAGGGGTTGTTCGGGAACAATGGTTTGTAACCCGGTTGCTTCAAAAGACCCTCGGTGGTCTAGCTTCCGCCTTAAAGGTGGCGGGGTGGCTCTAGTGTAACCAGTGACAATCCAAGAAGCCTTTGTGACTGGAGGATCTTGGGATCCTCCACTATGTGAGAAGATCCAAGACACTCTAAGGAAATCTAAACGTTCAAAAGTAACACACACTAAAAAAGAAGTCCCTAAGAGATAAGACAAGCAAACACTAAATTATTTGGAAGAATAGTTACAACAACCCACACTAGAGCAACTTACCGGTGCAAGTGCAACTCGAACACGGAAGCACCCTCTGGGTATACTCTGCAAAGTGTGGCCCAGTGTCTGTCTTAGGTACCGCGGTATACCCCCACAGTAACCTGTGTATGTCCCTAAAAATATTGGCAACTAGGTTGCCAGCACGCGAACAGTCACCAGGTGGGTACAGTCGAAAGTCGGGTAGACCACAATGAGAAAGGTATCGAGCCCAAAACTTTTCAAGGGTATCGAGAGAAAATGGTCCAGAAGACAACTAAGGACCTCGAACAGATTCGAGACCCATGAAGCCTCGTGGCAAATGCAAACGACAGAATCCCAAAACAAGCCCTCTATATGTGTTCTCCACTACGATTGGTCCGGCTTTGCAGGGGTTATCTCCACTACCTTTCCACATGTGACCTCGTGTTTATCCCCTGTGTTAGAGGGGGGTCCCAGATAATTTCCATGAAACTAGACTTAGACACTCCCTATCTCAGACTCCAATGTTTGGTTTTGAATGGCCTTGAAGAGTTTCCTCTCCAACCTAATCCAAGGCCCTAGTCCTGAACTAGTTTGTGAATCCTACAAACATAAAATTCTAGTAGATTTTAAAATTAGCATTGTTTTTATGGATTTGTCTTACGTCAATGGGTATGGAGGTGAAACTAATGGTGTGTAAAAGACGAAAGAAAAAAATGAATGAAAAAGCTGAAAACAAAAAAACTTTTACTAAATGCAAAATTTCAACAACTTTTCACAAAGAAAGATTTTTAATTTTTCTAAGATTTTGGACAGCAAACTCAAAGGAATTTCACTCGACTACGAGCTACTTATGATCTAAGTGAGCTGCAAAAACTTATGAAATAAAAGACTTTTCCCTAGTTAATGATGCAGAAACTCACTCTTCAACCAAAGAAGAAAATGAAAAGAGATTTTTTTTTTTTTATTTAAGTGCTAGTAAAGAAAGAAAGGGAAAATACCGACAAGCAAAAAACCAAGAAAAACAATTTTGGATTAAAGCGCAGATCGCAAAGAATCAGATTAAAGAATCACATAATGGCAATTGAAAAAACAATGACTCTCACACTTGTCTAAAAACCATAATTTTTAATTTATTTTTTATATATTTTTTTGTCAACTATTAACTAAGAAAAAGCAGACTAAGGGTAAGATGAATCCTAAGCTTCTGACTGTTCAAACATAGATTCAAACACCTAAGAGGAATAATTCTTAATAAAAAAAGGGGATAACTACCCCACCCTGAACAAAAAGTAGCTTGTACAAGCACGTGACTGTCACTCAAACAGAACGCGTGCAAATGTGTGTTGAACAGAGACAGAGGGCGTGTACATGTGGGCTGACCTTGTACAGGCCGTGTGTATATCTAAACTCTAAGAAAAAATATGAAAACAGACAGACCAGACCAGGAATAGGCCTCTGGTATTGATAACCAGGATCCCTTGAAGGCTTGGATACTCTTTCTAACAGAAAAACAAACAATGAAAAAAATAATAATGCAAAAACCAATCTGAGATAGGACTGTTAGCAAAGAAGACTCGGACAGAATTCTAGAAAACCCCCTGAGAATGTGTGATTCTGACAGAGAAGAGGAGGATTGCCTCTAAGGTTCTTTGGAATCCTACATGTTACTGCTATCTCTACAGCTAGCGTTCACACGCGGGATCTCAGAGGATAGGGCGCGGGTACACACATTCAGGCCTTATGCAGGCCACGTGTACCTCTGTGTGTCCCGAAAAATACAGTCAAGCAAAAGTGAGGGAAAGCTGGTATGGAAAACCAGACTCCCTGCTAGCTTAGACCTTGCAGAAAAAGAAAAGATGGGCTAAGAAAAAACAGAAACCTGGTCTTTAAACTACCCAAAAACTTAAATAAATCCACGAACCCTAAAGAGTATTCTCCCCAGTGGAGTCGCCAATTCTATTGTTGGGAAAAACACCCTATGGACTAGCAAAATAGAGTTCAAACTTTGCATGTAGATTTGACCGAATAGAAACTACTTTTTCACCTACATCCCAAGATTTAAATCCCCTTTTATTAGTAAATGCATGCAAAGGACCACCTACCTTATTATCGGCGTTCGATGTCAATCCTCCATTGTGTTTGATTCCTTGTTCGCAATGCTCCTTCCAAAGATGACCTGCACTCAAGACAAACAACAACTATGCATGCATGCTACTTCTATACTCAAGGGTTAGAAATCAAGCATAAACTAGTCAAATCATAGACAGTTCATGAATTGGGACGGGAAAAGCATTCTCTTTATTATTTAAAGTGAGTCAACCTACAAAATCTGAGACCAGCCACCGCTCCTTGAACCTGATCCTGGGCTCCTCTTCTTCTGTCCTTCAACTGCTTTGCGTTAAATCTCCTTTGGCGTGAGGAAAGGCTAAAGGGTTGGGAAAACAGAATACGTAAATGGGCAGAGTTTCTATGCTATATTTTTTCCTGCTCCAAATGGTGCCCCTACCCCTTCTTTTATAGGCTAGAAGGAGCTCGGTATTTGGATGAACCCTCGACCATGCATGGCCGAGAGTTTCAGTTAACTCACCCATAGCTTCTTGTTCTGTCTGTAACTTTCCTTTTTTCGTGCTTTAGTAGGTACACGCGAGCTGTTTTGAGTCAGCCAGCGTGTACATGCATGCAGTAATGGGTTAGGGCACGTGGAACTTTACACAAGAGGATTTTCAAAGAGTTTGTTCAATGGAGTTTTGGCAAAGAAGGGATATGAGTTGGTCTGATGTCAGGTAAGCATATGTGGTGCAATTTAGGGTTATAACATCTTCGACCAGGCTGCACTTTTGAACTTATAATATCTTCTACATAACAAGTAATAGGGACATCAAACACCTAAGAAGAGTGCTGCAATATCTTGTCAATTTGTTTCATTGGTTTAGTGTGATTTTGCATCAACACAAATCTGTTTGTCTCAATAATGATCTCATAATTTTATTTCAACAATTTAAATGCAACAAAGCATAAAGGTAGAGAATTTTCTTCAGTTGATCCAACACTTTGCTCTTTGTAACTATGATACCTAGGTTTATTTATCTCACTGCGCTGCTAAAAAAGAACGTCTTAAACATCACAATCATCCTCATATTTGTCATATACAGGAAAATTATCCAGATATGTGATGTCATCTAACAAGAACAAAGTGGGAACATCAACCTGTTCTTCAACAAACTGATTTGTAAACTCATCTTCTTGACTGTCTACAAAAGAATACATAAAATAATCATCTCCCTTCTTATCATGGGATGGATCAGAAGCTAAATCAACACCTCCTCTCTCAACAAGTGGAATATAATTTTTAGAAAAATCATAAGCATTGGAAACTCAAAGAGACCCTATGATTTTGTCAATTCAATGCTCAAGATTCCAATCAACTATTTTCTGTTCATATTCACTTTCATGTTCTTGAAAATTCAACCCCTCATTTTGGATATGTTTACATGCTTGGATGTTGTGTTGAATGTCCTGAGCATCATTAAACATTTTTTGTAAGGACTTAGGTCTTCTTTCCATCAGGAGAAAAGACAAATTTGGATGAAGAGTAGTTGCATAATGGAGCATGGAAGCAACTTCGGTGGGTTGAATTTCTTCAGGCAATTTGTAGTAAATACTGGAAACCTTATACTGAATATAGAGATAGTTTCATTGCTCTGCCTTTCCAAGGAACAAAAATCTGTAAGTTGTAGCTCCAAATATTTCTTCTTTCCCTAAAAATTTTAAAAACAAATCTTCAACTCCTCCCATGAGCCAATTGTCTCTGGATTCAAATTTTTAAACCAGTCTTTGGTGTCCCCTTTCAAGGATTGAGAGAAGGCCCTCATAAAAACATCATCATGGTCGATCTCAAGAAAATCTATAAAATGCTCAAACCCTTAGATGTTTTTTTCAGCTGAGATGGTATCAGGTTCCCCATCAAACACAGGTAGGTACTTATAGTACTCAGGAGAAAAATCATGAAGGACTTGAGGTAGATTCAAGGGTTTGTATCTATGCTAAATCTTGGAGGATGTTGGACTAAGTATAGGAGGTGAAATATCAGTCTTGGATTCATGGGGCTCGTCAACTTGGTTATGGTTATCACATGGCTTAGATGGAATATTTTTATCAAGGTCAGTGATAAACTGAGGAGATATTTGTGTAACTTTAAGAGGAGGATATATAATTTCTAGATTGTCATGATCATCACTTGCACACAACATGTAAAGAAGAACTTGTCTAGCATTTTCAAGAAAGGACCAGAGGCATCTTATAACAAATAGTGAAATGACTTGGCAAAATTCCCATTTTAAGCACTTGTTTTCTTCCATAATGCTTTTTCATAACTCTGCCAAGGGGTATCATCTTCCAGTGAATTATCTGAACTGCATTTGAAATTTGAGTGGAGTCACCAATAACGTTTTGGGATATGGATTCTGCATTGAGAGTGGAGTTTCCATTGAAGATTTGAATTTATGGATTCTTCTACCAGTGGAATCACCTTCAAACTGATTTTTTTATATGTGAAGTCACCAGAGAAAGAATAAAATCAATATGTGTCTAAGTGTATGCCACTCTCATACCTTAGAACTCAACCATGTCGTTCTTTCACAGGGAAATTTTTTCAATTTCATCCCCAGAAACGACGCCAAAATGTTAGCACTCTGTAAATTTTGTCTAGCTGAATAGACAAATGACAGAGGTAAATGTTTCAACCTACTTTAGTGTTGGGAACTAGCCTACTCAACTCAGAGAGGGCTCTCTCGTGTCACTTGATATATCTATGGCAATCGGTGGCTAGATTTGGTTCGTTTTGGGGGGGTATTATGAAGTTGATGAAGAAGTGGGGGGTAACATTTGGGCTATGGAGTCAAAAATAAATAATGCAATAGCAGGTCATTAGAAATTATCTAGAGGAGAAAGGGTAAGTGACGCAATGAGTCTAAGTTTTCAAATTGAAATTTGCATGGCAAAAGAGGAAAAAGGAAAACACATAACTGCTTCAGAGGATATTAAAATGAATTCTGAAATAGTTGAGAAGAGAAAAATCACATGAATTTAAATTGCTAAGTTTAGAGCATCATCAGAAGAATTCCATACTTTTAACTCTCCAATTTAAAAGAGGAACTTGCAAATGGAATTTTAAAGACACAAGAAACACACACTATGAAAGAAGACATAACTCATATCACAACCAATTAGAATCTTTTCATAAACAATTCAAAAAATTTCTTCTGCATCATATATTTAGTTTTGCTCCATGATTTTACAAAGTCTACCTACAATGAGGGTAGGCCCCCTCCTCCTCTCATGCCTTCTATAACCTTGAGATGATATATATATAGAGGATTTAGACGTGGAATTCAAAATGATTAAACTTCCCCATAGTTCTGAAGATAGTGGTTGGTTACAAAAAAGGGGTAATGTATAACGACATTTTTCCTATTTTACAGGGATCGTTACAAACAAGTATGACATATTTGAGTCTTTTTCCATGAACACCATATGTCCAAAATTTGTTGGAACATACTCAAATCCACTTGAGAATTTATTCCAGCTTGGCGATTTCCTCTTTTAGAGTGTTCAACCAGACTGGTTGATTTTCCCCAACGCTTTTGACCGCCTTAGCTCTAGTTTCTTCCTTCTGTCATTTTCTTTGTTTCTTCTTCATTGATCGCTTGTAGAGTTCATCCATGTTTTCGTTGATGATGAAGTCCCTCATAATAGGATTTAATTTGACCGCTGATTCTGGTTTTGTCACAGGGTCAGTATGGAATTTGGTTGCTAATATCTATGCAATCGACCTTTCCTTATTACTCATTTATAAGCTTGCCATGTAAGATGAAAACCCTGTTTCACTGGATATTGTTTGATTGGCTTTGTCCATGTCTTCCAATTTTACATAGAGCACTATTTTTTTTTCCTTAACTCTACAAAAATCTGGAAGTCGGTCCAGTTTGGGATTACTCTAATTATGAATGAGATGATGATTGCCTGGAACAGAATAACACCTCCCATATTTTGAAGATCGGTAGTCATTGAGTTCTAATCATGAATTACTGATAGGATTACTTGCAGTTACATTGGTTTGTTACGCTTTACCAATCTATTTTGAATGATAAGCCTTTGAGTTAGTTATCTGGTGGTGTTCACCTGGCATTACATGAACGTGAAGTGAGGTGATTTGACCAGCCATCACCTTCCCCCACATGGATTATTGATTTGACGTATTCAAATGACATTAGAACACGTCACATTGGGGCTTTTGGTAAAATGGTTTTAGGCATACCACTTTTCTCCCCGATGTGCCTCTAAAGGTGCCACATGTCCATGAATGAAACCGCAGTATTTTTCCTCGGCCTACCTTCGCATAGTTAAACTTCACACTATTTCATCACCTGAACTGGGTTTTGGCTTTTGATATGGGCTTCTTCAATATCCACGGTCCAACAGAGCCTCTCCTTTGCATTCCCACCATATTTTTCTGCATGCTGCCACATATGACCTAGACTTCCAAATCGCACCATGTCTCTACATCTCTTTAGTCCCCCACTAAATATGAAACTCGAATTTCAAGTGTAATTGTTATGGTGATAACAGTAGCCGTGATAAGATATACAGATATGGAAATAAGCACAAAGAAACATCAAAACATAACAGCAAATGTTGTTAATGGAGTTTGGCAATATCGCCTTTGTCTCGATAGGTGAGGCTTTATTATTTCTCTTCAAAGCTTCAAAAGTACATCTGTAAAGTTTCAAATGGATCAAAAATTATTTTGGATGTGTTCTTCTAGACCTCAAGAACCCAACACAACTGACGACACTGAAAACAGATTAACAAAGCTCCAGGAAATGGACCGCAAAGTTGCTCTCCTCAATAGCTTCCCTACGTAAAAATGTCTTTAACTATAAAATTCCTCAGCATTTCTCCTTCTCTAAACCTATTCCTAGGATTCCAAGAACCTCTAGTTTATATAGTCTTGAATTTGGTAACAACCTCCCAACTTATCCCCAAGATCTGGCCTCAAAAAGGGCTCCAGATCCTCCAAAAATGGACTAAATCTCCCAAAATAGGCTTAAAAATCATAAAAAATCTTATTATAAGGTTGAAAAACCAAAAAATGGGAAAAAATCGATCCCATCCCCCTTCATCCAGGCCCCTAGTCACATGCACACCCTCCATATGGCCTTGGGCTGGTTGGTTCTGGTCTTTAGCCCCCGATCTCAGCTCCTGGTTCCATGCACATGGCCATATGGTAGCACCCTCATCCTTCCACGTGCCATATATGGTGGTAAGCCTTGGTTCCTAGCCCCTGGTCAGACAGGGTTGGCCCCTGCTGACCGAGGCGTATCCCAAAAACCAAGACATGGTCAACTTATAACAATAATGCGCCAAATCTCAAACAAGCACCACATGTAGAGCAATCAGTTAACGCCTTGGTTGTTAATTCGTTGACCCTCTTCAGAGATTGTGGGTTTGATTCCCCTGAAGGTGAAAAAAAACCTTTTACCCAACCAAACTTGGGAAAATTTGGGGTGCGACATGGCACCCTATTATTGGGCCACGTCTCACCCTGGGATTGGCCTGTACTGGTAACGCAACGACCTAGTCAACTAGCCATTCATCTTCCACGTCATCTGTCGTACAGTCTAGTCACCTGCCACATGTCACTGCCACATCTGCTTGTCGTATTTCCAGCTATCATCCATACATCCATGTGTCAGCTTGTCATTGGGCCATGTCACTGTATGGACTACCACAAGTCATTCGTACAGTGACACATGTCAAATTTGTACAGTGCCAACTCAACCAAAAAGTGTCGAAATTGAGTGACACATGTCAAATATGTACAGTGCCAACTCAACCCGAAAGTGTCAAAACTGAGTGACACGTGTCACCTCCTAGTTATTCCATGTCAACATGATGATTTCATCATGACATCATGCTAACGTCACCTGTCATACCTTCTGACCTCAGTGTTGACTTTGACCAGTTAACTTTTTGCCTGTTTGGGAATTTGATCAGAACGCGATAAATTTAGCATATGGTGTTTGTTTGAGGAAAACATTATATGGCCAAAATTGACATGACGAAAAAGACACAATGACGTTGGTTTCATATGATTCCAATAACTTTGATTTTTAGGCCTTCCTGGACCCATTTTGGTTCATGGATCCTTTTTGGATCATTGTACCTCTTATTGTGTGCACTATTTCCTCAATCTGCTCCACAACTTAGATATCCTCAACCTCTTATTCATTGCTTTCCAAGCCCTCTTTGTCGGCTATATCCCTCTTCTTTTTATTCATATTATATTGGTAAGGTCTTTCGTTGTGCATCTTTCCATATTTTTCCATTATTTTCTTTATTTGGTCCTCTCCCATCATGATTGGGTCCATGGCCTCCTTCTGCTTCCCTTCATCTACCTCCTTGTACATATATCAACCTCTTGTTAGTGCTTCCCCCCTTCCCCCATGCGCACAGAGAAGTTTAGCAATTTGATTCCATGGTCATCACACTTTTGTCATACAATAAAATATTGATTGAAGTATACATTAATTTGATGTACCTACCTATGGGCACCTTCAGAAATCCCTATTCTACAGCAGTGTAGGACTTCATAGTATCTACTACAAATTTGGTGATAAACCCTACAACAATACTGTCTAACAAGAAATCTACTACGCAATTAAATTTGTTGTTAGCTTACTCTAACTACGTGATCTCCACATGATGCCACTCTAGTTGTCTAATTCAATTTTTAGGGTGGTTGTAGTTCAACCTCAATAACCACTCCTACAATAGATGCAGGAAATTGCAGAAAAATACCTCATGCAAGTTGCTAAACACGTAAGTTGATAAAAATGTATTTGTCGATACATTTACACAGTGTCAACTTAGGGTTTATGTTTTCCTTCTACGCAAACTCAAGTTCCTTTGTTCTCAACCATCTTTCAATATCTGCCTTCATTGGATTCCATGGACTGAACATCCCTTTCTATACTTTCATCCTCCGTGTTTTTCTTCCACAAATCTCGTCCACTCAATCCAGTGTAGTTCCAGACAAAAATGGAACCATTTGCTGGTTACTTGGGCTGACCTAGATTCTGATCTCAAATAGGTTTCCAACAATACCCTCCAAACTATCGACCCTCCTGGTAAACCAGAAGAAAACGCTATGCACGGAGTGCACAACGTAGTCGTACCTGAGATAGTTTTATGGGGGATTGCAATACTCAGGTGTTTGTTGTCTAGGAATGAGTGGGAATTGTGTTTAGATTATTTTCCTCATACATCATCATCATCAATCCTTCATCTACTTATATGATTCTTTCATCTTTAAACCTATGCATGCATGTTTTTATAATTAGTCTTAACCATTCATTCTTGAGCTAATGATTAATCCGAATAGTAAAATCATTGAGTAACAATCACATAGGACACAATATTTTACCGTGGTTCACCCCATCTTGGGGCTACATCCACAAATATCTGGTTTCTATGCTCTTTTATTTATTCTCCTGTAAAATCTACGTTGCGTCCATTACATATTCAGTATTACAATCAAAATGAGGGAAAGAACCCTCTGGGAGGCTGACTAGATCACACCAGGATCCTCATCTTGTGACCTAAACCTAAAAAACTAAATTATTCCACTCTACCACAATCACCATAACAAAACTCACCACAATTAATAGCTTATGACCCCTCAACCTAAACCTCTTAGGTATTTATTTATACTACTCTATTGTCTTATAGTTGTTAGAATATTTGTCAAAAACCCTAACCCTAGCATAGTTAGGCATGTTTGCATGTACACCACATTGCTTTTCCTCTTGCATGTTTTTTTTTTTTTTCTACATGTTTTTTTTCTGCCTCCTAAGGCATGCGCTCCAAAAATAGACATTTTCTTCAAAATTAGGTTTGTGCCCAAAATAGGCTTGCGCCAACTACGCTTCATTAGCAACAAGATTTACATCACACTCCATTGCATGCTTAAAGGACCTCCTTCACCTTGATTATATATGAGAGGTTGAGAGGAGAATAATTCCCATGATGCATGTGGGATAAATTGGTCTAAGTTTACAAAATTCCATAGGCATGTAAAACACTAGGACTTCCCAGGAGGTCACCCATCCTAGTACTACTATATCCCAATCACACTTAAATGAAGACTTATAATGAGATCTGATGCATTAATGTTGTAGGAATTACATTACATTATAAATGGATATAGAATTACATTGCATTCCCCATCAAAAGGGTGAATATCACGGCTTATCAAAACTATAGACTCATAAACATTGATTTAGTGGAGAAACTGTATGGCTACCAAGATCCACTGGATCGGATGCATTTATGTGCATTTCTTTGACCATTTCCTTATACACCTTTTTCGACACCCCTATTGACATGTTCCATAAATCAAATTGACCATCATTTTCGAAAAAAAACAAAAAAACACAATACCAAGAACCAAAACCCTATCATAAATAACATATACATTTTAGAATCCTATCTAGAATTATTATGTTAAATGTCATCATCGAATCATCCCATGAATTCTTTGAATATTGATTGGTAATGGGTTGGATTAGATGTGCATCGATTACCATGTACCATGATTCGTTGAATCTAGACTGGGATCAAATATTGTCCATAATTTCACCAAGTGTCTATCTTTCCAACTTTATTCTAAACTATGCATCTCACCTTTCTTGTTTGTGAAAATTATCTTCACACTTGTACAAACTATTTATTCAAATGGGTAAACTAGCCTCTTTATAATCTTATTGGTCCTTTCATTTTAGTCTATGAGAGCCTTGAGTAATTGGCTTTCCATTTTTTTCAATAACTTGGATATAGTTTTAAGCATTAATAAACCAACTATGAAAAGTTTCTAATGTTTTTTATTAGAGATATATGAGAATGTGTCCACCAATAAAATCATTTTCCTTTTTATTTGGCTATACCAAGGTAGAACTAAATTACCTTAGTGTTTTCCTATGTTTGAGTTTTGAAAAAATTGAAACAATATGAAATACTTAATATATAGAGCATGAGGTGGAGTAATGCTATTGATAGGATATGATTAGTTTTATGGCATTAGTTGTTGGAAATAATAATATAAAATAGGGTTAAACATTAATGTATAGTTGGTGTCCTTGCTATGAACTTTGCAGTTTTTTCGTTGGAATTGACAACTTTGGTACTTCTGGAAAAACACTACATTGAAAACATAAAATTTATGTGCAAATAATGCTAGCCAAAGGATTCCTATGAATTGTGGAAAAGGTTTATTGTACAATCCAAGTAAACAAAGATTCTTTTGGGTTCTAAAAATTATTTTGTGTTATGAATCTTATGTTTTTCTTTGGAGTGTTTTTAAAGTCAATTATTAAACACATGAAATTATTGAATACATGAAAGAGGGTGGATGAGAGAAGTTACTTTAGAAAGTTATTGTGAGCATGAGATAAGTATAATTTATTTTGGGAGAAGTGTGAGTCAAGCAAACAATGAAAAGAGAAATTCATATGGAAAAACACAACATCTAATCAGTCGGTTTAAGAAATCAAACAAGTTCTGGAAGCAGCAGAAGAGTCTGAGAATTTAAGAGGAGACCACAAGTTTGGAAGAAGATAAAATGATTTGGAGAAACATTGGAGCATGTGTCACAGGAGATGAATAAGTAGGTTGTTAGACCTCCAATTTGAACTTTCTATGCGTGTGAGAGAGAAAGTTTCCTTGAGGGAGGTACTCTACGTCCTTATAGTTTCTCCTAGAAGTTGAAATCCATGGGGTCCCCAATAGAAATATTCATGTCTGACTGAGCACATTGGTGCCTTGAAGGGAAGAGGGAAGTCCTGAGGGACTGTGAGCAGTGAAGGGAGATCACCTTCCTTAGGTTGTGAAGGTCATGGGGAAGAGAGCTCGATGGATTGGGATAGTTGTAGGAAAACCAGTTGTCGTGAAAAATGTTGGCACTATGAGGGAAACCCTATTTTGTGGATACATAGCCCCAGCTTGAGGGTGATCTGCTGCTGAGATATGGAGCAACAGATCTATGGTTGGGAGGAATGCACGTCCCCTACAATCGGTTGCATCCTTATTGCTTAAAGATAAGTGTTAATTTTTTATTTACAGAGTGAAATCAAAACATAATTTCTATGGTAACATGCCTCAAAGATGGTTTTGGGGGCGTTACAATTCTTTAATAGAGTTGTTATAGAGTGTTTTCGTAGTGATGTACCCAAACATGTGGTCTAGGTGTGTTACATGTGTGTTTCTCTTTTCATTAGAGAGCTTAATTCGGTATGGAGGAAAGTTGATACATACCTCCAAATCAAACTCCTACTAAACCTTCTTGTCTTGCTACCCAATTATTTAGGGAGGTAGGAGAAGACACATGGATTTTATATAGTTGAAAGGAGCACTCAACATTAAATCTCTTTTATAGTCCATCTCATTTTGCACTGTATTACTCATTTTTTCTTGACCTCAAATTTTAAGAGAAATCATTCATCCCATATTTTTATAGAGTACACTAATAAATCTCATTATTATATTGTTTATCTCTTGTTTTCTTATATTTATCTAAATCATTATTGATGTAATTAGCTTTAGCGTACTTACCTTGATATCCCCATGTTTGCAGAGTGGGAGTGGTTTTGTTTCTGAATCGCAAACATTATATGCATATCAAATATGCCCCAGGTACATGTACAAACAACAGGGTAGAGTTCATAGCGTTATGGACGTTGTTGAAAGTAACATTAAAAAAGGACGTAAAGAAATTATGGGTCATGGGTGACTCAAAGCTGGTAATTGACTAGACACGTAAGAAAACATCAATGTCAAAAAACACCTATACTAAGAGAATGAGTGCATACAACATACTTTCAAAGCCTCGACGCATATTTTAGATATCAAAAAAACAAGGTCACTTTTATGAATAAAACGCACCAATGCACCACACCTTAATATTCAACAAAGATTTAAAAATAAAGATTATGCATTGGTGTGTGTATTATGTATATTATGAAGCCTCATTGTGTAATTTATATAATGAAAGAACTAGTGAATATTACATATGTAAAAGCACTGTTGCATATATTATCTTGTGCATTGTAAGTTCTTGTAACAATAAAAATAACAATTACACCAATAATGATAGTATTGTTGAACGAAGTGGTGTTATTGTTGTCATTAGGAACACTAGTGTTCCTATTACATTTTTCTCACACCTATGTGTAATACTCATTTAAACACACTAGTTCAAATAAATACAATACAATGATTTGTTCCAGTGCTAAATGTTTCCATGTTGCAGTATATCCAGATGCAATTTCTTGTTTTTTTACAAAATGCTAATTAATTACCTAAAAATCAAATATTTTTAATATTAATACTTATTTTTATATTCTAATTATTGCATTTGGATAAATCATTTCATTACTCTGTTGTATCATTTAAACAAATATACCTACTAATTACAATGAGGAGCTCAAATAAATACAGTGTTGTATCATTTAAACAAATATACCTACTAAACACAATGAGGAGTGCAAATAAATGCAGTACAATGATTCATTCTGGTGCTAAATTTTTCCATGTTGCAGGTATCCAAATTCAATTTCTTGTTTTTTACAAAATGCTAATTAGTTACCTGAAAAATCAAATATTTTTAATATTGATACTTATTTTTATATTCTAATTATTGCATTTGGATAAATCATTGCATTATTGTGTTGTATCATTTAAACAAATATACCTACTAATTACATCTCTATTCATTGTAACATTGTAAATCATCCATATATTTAATCAACAACATAAAATTTAATGACACTAGACAATGTCATAAAATAAAAAAAAATAATTTTATTATACATAAAAAAATAGACTATTTATTACACAAAATTGGACAACATAAAGGTCTGCAATGTTCGACAACACAGGTATTCCAACAGAGGACGAACACCTTCAGTAACCACTCACATAACCAGATCAAAGATCAACACACCGATGTCTTCACGTGGTAAAACCCCTACGGGGAAACATCCACGGCCCCAGCCAACGCGGCCACTTGGAGCAGTTTATTAATGCAAAGAAAAAGATTACAGAGAGATTTTACAAGAGAGTTTCTCACAATCGATCATCGGCAAATGACCCT
>ML795023.1:445757-478439 GCA_009831015.1 Picea engelmannii | reverse complement strand
ATGTTCTTCCCGATATGCATTGTATCAAACAAATGAACTATTTGTAGGTGCTCGTAGTATGGAAATCTATTGAATTGCATCAGGTAACTTTTCATTCCTCGTGGAAGCCCATTCGTGCCTTAACGACATTCATGAAACATCAACAAATTGAAATTAACACTAATTAATGGGACAAAATGAAATTAACACTAATGAAATTAACCAAAGATTTATATAATAGGTCATACATAAATAATTTGCGTACCTTGACGATTTCTAATATATTCCAACTTCCATAGACGAGGTGTCATTCTTCGTGGGTTTTTTTCGCTTTCTTCTGTACCATTGAACTTTAATTTGTCTATAGTTCGATAACTATGGTTCTTAGGCAGAAAGTGCCTATACTCATCAAACACTTCCTTTGCTAAACTCCTTGAACGACGAGATTTTATCCTAGGACCACAAACTGGGCATGCAAATTTACCCTTTGTTTGAAGACCTACAAGATATATGAATAAATGTAGTGTCAAATTAGAGTTACAATTTAAAATAATGCATGATTTTTTTTAAAAAGATATATAATATTAAATCACAAATATAAAGTAACAATATACCACAAAAATGTGTTAATCCGGGAGCATCATGAATTTTCCATGATAGTATTCCATGGAATTGAAATTTTCTTTGCCCTATTGGTCTAGAGATGTCATACATAGTGACGCCAACCCATAACTTCAACAACTCATCGATGAGAGGCTCAATATATACATTCATATATTTAACCTGGTACCTACCTGATTGTTTCAACCTACTGCATGATTAATTATACGTATCTAGATGTCGTGAAATATAAAAGAAATAATTACCATGCACAAAACAAAGAAATGTAATATTTTGTCATGCTTTAAAGCAAATAAAAGATAATTAAATACCTGGAATAATCATTGCCAACATTGTGTGCTCTCTCTTGATCGACATCCAAGGAGGAAGGTTACTGATTATAACAAAAACAAGCCACACTGAGAATCATCTACAGGCATTCAAAGAACATCATCTCGACTTCTATTCTTTGCATGGAAATCCATAAACTGTGCTATACTTTGGCACCTGAACAACCGCTGGAAACATGGAATTATCATAATATAACAAAGGAAAGACACCTTCTTTGACGCTTTATCGGTTTGATATCTACTTATTTGAAATTTTGGGCATTCATTTTCTACTGTATATTGTCCATAATATATGATATGATCATTAGGACATGCATCAATAGTCTAATAGTCCATTCCAATTTCTTTCATAATCACAGATATTTCTCGATATGTGCGTGGAAAAATATTTGACGTCGATAATAGAAAATCACCTAACTATCTACAAAATTCTAAACAATAAGTCAATGTAAAAAATATTCATCATCAATATATCATCCAATATACTAATTTACAAATTAGAAAACAATAGAAATATAGGGAAAAAATGAACCTTTTAAGTATTTGTGAACATTCAGGCATAAATAATTAACAAATTAAATGCCTTAGTATCTGTGTGACACATGTGTTTGATAAACCATTCAAAACCTTCAGGTTCACCAACAACAATATAGAAGATAAAATATTTGTTTTTGAGCCTTCATAAAGAGGTTGATGTGACTTCTCGAGTAGAGGATCAACATCATGACTATCATCCTAGTTGTCCTCATCCATTGGAGAAAATGTGTCTTGGATCAATTTATGTATCTCATCTTCCTGATTTCAATCACTAATGTTATCTCCATCCATATCATCATTAATAACTTGATCAACAGCTTCAATATTCTGATCTCGAAGTTCGTCTCCATGTAAAGTAGTATTTCTGCTAGTACTTGGAAAATAAGTCTCTGGAGGTCGACACTTTGGGGGCATCGTCTATATATCTAAAAACAACATAGAAAAGTTAGTGTGTATAGAAAATATAAAAATCCCGATAAGAAGTATTACTAAAATTCATGACATACTAATTATTACAGACAATACATTAAATATTCCTCTTACCAAGGGACGATATTCATAACCCCCTTCGGCGTGCCCCTTTTCCCTACAATGTTTTTGGGTTGTTGTTATTAAAAGTCTTATATTTTGCAAGCCTTTGCAATCATATCAAAGGAAATAACATTTTCCATCGCCCCTCGCCTCTAATGCCACTCTTAACTGAGCAAGCTTCCTGTCATTTTCGTTCATTGTGACAAATCCTTATCCTAACAAGTAATTGTCTTACGTACACAATACCAAACATTAAGTTGTCAATTTTTTTTATTTTGGGTACTCCTTTTGATTATGTTATGTTTATTTACAGTGACTTACATCTTTATAATAAGGTCAACATATTTATAATAAGATGATCATATGTGTAGAGGATCAACATCATGATGACATAGATAACATATTTATAATAAGTTCATATGTGTACAAATGTTTTCTTTATATAATAACGACATATATACCTAACATAAGTTTAGGGTTAGTGTTTATGTATCTTATTAGTCCCTGCTAAAGCAGGGAATATAGCAATCAATTACTATCATTTCATCGATCAGGGTTGAGTTTCAAGAGCAATTCCATATCTTTATCAATGAAAAGAGAGAGAGGTTATAGCTACAATTGAAGGGAAAAGGGTATGTGGATTCCATAAACCTAGAATATTATGGAATTTACATACCCTTTTCCATAGAAAATACTAACTAGATCCAAAAACCAAAGACATGAAATATGGTACTACACATATTATAATATATTATCAAGGAAAAAACAAGCTAAATGCAATTTGGACATTTGAGAAAAAAATTACAAGTTAAATGAGTACATCAATAAAAAATAACATACTAACCTTGCAAGTTCAAAATCCGAGCTATGTAGATCGAGAATTGGATTTGTTCAACCGGTGGGTGACAGAAAAAATAAACAGCTCAAACAAAATCCAAGAACAATGTCGCAGCTATAGTAATTGTGTCGCAAAGTCTCTTAAAGTCACGTATATATAGATAAAATAGTCAACTAGCCGTTAACACCGACCAATGAGATAGGAAAAATTTTCGTCTCTATTGCCATGAAAGTTCGTCGCTATTGCGATGAAAATCATGACTAAGTTAAATTAATATTTTCGTCGATATTGCGATGAAATTTCGTGGCAATATCCACAAAAATCCTGCCCTGTTTAAAAAAATGATGAAACTAGTCGAAGCATTGAAAATTTTCGTGGAATAATCAGCCCATATGTAGTAGTGACATTTATTGTTTGCGAAAATTATCTTCACACATGTACACAATATTTATTCAAATGGGTAAAGTAGCCACTTTATAATCTTATTATTCCTTTCCTCTTAGGATAGCAGAGCCTCTATTAATTGGCTTGCCATTTTTTTTAATAACTTACATATAGTTTTGGGCATCAATAAACAAGCTATGCAAAGCTTGTAATGTTTTATTTTTTTAGGGATATATGAAATGTAACACCTCGTTTTTCCCCAAGTCTATAATTATTCTTAATAATTCATGCATTTTAATTGATGAAGATTGTAATTGTGTTTTATCTTAATGAAAACACATATTATATGAATGAAAGGGGAGCCTTGTAGTACCTTCCATGACACCGTGAATGGGAATTGGTGAGGGGGGAATTGGAAAGTTTATATGAGGAAAATAGGAAGTTTTCTCAGAAACCCAACCTACACTTTCATGACCTCAAATGACTAACATGTCTGAAGTACCATGTCTGCCCCTATTCACAAGAAACTTGTTAATGGCATCAGATCGTGTAGTTGGAGATGTTATGACTTTATTCAAAACCTATACTCAAAATATTGAAGGGTCGGCTACAACTGTCAGCCATAAGTATCTGGAATCACCCCTTCGATCCGAGAGCTTGACCACATGGGTTGATTCTAACATGAGTGAGTGGGGAACTCGAGGAGGAAGAGAATGTTTTAGATCTAGAAAATTAATGAAGGGGAATAGGGCATGAGCACAGACACAACATAGTGTATGGCATCATGAATGATAAAAAAGAGCTCACGTGCATAAAACCGAGTAGAGAAAAACTGGGAATTTTTCATGAGAAAAATAGGAAGCTTATCCAAGATGTGAATGGTCAACATTGTAATAGAGAATACCCATATCCATACTGGAGTAGAGAGGGTGGTGGGTTGGTGCTTGCTGGAAATAAAATGACACTGGTAAGGGGAGGGCATTGAGGGACTATGAAGCAGTGAAGGGAATCCCTTGTACAAAGGAAATCTAGTTGGTAAGGCACCCAGTAAGATCGTGGAGGCCTTGAGCTCAGTGGGAATATGGTATTTTTGTTGTTTCCAATGTAGTGAAGGAGAGTAACCTTCTTAACCGATTCCTTGACCTAATAGCCAACTTGTGAGAGTACCCTAGTGGTATCATGGCTTTGAACAAGGGTGGATTTCTATAGAAAATCATAAGTTTTGTAGAGCCTATGGTTGGGTGGATATGCATTCACCATCATTGAGTTGGTTGGTTGAAGTTTAAATTGAAACATATAAGTGTTTCTTAATGTATCTAGTGAATTCTTATCAATGAATATGTATTTCATTCCATTCTCAATAGTATCTTCATATACTAATTGAATGTGAAAAATATGAGTTTTAATGGTGTAATGCAATATCTTATAAAATATTAGTTGATTGTCTATGATAACTATGTATGGGAGGTTCAATGGAGACTTGTAACCCCGTGTTTCCACAAGCATTTGAATGGAAATCTTACAGGATATGAAAATCTTCTCTACTGAGGTGACATGGTGAGGTGTCACTTGTGTATTGAGGAATTTGGTCAAAAACCTAAGGAATTGAAGTTAAAAGTAGTATAAGAAGTGTCAAGGAAGTTCATGGGCCGATATGCCTTGAAACGCCCCTTAAACCTATTGAATCCTTGTTTAAAACTAAGAGGAAACCTTAGACATTAATCTGGCATGGAGAACCGATTCAGACTATTTGTCATAGATATGGACTTCGAAGAAAGCCTATCAGAAGGAGAATCATTCAGAAACATTCAAAAACAATGTCAAGGTGAACTTCCTGATTGAAATTTTTAAGTCAATGAGATTCATCGATTTACCGAGAGGGTAAATTGATAAGATATGGACCATAGATTTGTCAGGCATTAATCCTATAAGCTTGTCGGAAAGGTGGAGTTTGGAAATATCCATAGGGAATGAGAAAAACGAACTTCTTATGAGATAAACCTGATGAAAAATGATCAATAATGGTAAGAGTTGTAGATCTATTGGTGATTCGATCAATGAGATATGAGGTGTTGGATCTGATGGGGGTCTATCCCAATAGAAGAACCCAGTTTTTCAATATTTTCTGGATCAGATTCTAAATCAGGGTTCGACTCGGTGTCTTTGACCTCGGTCACTAATGACTGTGTCGAGAAACATTCAATGGTGTTGTGCTAGGGGATTTTATGGAAGTCACATCACCTCCCAGTTTCATTCTTCATCTTCACTATACCCTTCTTGTCCTGTGTCTTGGACTAGTTTTCCAGAGGCTGTTGGTTAGGGCCTTCTTTATCATGCTTTATCTGTTGCAGATTTGCAGACTTGAATTCCCATTTGTTTTGGCTGCTAAAAATTTTCTCGATTTTGACAACATATCGGTAGAAATTTCCCAATTATGAGATGCTTAGGAAATCCATTTCGGTTTGGAAGTAGCTATGCAGAGCCCCACGGTATTTTAGAACCAAATGTCGCTCCAAGTCTTTGTTACCCAACTTGGTGCGCAAGGTATGGAAATTATTTGTGAACTCCAACATTGTTTGGCTCTTCTCTTGCCATGGTGTGGTCCATCTCATGTATTGGTCTTCATATTTATCAACATGATAGTATGTTTCTTTGACCACATCCATAAAAAAATCCCAAGTGGGCTCGACCCCATATATTCAAAATTACTTTGTGGAAATTTTCTCCCAATAAGTTTCCCACTAATGTTTGACACGGGGGAGATCCTTGAGGAGTGCGAAGGTGATCTTTTCCCTATCGGAAAAAAATTGAATAGAGAAATAACTTTCTAATAGATCTAACCATTTTTCTAGGGCATTTGCATCTATATGACCTTAAAATATGTGAATATAAAAATCAACTTGTACCTTGAAGGGAGAGGTTCCTCCAAAATGGCTTCTTGATGAAGATGTGCTTGTTTCTATCAACAGGAATTGAAGGATGTGTGAAAAAATCTCCATCATTTCATCCCTCCGTCACATGAGAGCTTGCTCAAGAAACAGGTTAATAGAATCTCTTGCTCTGTCTTTTTTCTTTTCTTCCTCCATCAAGGGTTTCTTGGGTGTGAAATATTGATTTTCCTCAAGAGAGACAATCTCAAGACCCAACTGGATATACTCGGACCTCATCGAAGACATGTGCGGAAAAAATGATCAAGAGAAGCCTTCTTTGATACTATTGATCCAGATTATTTTCATAACGAAATGAAAGCAGAGTAATTATAATGAAGTACTCATGAAAATTTCTAGAAATAGAGAAATACAACAACACTTGATTTCTATTAATGAAATAATTGTAAAGAGACTGTAAAAATACAGAGTGAAAGACTTGCTAGAATGGTGGCATCTTTATCTCTGAGAAGAGATGTGACGACTACACTCATTTTCTAGAAGATCATTACAATGAGGCTTTGAAGGCATTTTTATGATAAACATGAATGCCAAAAACCTAGACATCCAAAAACCTAACCCTAGGAGATGAAACACCAAAAGTCATGTGGGCCCTGTTTGGGTAAGTTAGTACATTAACTTCCCGGGGTTGTAACTTTTTCATATGATCTCCGTTTTAGGCGTGTGATAGCCCGTTAGAAAGGTATTTTCAAGAAATGTGCATTACACCGTTAAACTTTGACTCCATCTACATTTTGACTATGGAGAGCCAAAAAACCAATGTTTAGAGCCCCAAAATGGCCCTGGAAGTACAACAAGGTGTGACGACATGAAAACATACAAAATAGGCCGGTTGGATTAGGTGGGAGGCCACCAGTATTGACTTGGAATATGTGTAGGGATTCAGACAACCCTGAAAGTGTAGAACCCACAATAACATGTTGAACTGCAAACTGACAAGAGGATCCAGTTGGAACAGGTGGGTGGCCACCAATATCCACCTGGATCAAGCTAAAACACCTCATTATGGATACATTTCATAGGATACATTATGAGGGTCATCCTGGTTATCATAAGATGATAACAATAGTAAGACAACTATATTATTGGCCAGGAATGAAAAATGACATTGCAGAGTATATTGCAAAGTTCCTATAGTGTGAATAGATCAAAGTTAATCATAAGCACCCTCCAGGTTATCACAACCATTATAAATTCCAGAAAGGAAGTGGGATATTGTCTCCATGTACTTCATCATAAGATTTCCAAGAACAATTAAGAAACATGATGCAAGCATGGTAGTGGTGGATAAGCTAAGAAAGGAAACTCATTTTATCCCAATTAAGTCCACTTTTAAAGCTATAAATGTTGTTGGTGTTTTTATGAAATAAATTTCAAGTTGCATGGTATTCCCAAGACCATTATTTCAGATAGAGATGTGAAATTCACATTAAATTTATGGAAAGGCTTATTTACGATATTTGGAATGCAACTAGAATTCAAAACAACCTACCATCCTCAAATAGATGGGTAGACCGAGAGAGTAAATAGAGTGTTGGAAGATATTTTAAGGATGGATGTCATGCATCAACCCAAAAAATGGGAAGAATATCTACCTTTGGTAGATTTTTCCTACAACAATGGTTATCAAGAGTCATTCAAGATGATCCCATTTGAGGATTTGTATGGAGGAAAGTCTAGAGTTATAATTATTTGGTACAATCCAGTGGATAGGATCACACTTGGGCCAGACCTATTAAGAAAAATGGAACATGAAGTGATTAGAATAAAGAATAATCTAAAAGTATCCCAAGAGAGACAAAAAAGCTACGCAAGTAGCAAAAGAACTCATAAAAAATTCAAGGTGGGAGATCATGTGTATATCAGGTTGAAACCAATGAGTAACCTAAGAATGGGAACTTGTGCCAAGTTATCACCCTGCTATTGTGGATTGTTTGAAGTCCTAGAAAAAGTGTGACCAATGGAAAACAAACTTTCTCTAGCACCTACTGTTAAATCTCACAATGTGTTCCATGTATCCTTATTAAATAAGTATATTCATGATTCTAATCATGTTTTTTATTAGACTATGATATAGCTAGAACCAAAGGGAGAATTTCATCTTGAGCCTCTATACGTCCTGGATAGGAAAGAGACAGTATTCTCAAACTGAGTCGTCGTGCAGGTCAATGTGTAATAGAAGCAATTTGGAGAAAATGAGGCCACTTGGGAACTAGAGGATGCCATGAGGATGGAATACCCTTTTTTTTTGTATAAATTTGTGTAAATGGTGTTGAAAACACCTAGGACAATGTTTCCTTAGGGGGATGGGAGTGTAACACCCCATTTTACCCCAAACCTATAATTATTCTTAAGACTCCATGCATTGTAATTGATGAAGAATGTAATTGTGTTTTGTGTTAATGAAAAAACCAATCAACCTTGCGTTACTATCCATGATACCATGAGTGGGAAATGGTGAAGGGAAATATGGGAAGTTTATATGAGGAAAAAACTAATCTTTTCCAGAAACCAAAACTACACCTGCATGAACTCAAATTACTAACCTATCAAAAGTACCATTTCTTCCCATGTCCATGAGAAATTCATTAATGGAATCCGATCAGGTAGTTGGATCAGTTATGACTACCTTCATAACCTATACTCATAAGAGTGAAGGGTCATCTACAATTGTCCACCAAAAGTACTTGGAATTACCCCTTCGGTCTGAGAGCTTGACTCTGGGGGTTTCTTTTGACAAAATCAAGTGGGGAACCCAAGGAGGAAGAGAATTTTTTTTATCAGGAAAAGGAATGAGAGGGAAGAGGGTGCAAGTGCAAACACATACATAGTGTATGGAATCATGAATGAGAAGACAAAGCTCACATGTGTAGACCTGAGCAGAGAAAAAATGGGAAGTTTTCATGAGAAAACTAGGAAGCTTAGCCAAGAAATGAATGGTCAACATTGGAACAGAGAATAACCATATCCATACTAGAGAAGAGAGGGTTGCAAGTTAGTGCTTGTTGGAAAGAAAATGAAATTGGTAATTGGTGGGAACTAAGGGACTGTGAAGTAGTGAAGAATCTCCCTTGTGTAGAGGAAATCGATCTGGGAAGGAACCCGGTAAGCTCATGGAGGCCCTAATATTAGAGAGAATAGGGGATTTCTATTGTTTCTAGTGTAGTGAAGGAGAATAACCTTCCTGACCAATTCCTTGATCTAGTATCCAACGTGTGAGAGTCTCGTGGTGGTATCATGGCCTAACACAAGGGTGGCTTACTATAGAAAAACATAAGTGAAAAAAATCCTATGGTTGGGTGGAGAGTCATTCACCCTCAATCAATTAGTTGGTTGAAACTTAAACTAAAACATATAAATGTTTCTCAATGTATCTAGTAAATGTTTATTAATGAATATGAATTGTATTTCATTCTCAATGGTATCTTTATGTGTTGATTGAATTTGAACAATATGAGTTTTAATGGTGTAATGTAATTTGTTTTAATAGATTGGTTGATTGTTTGTGATAACTGTGCATGGGAGGTTCAATGGAGACTTGAACCTTGTGTCCCCTCAAGCCTTTGAATGGAAAGCTTGGAATATATGAAAATATTCTCTTGTGGGGGGCATGGTGAGGTGTCACCTATGTATTGAGGAAGTGGTTAAAAATCCTGAGGGATTGAATTTAAAGACACTACATATAGTTTCAAGGAAGGTTGTGGGATGGTATGTCCTAAAATTCACCTCAACCTTCTTGAATCCTTGCTTAAACCCAAGAGGAAAGCTCAGTTTTTGATCCAATGTGGAGAATCGATCCTGATCATTGCTTGGTGATCTAGGCTTCAGAGAATCATATTGGAAGGAGAATCCTTCAGAAAAACACAGAAACAATGTTGAGGTGAATGTCGGGTCTTTTTAATAACCTTCTTAATTTCTCAAGAAGATAGTTAGAAAGGATGTGCATTTAATTATCAATCTAGGGCTTGCATGGAACTTGTGAACTATCATGCACTCTGTATAAAAGAACAACTTTTCTTTTTATGTGTTGTCGTCATAGTATCAATGATTACATTTGTGGTCAGAAAATAGACAATTCTCAAGCTTTGGAAAGGTTCTATAGAAATCCACACTTGCAAGAATTGAAAGCACACTTTTGCAAAAAAGTAAATATCACACTTGCAAGAAAGTAAATGTCACACTTGAAGGAAAGTAAATCACACTTGTAGGAAAGGAAATATCACACTTGCATAAAAGGAAATCACACTTGTTTGAAAAGAAATACACAAGATACATAGGTATCATGAGTATGACTCAACCATCTCCCAAAGAAACCTCAACTATGTGTAGTAACACTGATTGCAAAATTGAAACTCTAAATTACTCTTGCATAAATTGAAATTCACACCACGCTTGATTAAAAGAAATTGATTAACTACTTGCTGGAAAATAAATTAACTAATTCCTCGAAATCAGAGCCTAATCCTTGACAAGTTGATCCATGTCATCACCTAGACCAACAAATATAATCATTGCATTAAGAATGGCTATTCAATAGTATATAAGAATGAAACCCAATCTAGAATGCATTTATTAGAAACAAATGAATCAATGAAATATGAAATGAATACTTGAATGCATAAATAAATACAACCTCGCATGAGTAATCTAATTACTTGAATAGATTGAATCAAGAAGTTAGTTACATAATTAAATTAAATAAATCCTATGTGAATTCATAATAAAATTACACAATAGGAAATCAAAGAAACCATCTAAGCTAAACAACACGCTATATCAACATAAATTAATCAAATTAATTAAGCTAATAAAAATAAATAAATCTATTACAAATATGCAAAGAAAATAAATCAAATTAATTAATTCAATCACACACTATGGAAATTATAAAACTACAATTAAAATAAAAACTCACCGAATTATTCCATTGTCATTTGGACAATGCTCTAAGAGTCCTCCTTGATAACAGAGAGAGTGTTCTATTTTATACATAAATTTAATAGAAACTAGAAATAACAAATATCTAAATAAACCCAGTTATGGATTTAATAAATCCATAATGGTTACAACAATTTCCTAAATAATGAATAGTTCCCATAGTCCTTGATAACAATTAGAAATTAAAAAATAACTTCAAAGTTCTTTGCTAATAATTAACAAATAATAAATAACTCCATGATATTTTGCTAACAATCAACAAATAATAAATAACTCTGATATATTTTTCCCAAGAGATCGAAGATTCTTTGTTAACCACTCAAACTAATCTTATTAATGACTCCAAGATTGTTTCCATATCCAAAATGGTTGTTGATAATCCAAAACCATGGTAGATCTTGATGGTTGAAGATAGTTTTTCATGGATTTTCAAATAGGTACATAGACTTTTGGCGATGTTGTAACTACATCTAACAACAAACAAGAGTAACAACAAATTGTAAAAAAATATTTTTTCAAAAAGTACAATATGGGTTATTGAGATATTTTGAGGATAAGAATATTTCGACTCAATAAAACCTCATACAAGAAATCTCAAGTACCCACATCATGAATTTTCAGATGTAGTAGTAACAACAGTGACAACATAGGAGCAACAATAGTGACAACTGGAGTAACAACTATAACAATTGGTTCTACAACAATGACAAACTAAACCATTTTTCAGAGATAAATGCAAGATATGTTATTTTTCTCATATTTAACCATAATTCATATGAAATACCAAGGAAATGCAATGGAAAACACCTTGGTTCTAAATCCTGCACACAAGCATTAAAACGGATAAATAAGCATTAATACAAGGTTATGGGTAAGGAAAAGGGGACTAAAAATGGAGAAAGAGAATGTAAAAAGGATGACAATTCCATGGCCCAACAGTGAACTTCCCAAGTGAAATTTTTGAATTGATGAGAGTCGTCGATCTATTGAGAGGGTAAATCTATGAGATATGGACCATAGATCTTTCATGCATTAAGCCTATAAGCTTGTCAAAAGGGTGGAGATTGGAAAGATCCACAACAAATGACTGGAAGGGACTTCTGATGAGATAAAACTGATGACAAAAACCCAAGAATTACAAGATCAGTAGATATGTCAGTGATTCAACCGATGAGATCTGAGCCATTGGATTTGGTGGGGGTCCAACCTGACAGAAGAACCATGTCTGAGTGGTAGTGTTGGTTAACTATATAATATATCTAAGATTTGATATATCCTTGACCGTTAGATGTGGGGATATGACAACCTTTGGATCTGTCAAAAGATTCTAGTTCAGAAAGAATTGTTTGGGAGAACCACTAGGTTGTGAAGAGTGAGTATTTCCCGATGGTAGAAGCCTAAGTGGGTGAGGATGATTTATCTTCTTATGAATTATTTCATCAATATATTAGTCATAGATCTTGTAGTAGACCCCACTTTTCAAGTCTTTGGATGAGAATAAATGAGGCCTTTAGCCAACACGTGGTTTGGTTGTTATGAGTGAATCAAGACCACTGATTTTCCTAGCCACTGATTGTTGGATATGTCGAGAGTGAGACTGTAAAAAAGATTGGATTGGGGAATAGATTGGGGGTTTTGTAACATGTCTTCATGATGGGAAAGAACCTTGTTGGAAATACTAAGAGGGGGGCATGAATCAGTATTACCTTTTTAAACAATTAGTAATTAATTTGTTATTCTAATTATCATCATTATTGATCAACAATGGACTTTGTATTTAAACAATCAATCATATAAGCATACTTCAACAAGCATTAAAAAGTTTATAATGAATAATCTTGTGTTTGTGAAGGACACCAATCCTCTTTAGAGAACCGGCTCTTGGAGACACAAACCCCCTTCTTCAGGGCACAAACCCTAGGAAGCACCAACTCCCCTGTTTTAGGGCACCAACACTAGGAAACACCAACTCCTTTGTCTTTAGGGCACCAACCCTACGAAGCACCAACTCACTTTTTTTCACACTTTACTTAGTAAAGGATATGAATCCTTTTTTGCTCCTCCCTTCCACCCTCACTACATAAGTATCTTCATATTTGCTTCTTAGACTCTACTTCTACTTTTGATCTTCTGATCTGAACTACATAGACACATTCTTCTCACTATTATTTATTGTTTATATAGTCTTCCAATTGGTGTGTGCTTTGAAGCATTGTGTACATTTATTTGAACTTTCAACCATTGCACCTCTTCATTTAAATGATAATATTAAACTTTAAATAATATCATTTTTCCTTATTATTCTTTATTCATAATGCTCATAATTTAATTCTTCTTTAATCATGACTTTGTATTGGTTCATTAGTCTACAGATCTTGAATTGTTGTGAATTCGAGTCTTAATCAATAGATGCTTCCTTCAACCAAAATTTGTGTGATCGCGACCTTGAAACCAAGAGCTTATCCATTTCAAGTATTTTTTTTATTAGATATTTCTTCTTCCACCCCTATTCTTATACATGGGACCATAGTCAAACGTCTGAGGGATTATTTACTTCTATCCCCTTTAGCTTCTTTACCTTATCACATGATTGGTGTTGGAACTGGGTTCTCTAGTACTTCATCCTTCGGGACTTCTGGCTTTTGCAGCCATTCAATCCTCCCAGAGTACATTTCGTCGAAGTGTGTATATTGTATTCACTAGTAGATCAGATGGTCAATATTTAATCTTATGTTAGATAGATGAGCATGGCTTATCCAGAGGCTTCAACCAAATAGATGTCTAGGAATTAATCAAGAATTGAGATGAACAGTTCTTGTTCACCCCAATACTTCAACTATTTGTGGCTCCATGACTCTGGAGTAGAGAAATCCCTCTGGAGGTTTACCTACCGAATAAGTCATAGAATGGAGGTGATTGCTTGTTGTCGGTTAACACCTCCACTTATGCTATCCTTCCACTATGTTTGATCAATGATCAAGAAATATTCCATAGGATCTTAGATCAACGACCAAACATTAATTTGTGACTTCGGCCTTCGACACTTCCGATATTTTAGCTTGTAGGAGAAGATGGATATCCCCATAGGATGTAGTCCCACACTGATGTGACTTTTTGAAATCACTATTGATGTGGCATTGGTTGAGTGGCTATCACATGTCACCTTGATTCATGACTTTTGTATACCTAATGTGCCAACCATATCTTGACACTTGTCACTATATGATTGGGCCACATGTTATATTTGTATTTTGCCACATGTCTCCCTCCTGGATTATGTTTTTACACCTCGTGGATTTAGGAATTTTGACACTTTTATACCATCCTTCAATCATTTCCAAAGTGTCGAATAGATTTATCATCGTAGTTCTTTTCTTGTCTTGATCGACAACTTATGTTAACTACGGGGCTCCGGAGTTCAAGATTTCTTGGTTTATCTGAGCTTCTTATCACCGGAGTAGGTCAATATTGGAGTTGACCACCTTCTTCCTTTTAGCGTGATCTAACAGTTTCAATATTTCCATTCTAGATCGACAATTGGCATTATTTTCTGACTTTGAGATTTCGTGGATTCTTTCTTGTCTCCAGTAATCGTTGAAGTTATTTATCTGCTACTTGATCCAACGATCCATTATCTTATTTCTTCATATATGATGGTTGATATTTAATCCTTCCCAACCTCTGACTTTGCCTCGATCTAGTGATCCTAGATTTTCACGAACTAAGAATGAACGGTTCCTGTAACTCGATCCTTTACAAAAGGATTTATTTACTCACAAAACTTTGTCTCTTATGTTATTTCAAATGCACCATCTTTTCTAAGATTTGATTAGCATTATTCCTTCTGAGCTTTGGGTTTATACTGGATTCTTCTGCACCTTGTTGACATCAATGACAATATCACACCACTATGTCCAACATTCTCCCCCTTTGGCATTGATGGCAACCTTTTCTTTGAAATATTTTTAGTTTTTCTTCTTATCAATTTCCTCCCCCTTCACCAACAATGACAGAGGGAATCTTTCTTCTCTCCCCCTAACCATGTTCCCCTTTTATTCTTATGAGAATTTTGTGGTTTTAATGAGATATGTGAATTACTCCCAATTTTTGTCGAAGATTTTCAAAGGTACTTCTAGGAAAATGTTTTGTGAATATATCTGCAATTTGTTTTTTGGTGTCCACATACACTATTTTAACCACTCTTTGAGTAACCTGGTCTCTTAAGAAATGGTATTTGATTGGGATGTGTTTGGTTTTAGAATGCATTACTGTATTTTTAGAGATACATATGGCACTAGTGTTATCACAATTAATAGTAATGGGATCATCATATCTTATTTATAAATCTTCTAATGTTTTCTTCATCCAAAGAACTTGTGTGCAACAGGATGCAGCAACAATTTATTATGCCTATGTTGTGGATAGTGATGTGGATGTTTGTTTCTTACTTATCCATGCTACTAGACATTTTCCTAAAAAAAAAACTCCTCCACTGGTGCTTTTCCTATCATCTATACTATCGGCCCAATCTGCATCAATGTGTGTAGTTAGATTGAAGTATTTATCTTTTGAATACCATAATCCAAGTTCTAAGCTGCCTTTAAGATATCTGAATATTATCTTTATTTCTTTTAAGTGATTTTCTTTAGGTGGGGATTGAAATCTCCCCACGAGTCCTACAACCTGCATGATGTCAAGTCTTTTTGTTGTTGAATAGAGAAGACTTCCAACCATTGATCTGTACATCATTTGGTCAATTTTTGGTGAGTCATCTTCTAGGCTTAGTTTACATCTAGTGACCATGGGAGTACTCATAGGTTTATTGTCTTCCATTTGGAATATATTTAGCATTTCCTTGATATATTTTTCTTGGGAAACAAATATTCCTTTTTCTATTTGAGTTACTTGTAAACCTAAGAAGAAGGACAGTTCTCCCAGCATAGACATTTAAAATTCTTCTTGCATTTTGGTTACAAAATTTCTTCTTAGTATAGTAAGATTACTTCCAAATATGATGTAATCTACATATACCACCACAATAATCATGTTTTGATCCTCAATTTTGATGTATAAGTGGTTGTCAGTTGTCCCTCTCTTATATCTTTGTTTTTGCAGGTACTTATCAAGCCTTGAGAACAATGCTCTAGGGGCTTGTTTAAGACCATACAGGTCCTTTTTTAGCTTGCACACATAGTCCTAATTTTCTGTTAACATGAATCCTTCCAGTTTCTTAACATAGACTTCTTCTTCTAGTGTTCCATTAAACAATGTTAACTTGACATCCGTGTGATAGATTTTGAAATTTCTGAAGCATGCAAATTCCAGGAACATTCTAATGGGCTCAAGTATTAATACTGGAGAAAAATTCTCTTCATAATCAATACCTTCCACTTGGGAATATTCTTTGCGAACTAACTTTGATTTTTTATTTATAATCTCCCCATTTTCATTTAGTTTGTTCTTGAAGATTCACTTGGTTCCTACCACATTCTTGTCCTTGGGTCTTGGAACTAGTTCCAAAGTCTAGTTCTTATCTATTTGGTCTAGTTATTCATCCATTTCTTTTATCCAATATTTACTTTTTTTGGCTTATTTAACTGACTTAGGTTCTATCAAGGATAACATTGTTCGTTCTAAGTCAAATGTGATTTTCCTTCTTGTTTCCACTCTTGCATTTTTATCTCCAATAATCTAACTTGCAGGATGACTCTTCTGAACCCTTTTTGATGGGGATTTTGGCAAGGATGTTTCTTCCTCATCTTTATTATCGGTGTGGGGTTCATTTTCTTGAGGTTCTTCATCAACTTCTTCATTACGATATTTTCCATCACTTTTATCATCACATTTTGATATTTTCTAGGTTATGACTTGTCTCAACTTTAGATAATCTATATTTACATTGGCACTTTCCACCATTTTATGTAGTCTTAGGTTATAACATATATAAGACTTTTTGTTAGGTGAATATCCTATAAATATGCCTTCATCAGATATTGGGGCAAATTTCCCTAGATTATCCTCATCATTCTTAATGTAACATTTACTTCTAAAAATTCTAAAGTGTTTTACAGATGTTGGTCTTCCAAACCATAGTTCATAAGGAGTTTTGTCATGGTTGGGTGTCAATTGAGCTCGATTAAGTATGTGGATGGTTGTGTATATTTCATCTCTCCAGAATTTGTCTGTAAGCTTGGATTCATTTAACATGGTTCTTGCAGCTTCTTGAATTGTTCTGTATTTTCTTTCCACCACTCCATTATATTAAGGAGTCCTAGGAGCTGAAAATTGTCTTTTGATGACTTTATTTTCACATAATTGAATGAACTCTTTAGAGGTGAATTCTCCTCCATTGTCTGATCTCAGACATTTAATTTCGAGGTCGGTTTCATTCTCTACAAGGCCTTTGTATGTTTTAAACTTCTCAAAGGCTTCTGGTTTTTCTTTTAGAAAGTATACCCAGGTCATTCTTGTGTAATAATCAATGATCAACATAAAATATTGCTCACCATAAATACTTTTAGTTATGGTAGGTCCACATAGATCTATGTGAATACGTTCTAATGGTTTTGTTGTGGAATGCTCTTTTCTTTTGAAACTAACTTTTGTTTGCTTCCCTATTTGACAATGTTTACAAATAGGATTTGAAGGATTTGTAATCTTTGTTAGATCCCTTACTTCCTCCTTATTATTGGATTTTATGAATTTTTTCAAAGATTGTATGTCCCAACCGTCTATGCCATAGACAAATTTTAGCTTCTTGACCTAAACAACTTTTTTCTTCTCCTTCCATGTCAAGGATGTACACATTGTTGGATGTTCTTGGTGCAACTGCCACTAGCTTCCCTATATCTTCTCTTCTTATCAAACATTTTTTAGAATAAAAGGTAAGTATGTGACCTTCATCACATGTTTGACTTACACTTAGGATATTAGGCTAAATATTTTCTACTAAAAGTACATTTTCTGCTTTGGCCTTGTTATTCCCTGGGCGAACAGTGCCTTTTCCAAGTATCTTGGCTAACACATTATCTCCAAAGGTGACTTTTCCTTTTTCTTTCTTCGTTAACATGAGAAATTTGATTTGATCTCCAGTCACATGCTTAAAACATCCATTGTATATAACTTCTTGCATACTTGTTCTCTATCATTGAGTTGTTTTAAAATGACTTCTTCAATTCTTGTAGCTTCTAGGAGCTAGGACCTCAAATCACTAATGATCTTCTTTGATTCTTTGATGGTTCTTGATGCATCTATTTCTCTTGATTGATGTGATTCTTCAAATTATTGAAGTTGTTATAAGTAGCTTGTTCTTATTTTTATACTTTCTTAGTTCCTCCATAGAACTAATCAGTTAAGCTTCTAGAACTAGTTCACTTTCACTTTCAGAGTTTTCTTCATTATCTATATTATTATTTTGAGTGTTCATTCCCATAAATAGAAGCTCTGAATCTCCATCTTCACTCATATCTAAAGAGTTGATGTCTTCTTTGGAGTATATGTTTTTCTTTTTCTTATAAAATTTCTTCTTGTATTGGTTTTTCTGGTTGTGGGCTTCTTCATCATCATTATCCTCCTGCTTGGGATAGGGACATTTGTTAGCAAGGTGTCTGATTCTTCCACAGTTGAAACGTTTGAAGGGTAATTTTCCTTTATATTTTCCAAATCATTTTCGGAGTTTCTTTATAAATTTGGCCTCTTGTACATCCAATATGTCTGGCTGAGCTTCATTAGACATATGTTCTTGTTTCTTCTTTTATTTATATGCCTTAAAGTTTTTTTCTTCTTTTGATGTTTTTCCATTCCTTTCTCTCATCTCATATGCTATAAGAATTCCATGGATCTAGTTTGTCAATTTCTGGTCTATCTTCAATTGTAGAAATTTTGGAATTATACCTCATAGGCAATGACCTTAATATATCTTGTACAATAGGTTTGTTTGAAAGTTCCTCTCCTACTACTCTAATTGATTTAACTACCTCATCCACCTTATGAAGGTATTCAACAATGTTATCTTCTTCTTTCATCTTCAAATTTTCAAATTGGTCGTTGTATATTTGTAGTTTGGATTCCTTGACTTTTCTATCTCCTTCATATATAACCTAGAATTTGTCCCAGATATATTTAGATGACTTACAATGCATTAACTTCACAAATATAGGATTTTTTAATCCTCCTAGAATGGCATTGACTTATCTTGAGTTGTCATTGCAAATATTATTTCCTGTAGTATATGTGGGTGGAGTAGTTGGTGCAGTGTAACCATCTACTACAAATTTCCAGACATCAAAACCAAGAGACAACAAGTAGCTTTTCATTCTTTTTTTCCAGAAAGCATAACCACCTCCATTAAAAAAATGTTGTTTTATTGGAAGACATTCCCTCTTGTTGATCCATTTCTTTCAGGATCTACCTTCGAGTTATTAGATTGTGCTCAAGATACGTTCTCTGATACCAATTGTTGGAAATACTAAGAGGGGGGGTGAATCAGTATTACCTTTAAAACAATTAGTAATTAATTTGTTATTCTAATTATCATCACTATTGATCAATAATAGAATTTGTATTTAAAAAATCAATTATATAAGTATAATTCAACAAGCATTATAGAGTTTATAAAGAATAATCTTTTGTTTATGAAGGACACCAATCCTCTTTAGAGCACCGACTCTTGGAGACACAAACCCCCTTCTTCAGGGAACCAACCCTAGGAAGCACCAACTCCATTGTTTTATGGAACCAACCCTAGGAAGCACCAACTCCCTTGTATTTAGCGCACCAACCCTGAGAAACACCAACTCCCTTGTTTTCACATTGTACTTAGTAAATGATATGAATCCTTCCTTACTACTCCCTTCTACCCTCACTGCATAAGTATCTTCAACTTTCCTTCTTGGACTCTTCTTCTACTTTTGATCTTCTAACTAGACTACAGAGACACATTCTTGTTACTATTCTTTCTTGTTTATATAGTCTTCCAACTGGTGTGAGCTTTGAAGCATTGTGTCCCTTTATTTGAACTTTGAACCATTGCACCTCTTCATTTAAATGATAATATTAAACTTTAAATAATATTGTTTTTCCTTTTTAGTCTTTATTCATAATGCTCATGATTTAACTCTTCTTTAATCATGACTATGTATCAGGTCATTAGTCTACAAATCTCGAATTGTTGTGAATTTGAGTCTTAATCAATAGGCACTTCCTTCAACCAAAATTTGTGTGACCGTGAGCTCGAAACCACGAGCTTATCCATTCCAAACATTGTTTTATTAACGCTTTCTTCTTCTTCCCCTATTCTTCTTCTTCTTGTGGGACGGTATTCAAATGTTCGAGGGATTATTTACTTCTAGCCCGTTTAGCTTCTTTACCTTATCACGTGACCGATGTTGGAACCATGTTATCTGGTACTTCATCCTTCAGGACTTCTATCCTTTGCAATCATTCAATCATCTCGTAGTACATTTCTCTAAAGTGTGTATATTGTATTCACTTGTATATCAGATGGTCAATAATAAATCTTGCATTAAATGGACAATCCTAGCTTATCCATAGGCTTCAAACAAATTGATGGTCAGGACTTAATAAAGAGTTAAGATGAACAGTTCTCATTCACTCTGGGACTTCAGATATGCATGGCTCCAGGGATCTGGAGTAGAGAAATACCTTCGAAGGTTTAACTACCAAATAAGTCATAGAATGGATATGATCGCTTGCTTCCAGTTAACACCTCCTCTTACGTTATCCTTCCACTATCCTTTATCAATGGTCAAGAAATATTCTGTAGGATATTATATCAATGACAAATTGTTGATTCATGACTTCAGCCTTCGACGCTTCAGATATTTTAGATGGTAGGATAAGTTGGATATCCCTAGGAGATGTAGTCCCAGAGTGACATGGATTGTTGACATCATTGTTGATGTGGCACTAGATGCATGGCTGCCATGTGTAACCTTGATTCGTGAATTTTGTATACCTAATGTGCCAACCATACCTTGACACTTGTCACTAGCTGATTGGGTCATGTTTCATATTTGTCTTCTACCACATGTCTCCCTCCTAGATCATGGATTTACACTTCATGGCTTCAAGATTTTCGACACTTTTATACCATCCTTCAATCATTTCCGAAGTGTCAAATAGATATATCACCATAGATATTTTCTTGCCTTGATCGATGACTTCTGTTAACTCCGAGGCTTTGGAGTTTAGGATTTCTTAGTTTATCTGAGCTTCTTATTGTTGGATTTGGTGATCCGAAAATGATCTTTTAAAGACTTGGTTCAGTTTTAAGCATGTGTTAAATTACCATTCACAAACTTAAATGAGGAAGGAGATTTTAATGAAAGAATGTTGTAGCCATATTAAAAAATACAGAATAGAAAATAGACATAAGGAACAACAAACCATAACACCAATCTTGATAACGGAGTTCGACAAGGTTTCCTACGTCTCTGGGCCTTTGTCTCAATGGGGAGGCCTCTTTTATTAATTCTTCAATGCTTTAAAAATACATAAAAATTGCATCAAATGGATATTTGACTAGCTCAACTATGTCCTTCTTGATCTCATAAACCCATTGCAACTGACGCCATTGAAAAAGACTGAGTATTGCCTCCGGAATTGGCCTCCAAAGTTAAGTTATCTCATTGGCTTTTTCTGCATAAAATGTCATGTCTTTGCAAAATATACATAATCTGTTTGTAGCCTGAGTGGTAATTTCTTTTGTTTAAATAAAGCAGGGTCATGGGATCAAATCCCAATAGATCCATTTTGTTACAAATCTTGTGGCACAAAATTTTCATAAAATACCATAATATATGGAGTTTAAATTTTAAATATGGTTAAAATAAACCATATCCAAACTTTTTGACCCACTCTATGGCATATAACTTGGTGCACATATTTAAAAATGATGTAGGAGCATCGCTCCATCTCAACACATTCCAGCTAATCAACACTTTTGGTGCGCATTCAAGGAAGGAGAGGCACCACCCTCTCATTTTTTCCTTGAGAATCCAAGGCGTGATCTAGGAATTAATTGGAGACAAGTTGGAAGAGCATAATCATGCCTTCGCACTAACAGGAGATGAGGTCGCCACTAATAGGCTGATGGAAAATTGGATCTATGTCTGATTTGGGGGAAATTTCCATCATGGTAATTTGGCCTATCGATCAGCCTTAGGGATGGTGATTTGACACCATTAGGTAGCTTACGAGGGAAGTTCACAGAGCCCCTCTTGTATAAATATTTTTATTGTAAGAAAAGCATAGGTTAGGTAGTTAGGTGGTGAACTGTTAGACAGTTTTAGATAGTTAGAGGATAAAACACAGAGAGTCGAGACTCATTTTCAGCTCAGACTCCACCATTGTAATTTGGAATTCCACCATTAATAGAAAATGACAGTTTTTCATGTTTTATCTTTCTGTGTAATGGATGATGTGTTGTGAATGTCTTTTACATGTTTTTGAATTGTAGATTGATGTTAGAAGTCGTCTGTAGGGATAGAGATACAGTTTTCTATCCGTGAGTGTGTTAAATTAAGTCTAGTTCTCTAGGCTAAGTGCAAGGACTGTGCGACGGAGCTGGAAAACTCTGTAAGCTTACAGAAGGAGTGTGGCTCTAAAATCAGTGGATTTAAAAGAGAAGTTGTCACGTGGGAACGCCAGATTTACTTACAGACTCAAGGATAAATTTCAAGGCGGTTAAGTCCCTTGAAAATAAATACTATGTGGAGAGAGACACGGCGCAGAGTTACTGAACACTCTGGAATATTTTTCCATGAGGGCATCAATCTTACGTGAGCATACCTAGGAACTACACAGTTGAGGGTGTAGAAGAATCCTAGAATTGTTGAACATTCTGGTGAAGGACGGTTTTGCAAGAAGTGCATCGACAAAGGAAAGGAGATGCCTTAACCTTTTCATGAGGCCAAGGGAGAAGTTGTCAAAGAACTGAGCCAAGTGCAAGGAGTGCACCTAAGGTGTCAATATTTCACCTTATAAGCTTAGGAGGAAGGGAGATAAATGGCCAAGAGGGCAATAGAAGCTCGCAAAGGAACTTGTAACCTTGGGGTTTCTCAAGACAAGCTAAGTCACAAAAGAAAGTCTACGCGGAATTTTGCAAGGAGTGCAAAAGGAGTTTTGAGAACAGTCGAAGTCTTGAAAGGGAAATTGTGTTAAGTGCACAAAGGAGTCAAGGACTTTCTGAAGTCCATAAGATGGAGAAGTCACCCATCATCAAGGAGGATATAGGTGGCATAAGATTGAGAGGTTCAAGAGAAGGAATTTTAGAAGGTTTGTGAGAGTGAACAAGGATCCTCGCGAAGTTGCGAAGAATGATCTCAATCCAGGTCGTCAGATCCGGAAGGATGTGTGGAAAAGGATCAGCGCATTGTTGGTTCATAAGTAAGAAAAGTGGGGTTGAGAGGAGGCAGGACTCGCGAAGTCTGAACTCACGATTCGATCACAACCATTGATCGCGAGAGGAACAACGACCGTATATCTGGTCCCGAAGTATTCGCCGATTTAGAAATCGGGAAAGGGAGAAGCAGTTCACGAAAGTATCGAGGTGCGATATCGTGAAGGGAGTTGACTCATGGTCGCAGTTCATGGTCATATCAAGGAGGATATTAGCAGTGAGAGATAAGGAAATCGACGCAAGAGTTTAAAAGCACTAAGGAAAGGGTCTGCAGATACCACATTGTTGCTGCCAAGGAATAGGAAGAGGGCATGTGTTAAGTCAAATTGGTTCCATCGAGAGCCAGATGAGTCATTCGACTCGAATATTTGAATGATCCTATACCAAAAGGTCGAGACAGCCCCGAAAGGAGATAAAGGAGAGGGGGGAGGTTGGCGTCAAGAGTGTTATCGGAGCATATTATCGTCTGTAGATTTCAGGCAAGGGAGAGGCTAAAGATGCTCTCAGTTGCAGAGTGAGAAGAAAATTTCTAGGAGGGTAGGTAGAAGGTAAATATGGCCATTGACAGTCATAAGCATGGCCAAGGAGAAGTCTAGTTGTAGAAGAGAAAAGTAGAGATGGACAAGGAGCTCAGTGAAATTCGAGCAGAGATAGAGAATCTTGCATTCAAGATGCAGCAGGAGTCAAAGGTACGTTGGAGGTATGAATGGCCTTTGAGGAGGATAGCCAGATGGTCGTTTAAAAAGTTGTTGGCCAAGAGGCAACAACATATGTTAAAGAGGTGGCTGAGGCATGCTAAAAAACTCATTCATAAGGGAAAGAGATCTAGAAAGAGTCTTATATATTTCCAAGTGGGAAATGAGAAGGGATCAATGGATCTCATATACTACTAGGTGGGCAGAGGAGACATCCCATATTTCCAGGTGGGAAAGGGAGAAGAGATGAGCTCAGCGAAGATTTCATTAATAGATGAAGAAGAGGCAGGAGAGAGACCTCACTCAGGTGTAAATTCGTGCAGAGTTGTGAGTCATGTGAATGAAGATGATGACAAGTTAGAAAATTTCATCACAGTAGAAGGGGAAGACCAAAGGGACATTCTGATCATTGGAGGAATTGAGATATTCCTACCAAACGTACGAGGAGAGGCTAGAATAGATGTTTTAGAGGTGACAAAAGGATGGACATCAGAAACTGTCAAGGAGGATAAGGAACAAATACTAATGTTTGTCCTGATGGGAGGAGAGGAGCATTTAGCAGAATCACTCGACATTTTCAGCCAAGAAGTTGAATAGGAGATGACTACAACACTGGAGTCTGCAGCACAAGAGGAAGCATACAACATAGACTTTGTTGGTCTATGTGAAGAATTAGAATCTCTTGAGAGGAGAGTGGTAGTGAAAATTGGGCACATCCAACATGTTAAGTTGGAAGAATATGAAGGACTACACCAGCATGAGGAGCATTTGGGGGAAGCTGGAATGGGAATAGCCGAAGGACTAGGAGGACCAAATCTGTCAGGAGAAGTGATATCTAAGTAGCAGTTCAGTGATGATGAGCCTACAGGAATGGACACTGTACCAGAGTGGAAAGATAAGGCCACAAAGGAAGAAGATGTCGTGTGAGGTTAGTGTGATTTTCCCATCGACAAGGAGCAAGTGCAACAAGCTAGTATGCAACAAAAGAAACAGCCAGGGGAAAAGTTGGACAAAGTGATCGAAGAGATCAAAGGGTTGATGTTGGAGTCGACAAAGGAATCAGTCAGCATGAGGAAGCTGGATGAAAGGAAACCTACATGACCAGCAGGGATGCTGCATCAGCAACAATGGCGAAGTAGACGAGTCGAGAGACACCTCCAACAGAAAGTTTGGGATCCAAGTGGATTTCAGCCATGTTGGAAAACCCATGATCAGGAGCTCATGATTTTTTCTGATGTGGAGTATGGTGCAAGAGCATCACTCCATCTCAACATGGTCCAGCTAATCAACATGCATGGTGTAGATTCAACAAAGGAGAGGCATCGCCCTCTCATTTTTTCCTCGAGAATCCAAGGCGTGATCCAGACATTAATTGGAGACAAGCTGGAAGAGAAGAATTGTGCCTTCACACGAACAGGAGATGAGGTCACCATTAATAGGCTGACGACAAATTGGATCTACATCCAATTTGGGACATATTTCCATCATTGTAATTTTTCCTTTCGATAAGCCTTACGGATGGTGATTTGATACCATTAGGTAGCTTGTGAGGGAAGCTCACAGATACCCTCTTGTATAAATATTTGTATTGTAATAAAAGTAGAGGTTAGGCAGTTAGGTGGTGAATTGTTAGATAGTCTTAGATAGTTAGAGGAGAAAACACAGAGAGTCTAGACTCAATTGCAGCTCGGACTCCACCATTGTAATTTGGAATTCCACCATTAATAGAAAATAACAGTGTTTCTTGTTTTATCTTTCTTTGTAATGGATGTAGTGTTGTGAATGTCTTTTACATGTTTTTGAATTGTAGATTGATGTTAGAAGTCATCTGCAGGGATAGAGATACAATTTTCTATCCGAGAGTGTGTTAAGTTAAGTCTGGTTCTCTAGGCTAAGTGCAAGGATTGCACAATAGAGATGGAAAACTTTGTAAGTCGATGTAAGGAGTGCGGGTCTAAACTTAGTGGAGTCAGAAGAGAAATTGTTAGGCGGGCACGCCATATTTACTTATAGACTCAGGGAGAAATTTCAAGGTAGTTAAGTCCCTTGAAAATAAAGACTATGTGGAGAGAGACACAGTGCAGAGTGACTGAACACTCTGGAAAACTCTACCAGGAGGGCATTGAGCTTGCGTGAGAATACCCAGAAACTGCACGGTTGAGGGTGTAGAAGAATCCTAGAATTGTTGAACATTCTGGTGAAGGAAGGTTTTGCAAGAAGTGCATCGACAAAGGAAATGAGATTCCTTAACCTTTTCATGAGGTCAAGGGAGAATTCATCGAACAACTGAGCCAAGTGCAAGGACTTCACCTAAGGTGTCGAGAGTTCACCTTATAATCTCAGGAGGGAGGGTGAGAAACGGACAGGAGGGAAATAGAAGCTCTTAGAGGAACTTGGAACCTTGGGGGTTCTTAATTCGAGCTAAGTCACAGAAGCAAGTCTGCGAAGAACTCTGCAAGGAGTGCAGAAGGAATTTCGAGAATAGTTTAAGTCTCAAAAGGGAAATTGTGCTATGTGTGCAAAGGAGTCGAGGAATTGATGAAGTCCAGAAGACAGAGAAGTCACCTGTCGTCAGGGAGGAGAAAGGTGGCAGAATATCGAGAGGTTCGGGAGAACGAACTTTGAAAGGTTTGCGGGAGCGAACAAGGATCTTCACGAAGTTGCGAAGAGAGATCTCAATCCAGGCCATCAAATTTGGAAGGACGTGTGGCAAAGGATCAGTGCATCGCTAGTTTGTAAGTTGGAAAAGGGGAGTCGAGAGGAGGAAGGACTCGCGAAGTCCGAAATCGTGATTCAATCAAAATTATTGATCGCGAGAGGAACAAGGAATGTAGATCTGGTCCCAAAGTATTCATCGATTTGAAAATCGAGAAAGGGAGGAAGCAGTTCATGAAAGTATCAAGGTGAGAGATCACGAAGGGAGTTGACTCATGGTCGCAGTCCATGGTCATATCAAGGAGGAGCTTGGCAGTGAGAGCTAAGGAAATCGGTGCAAGAGTTGAAAATCTCTAAGGAAAGGGTCTGCAGGTACCACATTGTGGGTTCCAAGGAATAGGAAGAGGGCCTGTGTTAAATCAAATTGGTTCCATCGATCACCCGACGAGTCATTCAACTCGAAGATTTGAACGATCCTAGACCAGGAGGTCAAGCCAACCCCGAAAGGAGAGAAAGGAGAGGGGGGATATTGGCGTCAAGAACCCACATGAAATATAGTTTAACACCCATTTTCCAACATAATATATGATTTGTGGCTAAAAATATGAAGAGTGCCCTCTTTATATGGTTTTTAAAAGACCATATTTTAAAATCGTGGCATTCAATGACAACCATAATTTATGGTCAAATCATATCTTTGGCATTATTTTGTGGTAACATATATATGCATAGGGCGTGATTTTATTAACCATTTAATATATGGTTATCCCCTATATATTAACATGGTATTAAAACTTTGAATTGGTGCCACTCATATGGTCTTACCGAATCGATGATACTAGAAATCATGTTTAGAATTCTATTACTTTTTCGGTAGATTATCCTTGGAGATGGTAACATCAAATGTTGTCATATAAATATTATAACAATATATGTGATAAAATAATACATTATACATTTTACAAGTCCATCTTATATCAAGGTTTATTCCTTAGAGTTTAATCATATACTGAATACATTAGTTAGAGAGTACTCTTATAGAATAATTAGTCCTTCCATTAATTGATTTTGAAGAATCACTCAATGAAAAAATTTCACTTTGCCTTCTATGGAATATTATTGAGAAATTGACATTAGATAAGAAAGATTTAAAGGAAAGCAATCTTATATAATAGTTTATTATTATATCAAGCTATCTAAGGAACCAAAAGACTCAAGTAGTAGCTGACAAGAGAATTTAGTTATTTGACTTAAGAATTATCATAAGGAATTCTTGTGGTAGTGAAATAATGAAATCCTTGAACAACTAAAAATAGGTAGAGTAATTATCTTAAATAGACACATCTTTACTTTTAATTATTAGATGAATTCTTAGATTAGTGTGACATTGGGTAGTTCTTGATTATTGACTTGGGAAATTGCATAGGTATTAAATTATTAATCCCAATAAATATTGACTTAGGCATGGAATGTGAATTCACAAGTATTGTAATATATGTATGGTATGGTAATGTAAATAATCCTAGAAATTGTGATTCGTGACGATTAAATATTGATATTATTAAGTTAATAATGAAAGAATAACCATAGAAATAGAACCTTGCATCTAGTCATGTGAAGCAGAATAGTATAAATGTTATGGTAATTAAATATGTCATGCATAGTGAATATAATTAATTTATTGCAATATCTTGTGAAACCTTGTGTCACTAGTTTTATCTTGAAATCTTTATCGGAATATTATGAAGTATTTTATGAGACCCTTGTAAGTAAAAAAAAAAAAAATTGGTCACTTAAGTTAGACTTGAGTTATTTAAGTGTTTAGATTCATTATTTCTTACATATTGTGGATCACAAAGGGAGGATGTTACATATGGTATCAAAGTAGGTCCAACCTTGCGACAAGGAATCTGTTATTCCTTCCACTATGTTAAATTAAATGATTAAATATGTATCACTAATATAAATTTGGAATTGTTCATGATAGGTATCATGGTCAGAGGACACAGGATAAGTAGACAATGTGGTGCGGGGGGAAGAGGTATTTTCCTCCGGGAGCATTCACACAGGAGGGATTGACTCCACTTGGAGAGGAGCAGACTACTAAGAATGAGAAGGTTATTGTGGGGTATGTGGTAGGCATGATGAGATCCTTCCACAGGATGTAAGAGGCGTTGATCAACCGCCTAGATCGAGATAAGGGAAGAGTGTTTGTGCTCAATGAGGTTTCACAATGCACTCTAGAAAGTAGTAGTAGTATACACAAAGAACTTGAGAAAGTGAAGTTTCCTGAGTTTTGGGGTGCCACAGATGGTTTAGCTACCAAGGCATGGTTGGAGAACATGGCGATGTGCTTCTCACTTCACGATTACACCTCCAACATAAAATTATGCATGGAATTATTTCAACTGAAAGGGAGTGCTCTACTTTGGTGGAAGACACTCTTACCCCAACTAAACATTGTCGTTGAAGATGTGTCATGGGAATTTTTTGAGGAACAATTCTAGGAGAGGTAATTGTTCGAGGAATTCATTGAGCACCTACTTAATGAGTTCAATGCCTTACAACAGAGTAGTCATATGGTACCGTAGTATGAGGCCATATTCATGGAGCTACTCAAATATGATCCACATATAAACACAGAGAATTTAAAGGTCAACAAGTTTGTGTTCGGCCTTAAATTCAACATTCATATGAAGGTAAGGATCATGATGCCTCAGATGTTGCATGATGCAGTTCAGAAGGATATTATTTGAAGAATAATTGAAAAGTGGGGTTCATGGTAGGACTCCTTCTAGAAAAAATAGACAGACAACACCGGGAGCGCAACAACATTAGACATTAGCTAGACAAACTTTTGGGAACCATGATATGCCTAGAGGACCTTTATTCTCGACACCAAGATGATAGACTCCTCAATAAAGGACTCCTTACAAAGCACCACAATAGCATAAACAACAACGCTATCCGAAACAACAACAACAATTTAGGCATGTTTAGTATAACAAAACAGGATCACAAACTCCTAGGCCAACAAGTTCTACTTCTGGAACTAGGAGCATCGGACTAAAGAATGGATGTTGGACATGTGGAGAGCCACATTACCAAAGATACTATCCTATTGAGAAGGCCAAAGATATCGGATCATCAAGAACTATTATAGTTGGAGACTTGGGCAAGGCCCATAGGATACATGCAACGGTGAACAACCACCAAGCTGAGCACCAATCCACCATTCTCGAGACGTCAAGTATGATCAAGAATCAACCTTTTAGTATTTAGATAGATCCAGGAGCTACAAAAATATTTATTTCTAGTGAAACACTTAAAAGAATTAAGGTAAAGTCAGTTGATCAAGACGAGTTCAAATATGTAGAAATGGCATCGGGAGTTAGATAGAAAGTTGGAGGAAAGGTTATGGATTGTAGCATTAACTTGGGTGATTTTGTAACGAAGGAAAACCTTTATGTCACGATCTTAGGATCTTATGACATAGTGATTGGCATGGATTGGTTAGAATCGCATGATGCGATACTTAACTGCAAGATGAAATGGTTATGTTTGACGGATGATTTGGGACAAAGTAGAGTAATTGTGGGAAGAAACCAGGGGGTTTCACTGATATTTATTTCTTCCTTACAATTATAGAAAAGTATGTGCAAAGGGTGTAAGTTATACACCATATTAGCGCTTAACAAAAAGGGGGATACATAAGGATTAGAAAATCTTCTTGTAGTATTTGAGTTTGTCGATGTATTTTCTGAGGAATTACCAGGTTTGTCGCCAGAAAGAGAATTAGAGTTTACCATAGATCTGAAACTTGGAACTAAACCTATTGTAAGAAATCCATATTGGATGTCGACACCGAAATCGTAGGAGTTGAAAATGCAATTGAGGGATTTGTTAGACTTGGGAATTATATGTCCAAGTGTGTCACCATGGGGTGCACCAGTGATCTTTGTTAAAACGAAGGATGGATGATGGATGATGTTAGAAAAACAGGACCATGGAGCAATAAAATAAAACAAATGCTGAAATAAAACATAGAAGATACACAATACAAGAGAGACACAGATTTACGTGGTTCACCCAGTGTGGGCTACGTCCATCAGAGAAATTTCCAGGTCCTTTCTTTATTATTATCTAGCAAAATGAAGGGATACAACCTACAGAAAAAACCCGTTGTAACTTACTCTTCTTTCTCTCACAGTATCCTCTCTCAGAATACAATACTTGCCAACCTACATAGTCGCAATACATTTCCCTCATAAAAGAGGGTTGCCTTCTAGGGCAAAAAACCCTAACATAATCTCTATCATTAGATATACGACCTTATAATGAATGGTCCAGATTTACAATGAAATTACAATATACTTTTACAAGGAAATTCTTTCATCGGGGGCTTCACCCCCGAACCCCCGCTTTCCCCCAGACCCCCCAGCCGGGGGGATAGCCCCCCAGGACCCCGCAGAGGGGGTACCCCCCTCTGCACTCCCCCGCGTGGAAGAGTGTACATACTTCTGGGGTGTAAATACTTCATGGGGTATAAACACCGCTGAAATTAAAAGACCTCTAAATCAGGATGATAATCAGGCTCCACAACCAACAATCTCCCACTTGGAGACTGATCTCAACAACTCCACTGCTATTGTATATACTAGAATCTGAACCTTCTTGGTCCTGGCAAATTTCTCATCTTCATCTTCATTCTTGAAGACCAACTGAAATTGAGCAGGAACTCAGTTTCTCCCTGGTTACTCCGTTTGTTAACATGTCTGCAGGATTCTGGCTAGTGTGTATCTTTTCCAGCTTCAATTGTCCATCTTCCAAGGCGGATCGTATGAAGTGGTACATCAACTATATATGCTTAGTCTTTGAATGGAAGGTTGAGTTATTTTCAAGGTGAAAGGCACTCTGACTGTCACAGTACAACCTGTTGTTCTCCTGCTTCTTTCCCAATTCCTCCATAAACCTTTGTAACCAAATCATCTCTTTACTAGCCTCTGTAGTAGCAACATACTCTGCCTCTGTTGTTGAAAGTGCAACAACCTTTTGCAGTTTCGAAATCCAACTTACTATTGTTCCACCTATAGTAAAAACATACCCTGTGGTGCTCCTCCTGCTGTCTTTATCACCTGCCATATCTGAATCAACATATCCCTGTAGAAAAGTGTTTGAACCTCCAAAACATAATTCATGTGTATCAGTACCTCTCAAATACCTGAGAATCCACTTTACTGCCTCCCAATGTTCTTTACCTGGATTTTTCATATACTTGCTCACAACTCCCACTGCATGTGCAATATCTGGTCTTGTGCAAACCATTGCATACATCAAGCTGCCAACTCTTGATGAATATGGGACTCTGGACATGTATTCTATCTCCTCCTGTGTCTTGGGACACATTTCCTTAGTTAATTTGAAATGGTTGGACAAAGGTGTACTAACTGGTTTTTCATTCTACATTCTAAACCTCTCCAACACCTTCTCTATGTTCTCACCCTGAGACAATGTCAGTTTGCGATTTTTCCTGTCCCTTGTTATTCTCATATCAAGGATTTTCTTTGCAGCACCCAAATCCTTCATCGCAAATGAATTGGCTAATCTCTTCTTGAGCACATTTATATCATGCATATTAGACCCTGCAACAAGCATGTCATCTACATACAATAGCAATATAATATAGCTTCCATTTTCTATCCTTTTAAAATAAACACAGTGATCAGAATGACATCTATTATAACCCTGTTCTGTCATAAACCTGTCAAACTTCAGATACCACTGCCTTGGAGCTTGCTTTAGGCCA
>ML795023.1:415365-433715 GCA_009831015.1 Picea engelmannii | reverse complement strand
GGTGTTAAGCCACGGATCAATGGCCGTTAAGATCGAGGAGAGTATGAACCGTCGGATCACTCTATATCGGGAACATATCGTGACCGTCGGATTTCCTAACTACAAATGCATACTAATGCATACTAAAGAAACACACTTTTACCCAACGACATATTAGACCAAGTAGATCTTAACTAACTCCTAAGTGTCTAAATATCCTAACACAGCGAGCACTGATAGACTGGTCCATTAAGTAGAGGCACGTCGGGGGTTGGATCAATTGGATGCTTGACTTGGTAGTGTGTCGGTACCCCTGTAGGTGAGGTGAAGATGTCTCTGTATTCTTCCACGATCCCTTCCACTTTCTTTTGCTGCAAAGAGAGGCGTTGTGTAGAGGCCACGGATGTGGCGAAGACCTTCTTCTTACTGTGAGCATGGATCACAAAGAAGATGAACTTCTCAGTCTGTGAAATGACCTTACTGCATTGCTTAGCAGAGATTAAAGAAATAGTAGTAGGCAACGCTCATGTGTAATATCAAAAAGGACTCTAGAGCCTCATTGTAATCCATTCTTCTCAGATGGATGTGTGTGATATCACGTTGGAAAGTTCTTTTAGAGAACTACACATTCCATCATCAAACTCTGACTCCATCTATAGTTTGATTGTGGCGACCCTAAAAAACAACGTTTAGGGCCCCAAAACGACCCTGGAAGTACAATAAGATGTGCTGACATCAAAACATATAAAATAAGCCAGTTGGATTAGGTGAGAGGCCACATGTATCCGCCTGGAGGATGTGTGGGGCTTTAGACAACCCTAGAAGTGTAGAACTCACAATTACAAAGCAGTACAGAAGAACGTGCTGAAAAAAAAAAAAACACGAGGAGCCAGTTGGAATAGGTGGGTGGCCACCAATATCCACCTGGATCAGTGCATCACAGCGAGCGCAATTATGAGGTTGGAGATAGAGTTTTCTTGCGGGTAAAACTGCATAAGATTTTGATCAAGTTTGGAAAGGGTGCTGAAATATATCCTAGATTTGTGGGGCATTTCAAAGTTGTTGAAAGGAAGGGACCTGTGGCTTACTGATTATCCTTTATTGATTCTTTGAGGCATATCCATGATATATTTCATGTATCTGTTTTGCGAAATTATATTTCATATATATCACATGTCATTGACTTGAGTTCTTTGCAGGTGTCGCACGAGAGTGCTCTCATTGTGGAGCCAATCCACATTATGGACCATTGCACCTGACAGCTACGATGCCAAATAGTTGATCAGGTCAAAGTCCAGTGGGACAATTATAGTCCACACTCAACTACCTAGGAGGATGCATATGAGATGCATCAACAATTTCCTTATTTGTTTGATAGATTAGATATGTAGATTTGTGTCAGATACATTTATTTCTACCATTATTGACAGTCTAAAAACTTTGGGATGAAGTTTAAAACAAGAGGGGGTGTATGTAACACCCAATTCTATTGAGCACATTTTACACTGACTTCTTCTTTGAGGACACTTGTGAGCCAGTGATCTGGTTATGATACATTATGATTATTTTTTACTTATGAGTTATTTTATGATGTCATTGTTATTATATGTTAATTTCTAGATGTATATATGTATCGGAAGGTATTTTTGAATATTTTCCTGAGTGTGTAGGATACATGATAGGTTGATGATGTTGAGGGCATCATCAAACTTCCTTGGACTCTGGATTGAGTCAGGGACTAGACTTGTATTTGGTTTGGGTTTTGAGTATTTATTTACATGTATATATCATGATTTTAGTATGGATGTTATGTATATGGACTATTGACAATATTCTTGTTAGTGGATGTAGGCTTGACGACACTTGCTAATCCAACTCACATAAGGAGTAAAGGGGTCATGCACAGAAACTAGAAAATTTAGGGAGAGGTTTGGTAGTGTCCCTTTCACAACCTACTAGCACTCTCGACGTGGCCTGAACGCATGGTTAATGATTACCTCATTTCGATAGGTCCACGATTCCATGAGGGTAGACTGAGACAATCGCTCATGAATAATTCTAAGGGGCGTGCAATGAGGAGAAATATGTATTCCTTATAAGCCCTTAGTCTCTTACAAGGTCGACCAAGTGGAGTGGTGAATCCAAGTGTCGAAAAAACTTCCAAAATTATTCAAAGGCAAGTGGCACTCTTGGAGCACGAAGGTGCTTCTTGAAGGGCACATCACATAATCAAATGTAAGTAATAAAAATCTAGAAGGCTTAGAAAATAAAAATAAAATACTTAGACATTGTTAGAAAGAGAATGCAAATGATTATTAAAATAAAAACAAGAAAATAACAAAGGGTCTAATTCTAAAAAGGTTTGTTTAAGTAAACCATAAAAAGGGAACAAAACAATGAGACTAGAAATTTAATTGAATGAAGAAATAAGAATAAACTTGGGTAAATGCACATGTTTGCATGAAAATAATAAAAATGATTTATAAATAAAAAAGAAAATAAAACAAGAGAGAATAAGTGGTCCACATAGAGTAGCATATTGAGTCAATCTACTACTAATACTAACTAAAAGAAGACTCTTAATCCAACTCAAACTAAGATCTAGTTAGGGAATACAAATTAAATGAGGGATTGGGGAACTAAGGGACAACTAAGAGAAAAAATACAAACACGTTGGGGAATGTGAGGAAAAATGCCTAAATAAATAAAATAAAAAGGGAAATAACATATGCAACTTGGGGAGAGTGTGGCACATCTAGTGGCTGAATAATCCTATAATTTAGTAATTGTGCATGAGGACATGTGTCAATGGAAAATTATCTATAAAATAATTGAGAAAAAAGGAGAATGGATCTCACTTGTTAGTATTGTTATGTTGCCAAAACTTTTCTTGACTAAGTTTTACTTGTGAGAGTTGGGATTCCAAACTTGGAGACAGTGGAAGCTCTTCCTTGAGAGACAAGTTTGGGTGCTATTGTTTTTGTTTTTTTTGTGTGCCCCTTTGTGGCTTGGGGGGCTAAGGGGGAAGAAGAGTACCCCTAGCATTGGTTGGGAGGCACCAGTGTAGTCCTTGGATTAGCAAGGAGAAAAGGGAGGGACATTGTGCAAGCTCCGATTGAATATCATCTTCACATAGCTTCAACCTTCGATCACGATATTTGAATATTGTATTTTGTGTTATATGTAAATTTAAGCTAAGTGCATTGTATTACCCATGAGTATCAAGCAAAATCGATATTGTTTTTGTAATTATATATTCTTACCTTAATGTTCACAAGTAAACTTTGATATTCAACTACTATAACTTAAGAAAAAATTTGTATGTAAACTTAACCATGAGGAATTTTTTTCTAGTGCATTATATAATTTAGTATCTCGAGTGTAGGATTTATTCTCCGTTGTTTACAATAGATCAAACCTTCCCTTGTCGAATGATTGTCAGGAGAATTTCCACCAAGAATACTCTTATAGTTTATTTTAAGTTTAGTTTTATTGAATATGTTATTAAGTTGACAATCCTCTAAGTTTATTGAAAAGAGAATTTATGTGTTAATCTTTATCAATCCCGGTTTCTTGTAGCATTGTCTACATTTTCCATCCCACCATTACTCTTAGATTCAAGATCATGGATTCTTTTAATCTTTGGTGTTCGATTTTATTGTGGTTTTATTTTGAGAGGTCTCACCCAATTGAGAACCAGTGATTGTTTTTTTTTTCCACGAAAAAAATGCTCTTTATATTCAAAAGGATATAAAAGTTTACAAGTGTCAACTTCTCGAACCGCAGCGAAACAAGGAGAGACTGCTATAAACTTGGATCAATCCAACAATGGCCCGACATTCAAGGTGAATATCCAACTATGATCAATCTTACAGATAGGAAGGTGCCAAATCAAAGCACGATCTTGTGGGCATGTCCTTCGTTGTCGTCCTCCCAAATTGAAAAACATATTTGGCTCGGTGGGAGGAGCAAAGATTTTTTAGAGAGGGAGTCTGCCTCGCTATTCTCCTCTTGGAAAATATGCTGAAAGGTGAGATTTCTGAATAGTTGAGTAGCATCTTTGGTCCTATCTTTCCAGCAATTAAGGACTGCCACCCGGAAGTCGGCAAGTCCATTCAGCCAATCAATGGTAATCTTAGAGTCACCAAGGAGTAACAAGACATCGGTGTGATGGCTAGCCAGAACTAGAGAATTCCAAGCTCCTAAAAGCTCTGCCTTTGTGTTATAACCTTGACCGCAGTTCAATGTCCAGCGAATGCAAGTGTGGGGGTTTAATGCTATTTTCCCCCCAGCTCCACAAAGCGCGCCCCCTTGTTGTGAGGCCCCGTCGAACCAGGCCACCACCCTATCATTTGGAATGAGAGAAGGAAGCCGATCCAGTGGCTTGACCTGTAAAGACTTGTCAACTTTGTTTGCCTCTGCTAGAATGAGGGAAGAAACGTAGAGTATTGAAGGCTTCTTATCATTGAAAATTGTTGTGTTTCCGGACAACCAGACTTGCCAGCACAAGTGGATCGGAAGCATTGACTGTGCGTTGTTGTTAAGGAACCAATTTTGGAAGCAGGCTTGCACATTGTTACCAGTCCAATGCGAGGAGAAATTTAGAGCGGTTGAGATATACGACTAGATCGCTCAGGTGAAAGGGCAAAGAATAAATACATGCAGAGTTGATTCGCTGTCATGATTGCAAAGAGAGCAGCGGTTCGGGCCCTCCCAGTCGTGCGCTTGTAGTTTGTCCCAAAACAAAATTTTATTTTCCAACAGGAGCCAAGCGAACAGCTTGAGTTTTAAAGGACAAATATTCCTCCAAATCCTTTGTCTCCAGTTGGAAGATAAAGGTTTCCAGGTAAGGGAAGCCAAGGCTTGGTAAACATTTTTTGCAGTTAGCTGGCCTGATTGGTCTCCCCCCATCCAGATGAGGGAGTCTGATTTGGATTGCAATCGCACGCCGGATGCTTTGAGAAGTTGTAAGAATTCATCCCATTCTACCTTGAGGTTCGTTTCCAACTGTAGCTCCGATCCGCTCAGCCAAGAGTCACCAAGTGGGCCTCCTTTGGACGGGCGATAGATCTGATGCAGGTAAAGACGATTCTTATCTTTGAGGTGAGCATGAAGAGGAGGTGAAAGAATAGCTTTCCTTCCCAATCCCAGAATGCAATAGCTTCCAACTTCGATCAAAAGACCATTTCCAGGATTCCACGAAAGCCAATTTAAAATGATCGGTAGAGTGGAAGATAAATTATTCCAAGACTGTGAGCCTTTTATGGGATGAACCTCCACGAATCTGATCCAAATATGGACCGGTATATGGTGGAGATACTTTGCTTTGATTGCATTGCTCCAATGTCCTGGTTTTGTTAATAATCTCCAGAAGGTATTAGTCGAAAGTGCCTTGTGAAAGAGAGGCAGGTTTTTGAGGCCCCAACCTCCCATCAACTTTGGTTTAGAAAGATCCTCCCATTTGCTGAGGTGAAATCTTCTGTTCTTCTTACTGCCAATCCAAAGGAAAGAAAAGATGAGTTGTCATAGCGTCGTCAAAACGGAGGCTGGGATGTGGGCTAATGCCATCCAATAGACCGGGAGGCTTTCCAGCACTGCTTTTATCAGAATATATCTTCCTCCCATAGAGAGAAATCTTTCCTTCTAGTTGAGAATTCTGCCTTCAAATTTGTCTATGAGCTAAGACCAATCTTTTTTTGTGTATCTGGAGGGTTTTAAGAAGTATCCTAAGTAGGTAAAGCCCTCCTCAAGCGCGAGGAAACCAATTCCAAATAGCTCTTTTAAATCAAGTTTCAAGGAATCATGCGCATTTGAATGCAAGAAGATGGATTTAGTGGAATTGAGTTCTAAACCTGAAACATCACAAAAAGAACAAAGGATCGAATGTATGATGGACCATTTGGAAAAATTAGCATTTGTCAAGATCAGCATGTCATCAGCAAAAAGGATATGGAGAATATATGTCAGTCCTGCCACTTTTACACCTTTCAAGAGTCCCTCTGCTTGTTTGTTTTTGAGTAAGATGCTGAGACCTTCCAGGATCAAGATGAAAAGAAGGGGGGAGAGCGAGCATCCTTGTCGGAGCCCTCTCTCACAATGAAAAGACTTTGTAGCTTCACCATTGATCAGAATAGCCAGGGTTGCCGAGGAGATACAACCCATTATCCAATTTGTTGTAATGGTGTTGAAACTGCTTTGGATAAGAATGAGGTGCAGAAAATTCCAATTTATGTAGTCGAATGCTTTTTTAAGGTCCAACTTTAGGAGAATGGCTTTCAGTTTTTTCATCTTAATGTTGTGGATGCATTCTTGTGCAACGCCAACAGCATCAAGAATCTGTCTTCCTTTGAGGAATCCAAGTTGTTCTTCAGAAAGAGCCCGAGAGAGATAAGGTCGTAGTCTTCCGACGATGATTTTAGAGATAATTTTGTAACAAAGGTTGCAAAGCGATATAGGGTGGAAATCTTTGAAGTGCCTGGGAAAATTTTCTTTTGGAATCAAAACAACAAAGGTTTTATTCAATTGGGAACTTACTTTCCCTCTTCTTCTCGAGTCTTCAACCACATCAAGAATGTCTTGGCCCATTAGTTTGAAAAAATGTAGGAAAAGTTCGACCGACCAGCCGTCGGGTCCTGGGATTTTCTCCCTCTTAAAACTTTTAAAAACCTCAAATAGTTCCTCCTTAGTACAGGGGGATTGTAACAATAGTGCCTCCTCAGGTGAAACCATCCTTGGGAAGAGGTTGGTTGTTGATACCTGCGCTGCATAAGAAGGAGCTGGAGGTGCTTGGTAAAAAGTTTTATAGTGTGTGAAGGTTGCCGACTTGATCTCTTCCTGTGAGTGATGTATAGTTCTGTTATCCTCTTCAATCTCCCAGAGATGATTTTTTGATCTGCAGTTGCAGGCTGCTCGATGAAAGAAGCTTGTATTTTTGTCTCCTCCAGCCAACCATGGCATCCGACTTTTTAAAAGCCATCTCTCCTCCTCATCTCAGAGATGTTTGTTACGGTCATCCTCTAGACAATGAATCCTCTGATCTAGCTCCTCGTCGCTAATAATCTGGAGCTTTTTTTTTATCAGAACCTCCAGCTCAAGTTCAGTGTTATTGAGCTTGGCTTGCTCCCTGTCCTTTTTAACCTTTAGCCATTGAATAGTGTGTGATTTTAGGCTATAGAGTTTTCTGTACAAATTCCCTTGGGCGTCTCCAGGAATGGTGTGAGCGTAGTTCGACCAAATTGTGGTAACAAGATTTGTAAAGGAAGTATCCTTCAGCAAATGCGAATCAAATTTGAAGGGATGACCCTTACCACCACGGCCTTCCACTATTTGAAGATAGATCGACGTATGATCCGACAGGAAGGGTAGATTCACCCAAGCATGGCTACTGTAGGAAGGTAAAAGTAGACTCTCAGCAACCAGGAAACGATCGAGTCTTTTGGAAATACTTGCAGTCCCTTGTCTTCCGTTCCTCCAGGTCGGCAGGAGCTCTGGCGGTTTTATGTCAATCAAAGCATTTTTGTAGAATAACTGTTGGAAAAATCTTGAAAGTGGATCGGTCGATGCCTTGTCACCCCACATTTCAAAAGGACTGGTAATTAAATTAAGATCACCAGCGAGAATGAGGTTTTCAGCCGCCAGTAAGCCCAAATCATCTAGTCACTGCCAGAAGTCTTTGCGGTCCGCTCTTGGGCCATATACATTGAGCAGGTTGATAGGTCGGTCCAGTTCGAGACTAGTCCCGGATAGCAAGATTCCTCCAGGGCTGAGCATCAGGGAGAGATTGAAAAATGTGGGATCCCATGTGGCCAGCAGGCCTTCCGATGTTCCAACTAAACTTGCCACACAGGACATCCAGCTCGGACGAAGGAGATGCATGAAATTTCTGGCCACTGATGCAGCAACAAGAGTTTCTTGTAGGAAGATGATTGACGGTTGTGTCTGTTCAACGAGTCTTCGCATGGAGGCTTGTTTCAGGGGTCCTCTGACCCCTCTGATGTTGAGGGATAGAATGATCATGATTTCCCTCTTGCAAGGGCTTTTAAATCTCTAAGCCCCCCTTGTGATGGAACAGGAATGGAAGATACCGCTGAAGTCGATCCAGTCATTGTTTTCTTTCGTGCACTGCAAGTTTTTAAAGGTGAGAGCTCCAGGCCAACATTGTCTTTCTTTAATATTTATCCGATATATTAGGAAGTTTTTTTTTTTTGTAGTTCACGATGATTTATTTTTAAATCAAATAATAATTTTTTTTATCATTATGTGATATTCTTTAAGAAAGCGATATTATTGAGAGAAGTTGGTCAAATTGTTATCTTTTCTCAACGATCAAGTATGGTCAAGTTTACACTTATAATTAAAAACAGATTTTTCCCTTAGTTTTTATTGATGGTCAAAACTCTGTAGCTCACCAAGATTACCATTTAAGAATTTAATAATAGTTCGGATTTAATTGTTAAGTGAATTAGTCTTAAGGAATCGGTGATACTAGAAATGATGTTTAGAATGTTATTACTTGTTCAATATATTATTCTTGGAGATGGTGACATCAAATGATGTCATAAATATTATAAGATTATATGTGATAAAAGAATATATTATACCTTTTACAAGTCCATCTTATATCAAGGTTTGTTCCTTAGATTTTAATGGTATACTAAACACATTAGTTAGAAAGTACTCTTATAGAATGATTAGTACTTTCATTAATTGATTTTGAAGAATCACTTGGTGCAAATTTTTCATTTTTCCATCTATGGAATATTATTGAGAAATTGACATAAGATACTAAAATATTTTAAGGAAAGCAATGTTATAGAATAGTTTATTATTATATCACATTATCTAAGGAACCACAAGACTCAAGTAGTAACTGACAATAGAATTTAGTGATTTGACTTAAGAATTATCATAAAGAATTCTTGTGGTACTGAAATAATGAAATCTTTGAACAACTGAAAATAGGTAGATAGGTAGAGTAATTATCTTAAATAAAGGTATCTTTATTTTTAATTATTAGATAAATTATTGGATTAGTGTGACATTGGGTAGTTTTTTATTATTGACCTAGGAAATTGCATAGGTATTAAATGATTAATCCAAATAAATATTGACTTAGGCATGGAATGTGAATTTATAAGCATTGTAATATATGTATGGTATTTCTTATATGTGAATAATCCTATAAATTCTGATTCGCAACGATCAAATATCGATATTATTAAGTTAATAATGAAAGAAAAACCATAGCAATAGAACCCTACATCTAGTTATGTGAAGCAGAATAGTATAAATGTTATGGTAATTAAATATGTCATGCATAGTGAAGATAATTAATTTATTGCAACATCTTGCAAAACCTTATGTCACTAGTTTTTTCTTGAAATCTTTATCGAAATATTATGAAGTACTTGATGAGACCCTTGTAATTAAAAATAAAAAATATTAGACTTGAGTTCTTTAAGTTAGACTTGAGTTCTTTAAGTGTTTACATTCATTAATGCTTACATCTTGTGGATCACAAAAGGAGGATGTTACACTAAGTAAGGGTTTAGGGGGTAGGTGTGTTACATGAAAACCTTTTTTCCACCAATTGAATCATGTTTCTTTTTATTTTTCCTTATCCCAAGGAAAAACTAAATTACCTTAGTGCTTTCCTATGTTTGAGTTTTGAAAACATTGAAATACTATGAAATAATCAAGAGCATGAGGTCGAGTAATGCTATTGATAGTAAAACATTAGTTGTTGGAAATAATAACACAAAATAAGGTTAAACATTAATGTATAATTTTTGTCCTTGTCGTTAACTTAGCAGTGCTTTCACTGGAATTGACAACTTTAGTACCTATGGAAAAAAACACTACATTGAAAATGTAACACTTATGCGTAAAACATGCAAACCAAAGGCTTCCTATAGAATCATGGAAAAAAGATTCTTGTAGAATCCTAGAAAACATAAACTTCTTGGCTCCATAGAGTTCAACTTCAATGGCATATATTTGTATTCCACATGCTAGTGTATTCAACCTATATTCTAGTGTATTCATGCATCATGTATCCATGCAAGATCTATGTCACTATGAAGTAATTTTCAGGGCTATATCAATAATGAATTCCTAGTGAATGAACAATTGCTACACCATCGCAGGCCTAAACCTACATAAATTTGAGAAAAGAAAAACCAAAAATGCGTCACTAAAATTACATATAGTAATATTCCCTTTCTTTCTAGTTGGAAAAATATTTCTAATTACATAGATTTAATTTCTAAATTCAACTTTTTAAATTGGGAAAAATATTATTCTGAATCATTATTGTTTATATACTTGGCCTTTTGAAATTGGGTGAAAGGTTATTCAAAATGATTAATACTTGGTATCATGCAATTGATGGTTGAGAATGTGGGTTAATAGAGTACAACCAAGAAAATTTCTAAACATATTTGCTTGGTTGTAATATCTTTTAACAAAAATTGTCTCATTTTTTCATATATATATATATTCCAATGGAGGAAATCACAGGAAACCCTCGAGTATTTCCCCACATTTCGTGGATGGTAAACAGGGTAAATTGTCAGCTTGATTATGAACCTAACCTGGTGGGGAAATCAAGTGAGGCTCAACAATATCATCAAGAGAAACAATAGTTGGTCGGGGATTTGACCAAAGACCTCATTCAAAATAACCACAACACTCAATGTAATACCTTGGTTTTGAGTCCCCGAGATTAAATAATGTATTTTGTTATTTTATAGAAGGTTGTAGCGCTAACAATTAAAAGAGGATAGAGTGCATAGGAAATGTAATTCTTTGATCATTGTTAAAAATAAAATACATCGTTGGTTGTCAAAAGAACAAGGACAAGAGTTATAGGGGGATATGATTCCCCAAGAGAAGGGTTTTAAGAGGATAAGTATTTTTATTATATTTATGTACCCATATTTGTTTTAATTGAGAGAAGTGGTTACATGAGCTTCTTGGGGGAGGCCATGTGGCTCTTGATTTCCAAGTAAATATATAAACCCATATTTGGGTTGTTTTGGGGTTCACTCATTGTTCATTTTTCACACCCTTCATACTCTTCACTCTCCATTCACTCTTTCACTCATTTATTATTCCTCATTCATTCTTCATCTTGGCTTCGAGAGGAAAACGAATGGTGGGAGAGAAGCCATTGTTAGCTAGATGTAGTGACTCATGGTGTATTTCAGCCACAAATTAGTGTCTACATGTCTAAGATGCATTTGCATGAGTTAATTTTTGTTCACAACTGTGAATCTTGAGATTCCCAGCGTGAAAATTCTTGATTGGATGAACTGTAGCCCTAGAAGAAGGTGGAAAACATGAGGGACTTCATGGTAGATAAGGGAGTCCATTCTCTTCGGTTGTCTAGGATGGAGAGAAGAAACATGGTGTACTTTGGATTGTTGTGCATTGAGAAACCTGTGAGAGATTAAGTGATGGCTAGTTTGGGAAGTTGAGTGACACCTTATCCTTGTGGATCCGTATCTCTGGCTCGGGGTGACCTTCTGTTGAGACTTGAAATAACAACGTTTATGGTTGGGTGGAACGTCCTTATTTTTCAACTAGTTGGTGATTCAATTTGTTAAAGATAAGTGCTCTATGTCATGTGTTTCTATGCTTGTATATTTATTTCTATTGTGTATTAATTAATATATCTTAGATGTGTATCTTTAATGTGTCTTCGTGTTGGTTATTATTGTACATGGCCACATGTTGTGACATACCCAACCACCCACAGGTTGGACACTCTAACTCAAATCTCACTTATAAACTGATTTTAAATTTTGATAACATTTAATTAATAAAAAAGAAAGAAAGAACGTCATAACAACACACACAATAATCAATATACATGCTACAACATAAAATAATGTTTAAACATTCCATGCACAATAATAACCAACAAGTAGGCACATTAAATATACACATCTCATAGATATTAATTAATACACAATAGAATAAATATACAATCATAGAAACACATGATAGAGAGAACTTATCTTTAACAAAATGAATCATTAACTGGCTGCAAACCAAGGACATTCCACCCAACCATAAACATTGCTAATCCAAGTCTAAACAATAGGTCATCATTGAGTTAGGGATATGAATCCACAAGGATGGTTCCAAGGTGTCACTCAGCTTCCTAAGCTAGTCAAAACTCAATCTCTCACAAGTTTGTAAACACACAACAATACAAAGTACACCAACTCTCTTCTCTCTAGCCTACACAACCCAAGCGAATGGACTCCCTTCTCTGCCATGTAGTCCCTCAATTTGTCCACCTCCTTCTAGGGATCCAATCCATCCACTCAAGAATATATGTGTTAGGACTCTCAATATTCACATCTTTGAACAAAAATTAACTCATGCCAATGCATCTCAAACATGCAGGCACTAATTCATGGCTGGAATACACCAACATTCACTACAACAAACCAACAATGGCTTCTCTCCCACCATTTTTTTCCTCCCCAAGCTAAGATCAAGAATGAATGAGGAATAATGAATGAGTGAAAGAAATAATGGAGAGTGAGAATAATGAAGAGTGTGAACAATGAAAAATGAGTGAACCTCCAAACATCTCAAAGATGGGTTTATATATTTACTTGAAAATCAAGAACCACATGGCCTTCCCCTAGAATCTCTTGTAACCACTTATCTCAATTAAAAAAATTATGGGTAAATAAAATATAATAAAAAAAATTAGCCCCTTAAACCCCCTCTCTTGTGGAATCATAGCCCTCTATAACTCTTTTTCTTTTCCATCTAGCAACCAACGATGTATTTTATTATTAACAATGATCAAAGCATTACATTTCCTAGGCACTTTGGCCTCTTTTAATAGTTTGGTGCTCCAATCTTCTATAGAATAAAATAAATACATTATTTAATCTAGGGAACTCAAAACCAGGGTATTACATTTCCCTCCCCCTTATTTTGGCATTGTCCTCAGTGCATATACAAAACATAAATCAAAATTTCAAAAATCTTCAAAAATTCGTGAGTACTCTGCCCGTATGACATATTCATGTTTCCAAGTAGCATATTTAGGACTGTAGCAGGTCCATTGAACTTTTACTAGTTCGGTGACTCAATTATGGAGTATTTTGACTTTTTTGTCCAATATGCGCACTGACTAGACATGAAAGTCTCCTCTTGGCTCCACCTGAATCAAATTTGAATCAATAATATAGTTAGGATCATGTACAAACCTTTTCAGCAAAGTGACATGAAATACATTATGCACATTCATGGAAGAAGACAATGAAAGCATGTATGCAACTGGCCCTATTTTGTCCAATATCTCAAAATGGACCACAGAATCTGGCTGTTGGCTTTATACAACTTCCCAATTTCAATGAGCTCTTCTTGGGATTTACTTTCAAAATCACATGCTCTCCCATTTAAAATTTTTTAGTTGTCATATTCTTATCTTCATAACTCTTCTGTCTATCTTGTGTTTCCTTCAAATTCTGCTTAATTTTAACTATATGGTCTTCCATATCCTTGAGAAATTCTGGCCCAAGTACTAATCTATATTTTGGGTTATCCCAACTCATTGGAGTATTTCATTTTCTACCATACGAAGCTTCAAATGGGTTCATATTCAATGAAGCTTTATACCCATTATTATAGGTAAACTCAACAAAATTCAAATAATATTCCCACTTATATGGTTTATCCATCACATACATTCTCAACATGTCCTCAATAACTTGGTTGACTCTTTCTGTCTACCCATCTGATTGTGGATGGTATGTTGTGATCAAGTTTGGATTTGTACCAAATCCTTTAAATAATCCTCTCTAGAAATTTGAAGTAAATTGTGTGTCTCTATCCAAAACAATTGCCTTAAGTATCCAATGCAACCTAGCAATTTTCCTCATGCAAATTTCTGAAATATTAGTTGTTGTATGACTCATATTTATAGGGACAAAATGAGAATCTTTGTCAATTTATCCACAACTGCCATTATGGAATCATGTTTTATTACTCTCCTGGGAAACATAGTTATAAAATCAATGGTTACCTCTTCCCATTTCTTCTCTAAAATTGGCAATGGTTTTAGAAAACTTGCGAGTTGTCTATGCTCAGCCTTCACTCTCTGACATTCCATACATCTGACAATGTAATTGATAAAAACCTTCTTCATTCCTGGCCAAAAGAATCGACTTCTTACTACTGCAATTTTTTTCTGGTAATTGAGATGTCTAACATATGGAACATTATGCATTTATTTTAACACCAAATTCCTAATTTCTATGGAACTAGGAACACAAATTCTATTTTTATGCATAAGTAATTCATCCTCCTTAATCTCATACTCTTTAATTTTTTGTTGTATATTTTCTTGCTGTAAACTTTATTTTACATGTAGGTAATGTTGATCTATAATAGAAATATCTAAAGTTTTGCTATTCAAATATGACTGATGCATACTAATGGTTATAGAATGCATGAGAAGTATTCTTCTATTGAGAGCATCAACAACTTTGTTTTCTTTCCCTTTGACATGCTTGATGGCAAAGTCATATTCACTTAAAAATTCCATCCATCTTGTTTGCCTATCATTCAAAGTTCATTGCTCAAAAAGATATTTCAAACCACTATGGTTTGTCCTTAGTTCAAATCTATTTCCCATGATATAATGCCTCCATATCTTCAATGCATGAACTATGGAAAAAAGATCCAAATTATGTGTGGCATAATTCTAATGTTCTGTAAGATTTATGGACTCATAATTGATTAGATGCCCATTTTGAGTGAGGACTCCACCAAGTCCTTCCTTGCATGCATATTTACTTATGATCAATTCTCATTTGGGTCAACAATCTTTAAAATAGGTGCACTAGTAAGTAATTCCTTTAACAAATTAAATTTCTCTTTACACTCTATTGTCCATTCAAACTTAATTCTCTTCTTTTGCAAAGAATTAATGGGATGAACAATCTTAGAGAACCCTATTATATAACTCCTGTAGTTTCTGACTAATCCCATAAAATATCTTATTTCTAAAACATCCATAGTTGTTGGCCATCCTCTAATGGCTTCAATCTTTTCTCAATCTACTACTATAACTTCTTTTGAAATGATGTGCACCAAATAATGGATATTTGTTTTGGTAAAAATAACACTTAATAAGTGTGGCATAAAGATGATGTTCCCTCATCACTTGCAAAACCAACCTCGAGCGATGTTCATTCTCTTCCTCGGACTTAGAATAAATAAGTATGTCATCCAAGAACACAATGACAAATTTATCCAGATAATTTTTTAATATGCCATTCATTAAGCACATAAAGATAGTTGGTGCATTGGTTATTCCAAATGGCACCACCACAAATTCGGAATGTCCATACTTGGATCTAAAGTCTATTTTATTGATGTCTTCTTCCTTGATGCTTACTTGATAGTATCTAGATCGCAATTCTATCTTGTAAAATATATTTGCTCCCTTTAATGGATCAAAGAGGTCATCAATTCTGGGTAGAGGGCATTTTTTCTTCACCTTGGCTTTATTTAGTTGTCTAAAGTATATACACAACCTCAATGTTCCATCCTTCTTTTGACAAAGAGCATTGGTGCTCCCCAAGGTGAAACACTTGGATGTATGTACCCTTTCTTCAACAATTCTTCCAACCGCATTTGCAGTTCTTTTAATTGTAATGTACTCATTCTGTAAGGTGTTTTTGATATTGGGGAAGCTCCTGATACTAAATCAATAGAGAAATACATCTCCCTCTTTAGTGGAAATCCTAGTATTTCTTTGAATACATCTTCAAACTCTCGCAATACTGGAAAATATGCAAGGCTTGCACCTTTCATATTTTTTGTCTCTTCCACATGATCTGCATACAATTGACATCCTTTCCTAAACAATTTCTTCAACTGTAAGGCTGAAATATCCCTTATAGAAATGGGTCTTGGAATTCCTTTCACAATGCTCTATTTTCCTCCTTCATCAAGACATGTAAAAGTATTGTTATGACAGTCTAGGATAGCATGATGCTTTTCCAACCAATCCATTCCAACTAGGATTTCATAAGATCCTAATTGTATGATATTTAGGTCATAATTAGTATTCACTCCATTAAGACTTATTGGACAACCTTTGACCATCTCATTGATCCTTCTTTTGGTTCTAGTGGCTAGTTGAACCAAATTTGAATTTTCAAGCTTACTTTTCTCCAAATGTAATCTATCCACTATTTTAGCATCAATGTAACAATGGCTCAATTCTCCTAAATCAATTAAAATAGAAACAGGTTGATTAATGATCTTACCTTCCACTTTGATCATATTGGATTGGTACTATGCTTGTCGATCTTCTAAGGTTGGATATATTCTTCCCATGTCTTCTATTGTTGTATCCACTTAGATGTTGTGCATTTTCTTCACTTTATCTCCTTTGTGAGGGTATTCCTTGTATAGGTGATTTTCATGTTAATATTATGGTAGTTGCGGGAGGTATTTACCTCTACATGTGAACCTGACGAGAATAGAAGACTCTGGGAAGCAAGAGAAACCCTAATGAATTGGCCAATAACCCTAGAAGCCTTGTCGGCTCAAGAATATAATTTATATTAGGCTATTAGCCTCCAAGAGAAGAAGTCGGCCAGAATTAATAATAATATACTGAACAGACACCTACCCAGAAGGAGAAGTCGGCCCCAGTAAACTGGCAGGATTACTATAAATACTAGGTGCCAGTTTCTCATTTGTCACATCTTAGGACTGCAGTTTTCCCAGTTGATGCGCACTGCAGGTGTAGCTGGTGCACAGGTTTGGAGGAGGGTTGTAGGTGCAGCTGCAGCAGTAGCAAGTTTCAGTATTTGGCTTGGATATCTCTTGGCTAGGGTTTGGACTATCTGATCAGCTTTTTGTGATGCGCTATCCTTGGGGAGAGATGCGATGCTCTTTGTTTGGCTATCTAGCCTAGGTTTTGCTTCCAGAATAATTCTCAAGTCAAGGTTAAGGTGCTCGGAGGGAGGCTTCGGCCTGTGGTTGGGAGATGAGGGTATCGTCGTGGTAAAACGAGCACACCATCTTATATATTCTAACAAGTTATGGGCCCACACCCCTTCAGTCAGCCTAAAACATTGGAAGGAAACATAACTGCTAGACATTAAGCTCGTTGAAAGAACTATCGCTAGGGTTACTAGCAGGAGCAGCTTCCAAAAGCACTGCAGCTAGGGTTACCAGCAGTAGCAGTTGCAGAAACCCTAAACCTCTTGTTGAGGCACCTTAACTAATGATATTGACCTAATATCTGGATAGATCAGTGCGCCATAGCCCAGCGCATCTCCTGGTACACTCAGAAGGCCAAGACGTGAAGTTTGGATTTCTGGTCAAATCTAGGGTTTGACCAAGTCAAGCAAGCCATGACGAACTCTATGAAGTCTGAGAATAAGCTAGAAGGAGCCTCCAACTTCAGATCATGGAAGACAAGGATTGACCTCATCCTTGCTAAGAATAAAGTGTTGGACATTGTGAAAGGAAAGATCATGAAGCCAGAGTTCAAAGAAGGAGAAAAGAAGGAACTGCAGAATGTTGTAGCTATGGAGAAGTTCAAAGACGTTGACTTCAATGCCATGAGTATCATAGTGGATTCCATAAAATACCACTTGATACCCTACATATCCCATCTTGACTCATCGAAGAAGATGTATGATGCCCTAACTAATCTCTTCTCAGTCAAAAACATTGGACAAGTTATGAGTTTGAAGAATGAACTTTGTGACATGAAGATGAATGATGACGATAGCATAACATCCTACTTTGTAAGGATCTCCCAGCTAAGAGATCAACTACAAGCTATTGAAGAGATCACTTCAAAAAAGGAATTGGTGAACATAGTACTCAATGGTCTTCCCAAGACATGGGATGCATTTGCCGCAAGCATGAACACAAGGAAGGAGTACCCTACATTTGAAGAACTTTGGACTTGTTGTGCTCAAGAAGAATCAAGGATCAATGCAAAAGAGAAACCTCAAAAGAAGTACGATGATCAAGCCTTCACAGAAAGATTCAAGAACTTCAAGAATAAAAGGATGTTTGGTTCAAGGAGGAAGCCAAATCAAGAGAAAGACATTTCAGAAATACAATGCTTCAACTGTCAGAAGTATGGTCACTAAAGGAATCAGTGTCCCGAGCTAAAGAAAAGGAAGAATAAACACGAAGCATTGATTGCCGAAGAAAAGGAACCGACAAAGAAGACTAAGCAGGATGGAAGAGATTTCTTCTACTAAAAGGTAACAACACTCTTCTTATTTCTGTACATATCTTGATTGCATCGTCTTTGTACATATCTTGTATATCTATCTCTTGGTAGATAATGTGTTCCAAGA
>ML795023.1:391939-413482 GCA_009831015.1 Picea engelmannii | reverse complement strand
TGGTTGAGAAGAATGGGGCAGATAGCCTATTATTGATATTCTATGTTGAGGGCAGACATTCTTTCAGATCTCATAGATGTGAGTGAAAGATTGGCCCAGATGATTATTATTGATATTCTATATTGAGGGCAGACATTCTTTCATATCTCACAGATGTGAGTGAAAGATTGGCCCAGATGATTGTTGTTGATATTATATACTGAAGGCAGACACTCTTTCAGATCTCATAGACGTGAGTGAAAGATTGGCCCAGATGTTTCAGTTCTTATCATAACATTGTTTCTATGCAGATGAAGACTATTGTGGTGGTAGACATTCTTTCAGATCTCACAGACGTGAGTGAAATATTGGCCCAGATGATACAGTTTTTATCATAACATTGTTTCTATGCAGGATGCTCTCAGATGTTTGTTATGAAGACTATATGACAGTAGATGAGAACTATTGTGGTGAATATGTTTCACTATTGCTGATCAAGTACTTGTGTGTTACTTGATGTGGTAGTTAACCACTAGATTGTAGTTGTGTACTACGGGAATAGAAACAGGTGTGTTCTATAAATTGATATTGTACCAGTTGTCATAGGAGACTATCCAGTTGGATAATAATGACAGGTGCTCGTGGTGCTACTAGTTGTATGGTATGTTGTGCTCAAGACCATTCTATTGTTGCACTAATTGCCTTGAAGACTATCAGTAGTTTATTGGAGATGATGATCATTCAGGTGAATGATGAACATAGATTTTCAGACGGAAAACAGTTCAGAGCTTTTACTCCACTTGTATCACTCTATGGTGAGAGTGACTTATTCAGCGTCATATTACTCAGATGAAGTATGGTTACGAAAGATGATGCAGCTGATAGTAATGGTGATGCTCCTGATCTAGTCATGAAATAGTCTAGATGACTATATTGATGCTACCGGTAAATGGTATGTTTTGTGCTCAATTCCATTACCTGCAAATACCTCTCTAGCTAGGAGGGAGTGTTAATATTATGGTAGTTGCGGGAGGTATTTACCTCTACATGTGAACCTGACGAGAATAGAAGACTCCGGGAAGCAAGAGAAACCCTAATGAATTGGCCAATAACCCTAGAAGCCTTGTCGACTCAAGAATATAATTTATATTAGGCTATTAGCCTCCAAGAGAAGAAGTCGGCTAGAATTAATAATAATATACTGAACAGACACCTACCCAGAAGGAGAAGTCGGCCCCAGTAAACTGGTAGGATTACTATAAATACTAGGTGCCAGTTTCTCATTTGTCACATCTCAGGACTACAGTTTTCCCAGTTGATGTGCACTGCAGGTGTAGCTGGTGCGCAGGTTTGGAGGAGGGTTGCAGGTGCAGCTACAGCAGCAGCAAGTTTCAGTATTTGTCTTGGATATCTCTTGTCTAGGGTTTGGACTATCTAATCAGCTTTTTGTGATGCGCTATCCTTGGGGAGAGATGCACTGCTCTTTGTTTGGATATCTAGCATAGGGTTTGCTTCCAGAAGAATTCTCAGGTCAAGGTTAAGGTGCTCAGAGGGAGGCTTTGGCCTGTGGTTGGGAGACGAGGGTATCGTCGTGGTAAAATGAGCACACCATCTTATATATTCTAACATTTCATTGCACCCCCAACATTGGATTGGTGGTCTTCCTCTTTTTCCCAAGGAATCCTCCTTATTGGATTCACTCTTAGTAGATTGTTCTTGATGATTTGTATTTGGATTGTTTTTGTTGAAAGGAGGTTTGAATCCCTTCCTTCTCTAATCATATTTCTCTTTATTCTTATCTTTCCAATATTTATGCATGGAATCACTGACCTTGTCTTGTTCATACAAATACTTATCCTTTCGGATGGTTTTTGTCAAAGTACTAGGCTCATCACATTGAATATTTTCCTTATAAAAGGATGGCAGTGCCCTCAAAAACCTTTGTATCTTCACTTTTTCATCTTTGATAAATCCTACATGCTTCAACAATTCCAAGAACTTCTTTTCATATTCTATCATGGTCATGCTTCCAAACCTTAGTTCAAATAACTCTTGCATCTTCTTGTCATAGAAGTGCTCTGAAAGATACTTCTTCTGAAAATATCACTTGAACTGCTTCCAAGTGATCCTTGTCTGATTAATGTGCTCAACTTGCTTCAACTGATCCCACCACATAGAATCTTTTCCATGCAAATGGTATGTGGAAATTTTGGCTTCTAGGTTGGATGACTAGTTGTGCAACTAAAAATACTTCTTGGTTCCCAAAAACCATGCTTCAACATCATCTTCCCTTTCTCTTTCACTATCAAAGGATGGTGGCTTAAGCTTCCTTGGCTCTCCTTGCAAACTATCTAATTCATGTCTTCTTCTTTGATGTCTAATAGGAGACACTTCTGGATTGCTTATGGAGTCTTTAAATACATAAAATTTCCTTGATAAGTAAGGAGTTTAGTTATGTCTGTGAGTTCTGCTAGCACTTCTTGAATTACCAACTCTTTTGTAATTATATCTTCTTTCATAATGTCTTACATCTTCCTCCTGCATTAAGTTTGATCCATTCTTTGCTTGTCGATGCAATTGATTTAGAATTTGCATCACTTGAGCATTTATTTGGTTTTCTTATCTCATCAAACTCTCGTTGTTTTCTTTGTAACTCTGCACTTCTATCCTTAGGATTCTCATAGTCTCTATTAAGGTTTATTATTCCCTTTGTTCATGTGCCCTTTTGATTATGTCTCTGCATTACCAACACTGATATTTTGACCTTTGGTTTCTTTATCACGATTGAAAAATCCCTCTCCTTCCTCCATGTACAATATATGCATTCTTATCTTGAAATGATATGTTTATATCCCTTAATTCTACAAAATGTGCAAGCAATCATTTTGTTAGAATTATGCATGTTATAAAAAAAAAATCAATTAATGCTACAGGTCCTTTTTCTGCTCAATTCATGAAGCAATATATCATCATTCTCCAAATTATAATTATTCCACGTAATTCTCATCTGAATCTCATTTCTAACGAATATACTCATGCCTCATTCCAATCTTTGAGATGAAAGTTATGGCTTCTTGAAAAAATCATTTCCACCCTTTTTGTGCATTTTCTCCATTGGTGTAATTTTATTGAAATGCCAAATTCTGTCAACTATAGAAGAAAATATGTCAGGAAATAGACAAACTTTTATCGAATCCATAGTTCAAAATCATGACAAGGAATTCATAACAACTCTCATATTTTCAAGATGATGCTCCAGTAAAAAGCTGCAACAATATAGAATTTGCAACTTTATCCTTTTTCGACAATTTTTCTAGACATAATTTTTAGCAAAATTGGCTATCTCACAATCTGTGCACTTCTGGAAAAAAAATCACTAAACCAAAGTTGTTTGTCTTGATGAGTACATAAAATGTTGATTAAATACATTATTTTTATTTTTGTGATCTGGGGTCACTTTTTTTTCTCTGAAAATCTTAATATCCCGGAATAGTGGATTTTGGCATGTTTCAGTATCCCCATTCTAATCCCCTTAGGATTTATTCAGTTCCTTCATGGTTTATTTCTATTTCTTCTTTCTGGACTCTCCCCAAGAGTTTCAACTTAATCTGGACCTCTGCCAATGATCTGGACCCATATCATTAAAAACCACTATTTTGAAAATTCTGACAAATCCAAGTGAAATTGGACAATGTCCCTCTCAATTACTTGTGTAGATATCCTCTCTATGGAAAGAAAACATAAGTTTCATCTCAATCTGACTTGATTTGAAATTTGCACTGTCAATTTCAAATTTGAAGCAATATGGATCATTGATCTGCACTCCATCGGCCATCGACGATCAACGTTCTCCTTTGGCACGCAAATAGTTTCCCCAAACTACTGACCTAATTGTTGACCATCAGCCCAAATCCATGATGACCTATTTGCACACAACTCCAAGATGACCGACCTAGCCATTGGTCGTTGGCCATTGACAATCTTCATTGGTGAATGGAACTCCCTACCAATTTGGCCAATGCCCGACCATCGACCCATTGACAATCAATGATCCCCAAGGAATGTCAAAAACACTTCCTCAATTCAGCCAACCTTGTCGTCGACCATCAATCATCTCTGTTGGTTGACGTGGCAACTATGCTAACATGGCATGGCACATAGATGCTGACATTACATGACATGTCATCTTGAGACATCAACTAGGATGACATGGCATGACACTTGGATGCTAACATGGCATGAAACATAATCACCTTGTTTTCCCCATCGACCATCGATGGTCAGAGATTTTCTTTAGCCGAATGAAAACTTTTCCCAAAGTCCTTGATCCCCAATCCATCAACCATCGATGACCTCAAAGGTCATTTGACTTAACTTCAACACTTCTCCAAACTCGTTGATCCTCGATCCATCAACCATTGGCAATCTCATAAGATACCAAGAATGGAATACCAAATTGCAATTGTTTATCAATTTTACAAAGTATATATTATGTTTGGATAATAAACAATTCCAACAACTTATAATGTGATTATAGAATAGATTAAAATGATTATTTACATTGATTTTGAAATAAAAAGAACATCAACTTATATATATTTTATATGTAAAAATATATATCATCAAATATGATTTGAAATCCAATAAAATATATTTTAATAAAATATATCATTTATGAATTTGCTAATATTTTATATGTAAAGTATATGTCATGAAATATGATTTGAAATCTAGCCAAATATATTTGAATGTATTTCATTTATGAATTTGCTAATAGTTTATATATTAAAGTATATGTCATGAAATATGATTTGAAATTTAACAAGATATATTTTAATTTATATCATTTATGAATTTGCTAATAATAGTTTATATATTAAAGTATATGTCATGAAATATGTTTTGAAATTTAACAAGATATATTTTAATTTATATCATTTATGAATTTGCTAATAACACATAATAGGATAAATATGATTTGAAATCTAACCAGTTATATATTTATGAATGTGTTAATATCACATAATAGAATATCTACTTAATATATATCATTTATGAATGTGATAAATATATATTATTTATGAATGTGATAATATCACATAATAGGATAACTACTTGTTAATTAAAAAAATTGGAATAACTACTTGTTAAAAAAATATGAATATTATATATACAATTGTATTTAAAAAATTGAAATAACTACTTGTTAATAAATTTTTAAAAAATGAATATTATATATTAAAAAAATTGGAATAACTAGTTAAAAAAATATGAATATTATATATACAATTGTATTTAAAAAATTGAAATAACTACTTGTTAACAAATTTTTAAAAAATGAATATTATATATGTTGAAATACATATTATGAACTGTATCAAAACCAACCATATATCTTAACCGATACAACATCATTTATGGATTTGTGGGTAAGTACATAATCTCTATAAAATTTGAGTGCAAGGAGTATGAACAATGACATCATTGAGTTAAATCAATCACACTAAAGTTTGGTTGGGTGGAATTTCGTACAAAATCTTTGGTTTTTGTCATTGTATGGACCATTTCCAATGGGACGAGAATTACAACATTATATAGATCATACAAAAATTTCATTGCATCCAAAACAGCCAAGGTATAATTTGGTTAGTGTTCCTCTGTCATCCCTTATTTGTTTGTTTGGCCATTCATTATAAACCCTTTATTTCGAGGAAAGCGTTATAAAGTGGAAGTTAGTGTTTTTTTTGTTAGGGGTTATATGTGGATTTTGTAAGACCAGAAGCTCTACCATTTATTTAAGACAAGTGTTTATTGATTCTCAATTTCACATTAAATAAATGGTATTAGAAATTTTTTGAAAGGGTTGGTCACTTTGAGTCGTGTTGAGATTAAACCCAGAAGGTATGTCTTGACTAAAACATAAAACATGCATTGACTAAAACATATTTTGAGAGATTTTTAAGGCTAAGGTTTATCTCGAGAGATTTTTAAGACTAAGGTTTATCCCTCCACGAGTCGAACCCGAAGAAGCAGCTTCAACATAAATAATAAAATTTTGAACCAAAATTGTATAAAACCATGACACTAGAAAAAAAACTACAAAATTAGAAGTAAAAATGGAAGGAATTTAGAGCTTATCATTTATTTTCTTTAAGGGTGGTTTCAAACTTTCAAAGCCACGGGAGAAATTCATAGTGTGTATCTAAAAAATGTGAATCTCAACACAATATAAACTAGTGAATATGTATCCATTTTGTGAATGGTATTGCAAGTAAAAGGAAGAGACTACAAGTTCGTTGTTTATATATCTCCACTTGAAGACAACTCCACCACCTTACAACGATTTGTAGGTAAATCGGAACAACACTTGTAGGAAATCGCTCCACCACCTTAGAGCTACTTGTAGGTAAATCTGAACAACACTTGCAGGTAAATTGCTCCACCACCTTATAGCTACTTGCAGGGAAATCACTCCACCACCTTACATTGACTTGCAAATCAATCAGAACAACACTTGCAGGTAAATCAGAACAGTTGTAGCAGGTGATGTATCCAAGTAAGAATGGAATCAAAGAGGTTAGAATTAACTTAATCCCCATTTCCTCGATGCATACTCCAAAGTTCAGACTCCGAGTAAAGGTTGGTGGGTGGCTCCATGCAAAGGAGTTAATACTTCATTAACCACAGTGCACCACCCGCTTCCACCTACTTCAAAAATCAAAAATCAAAGGTCCAAGGCACTTGAAGTTTATACACATAAACAGTTTTGGGATTTGGAGATGGTGTCCAAGCTCCAGTTGCTACTAGCACATCTATGACATGATACAAACCAACAGATCGCACATATCATAGCGGCACGCTCTAGGCTCTAACACATCCCGCACATATCCCCACTCAAACGACATACCAAAGTTAATGAAGTTTTACAAAAAGTTTTGCTACATGGTCACATAACAAATTTAACTATGTTTTGTCCATCAAATTCCAACCATGTTTGCGTCGTTTGGTGGGGTGTTGTTGACGGATCATCTCACCAAGCAGAAAAAATAAACAATTAGCTTAAAGTCATATAACATCTCCAAATCCACCCAAATAATTGAAATCATGATATCATTAAATTATGATTTCAAAGATTATTATTGATTAACATACACCATATCACATCTCCAAATCCATCCAAAAGTTGAAATCACTATTTTCCATTTACCCAATTCTCATGAATATGAAAAGATTTGAATTCATCCAAAAATTGAAATCATTATTTTCCATTTACCAAATTCTCATGAATATGAGGAGATTTGAATTTACCCTATCAAATGCTCACATCTTTCCTCCTAATAAATTTCAGAACAAACTATAACTCTCCAAAGCTACTCTTCATAAAGTGTTTTGTCCCTAGAGTGTGAGATTGAGTGATGAATGAATGGTTTCCTCTTAGAGGTGATATTGTCATCGAAAATAAGAAGCACTGTGCAGTGGATCATTCACTTATTCTTCTTATAGATGATCTTGTTATCAAAAATATGAAGCACCATGCAGTAAATCAATCATTGACTTATTACCTAATACTTCTTATCCATTAAATGTGAGACTTCATCACCCAAAACCATCACCTTAAAGCAAAAGAAATTAACACTGTAAATAGATGCCTCCGTGGTATGCCAACGTGGACCGCAAAGGTAAATAACGTTGATATTCAGTGTCTTTTTCACATGTCATTATACATTCTGCACAGATCTGGCGTCCCCAGAGATCGAGGTCGAGGTATTAGGAACTGAATGGCTCGCCACCCGAGCCATCGACAGCCTCTCCTTGCCCTCGCAAGGCCCCGACGCTTCTGCTGCGACTGGTGAAGCGGCCTCTGCCACCGACGATGATGTTGCTGCAGCGCCCATGATTGTGCCGCTGCTGCGGTTGATAGTGTTGTCGCTTCATAATTGTAAAGTGGAGATCCCCGATTGCAGAATTTTTGCTCTTCTCCGCCGGATTCCAATTGAATGATTCTCCCATGTCCAAGACCAATCCCAGCCCTTCTTCATATACTTTTCTCCGTTCCAAGGCGCAGTAATTATTACCCGTTGGATTTGGCTATGGCCATTAAGACTTCCTGCATGCACTCTATCTGTGGAAAACGGAGTCAGTTACCCGTTGGATTTGGCTAATCTTGTAGCAAATAGACTATCTTTCTAACCACAAATATTATAAGAATCTGTCAAAAATATCAAACATGAACAGAGTTTTACCATGATCCAAGATTTGTATATGACTAAACAATATTCTAACTAATTTTTTCCAATTTTAAATTAACCTAAATTAACTAAATTTTGATTAAATTCTAAATCAATAAACACTTTAACATTTTATATTGTAAAAAAATTCACATCACTAAAAAAAACTATTACAAGATTAAATGATTTCTTTATTAATCACTTATAGTTCTATTGTCCCTCAAGATTCTTAATCGTCTATCAACTTTCTTTCTATTCCACCCCAACAAAAAATAAAAAACCAACTATAAAAAAAAAAAAAATTAAACCCTTAACCTCCTCCAAAACATCCAAGGCGTTCATATTCCACCTACATAAAACCCAAACGATGTCTTAGCTCATAAAAGAGCTACAACAAAATTGTAACTAGATCAATGCCATAACATCAAATTTGTAACTAGATCAATGCCATAACATCAAATCTTTTAATGGCTTATTTATCACACAATCTTCATAAAGCCTTACATACTCTTAATCATTTTGACCAATATTATTTTAATTAGCATATATTTACACATTGTCTACTTTCAAACACCTAACATTTTTATATATTGTTTAGAGTGATATATATCAACCAACCAGTATTCTTTCTACTATGTTCTTTTATAGTAACCCATATTTTCTTTTTATAATAACCCATTTCTTAATGTGCTTTCTACTATGTTCTTTTTATAATAACCCATTCCTTAATGCGTTTTAATTTATATGTTTTTAAATTTTCAAAGTCATATTCTTAAAACTATATCACATTTAAAATTTATTACTCAAAACATTTCCTTGTATATTGTAAAACACCTTGATAATCATTTTTAATTAAACGTAATAAGTATAGACAAGGTTATGTGGTAGGAAATACCTATTGAATTAGAAAATATAATCTTAAAAAGGAATGAAATGTATAAAATGTAAATGTTATCAAAGTTGTGAAGAAATGATTTGAGAAATAATTGTTAAAGTAATTATTGAGAGGTTGTGAAGTAGGGAGACAAGTATTGAAACAGTTTTCTACATGACTTTACATTGGGGAATATTTTCATCGATTCCTTGTGGTATGAACTTGCGTATATAGAAGTCAAGGAAGCTATCCTCATAAAAGATAAGATATAGAAAATTGCATTTGGCTTGGGTTTCAATTGTAATAGTTGGTGGTTCCTTGTTGTACAAACTTACCTATATAGAAGCCAAGGGAAGAATCCATGGAGGAGATAGGATATGGCAGATTTTATTTGGCTTGGGCTTTAAGTGTAACAATGTTGTGTGAAAGGCTCCTCACTATGTCAAGGCCAAGTCATCTAAGATTACATGCTTTCATTGCATCGATAACTATCCCATCGAATGATAGATACATGGACACATAAAGAAATGCAATAGCCACATGCCAAAGAAATCTTATCTTAGGTTGTTAGTTTCTCTTCTTGCTTGGAAGGCAGAGCTCTGTTAAATACCATCACAATTCTAAATCCTCTCTGGGTCGGACCATTATGGGCACCATTTTTAGCTTCAAGAAGATCGTCGTGGAACTAATATTTTCCTCTTGGAATTTTCCATGCCAACCTATTTGTTAGCCAAGGAAACGAAATATAGTTTGTTGAGGATTTCTCTAGTTTTTGGGCCTTCTATCTCATCCTTTTTCTCTTGAGTAACTTCACTTCTACATTTCAGGAATAAGATTGCATTGTGTTTTGATCTTCATCATAGCATGGCATAACACATCCATGTTTTTCCCCATGTAATACATAGCACCAGTGTTAAGGCCCTAACCTCATTCATTATAATATGTTGGTTATGGTTAGGTTGGATTTGTGGTAGGTTACATCACTCTCACTTTATCTCATATTTATAATAAAGGAGATTCATTTATATAGGCATCTTGTCTTGTGCATTGGATATATTGTAAAGGGAGGTTTCCATCTCGAAGTAGCTTCTTATTCATTGAATTTTTATCATTCTAAAGGCATAGAGTTACTTATTCTCTTTAATTTTATGCTATTTGGGGAATTTGGATCAAACATTTGGTTTTAGAGCATATAATTCTTGGGTTTGGCTTCTTCAAACGAGTCATCTTGGTATTTTCACTATAACTTTTTGGGGGGGAAGTTTCAAACAACAAAAGTTTTGGGAGCCTAGAGAGACATAGTGAAGTACTTAAGGTAAAAAATTCAAGTTCTAGTTCACTACAATTTCAGAAATATAGGTTGTGGAAATTAGGGTTTTTGACTAGTCTTGAAACTAGTCTCAAACGGGTATTCTTGGTAAAACAATCATATTTGAAGATAGAGAATTCCAAATTGAGTTCCACTAGTTCCATTAGAAAGAAGGAATATCTTAATATTTATGGACCAAATTTAAGAAGAAAATATGAAAAAATGGACACATGATAGACTGTACAAGATTGCTCTCCTAAAAATGCCAAAACCAACAAATTTTGGGAAAGTTACCATAACTTTTTGTTGGTAGATAAAAAATTGTTAAAAACTATGGTATTGCATAGAAGACATATTAGGCTACTATAGTCCAAAATTCCATACTCGGAATTAGATGAATTTAAGAGTTATATCAGGTGGAAGGTCGACCAACAAATCATGGTTTTTAAGGTATGCTTACTTGAAACTTGCATAATTTTTTATTGGAAGATTGGTTTGAGATGATTCAAAAAGTGGTGGTAGATAGAAAATATAGGAGAAATCTAGTAAACATTATTTGTATCGCGTGGAAAGAGGTGGTGTAAAAAATTCTACACCTACTAAACCTTTAGAGTGTTCATCCATGACTTATGAATAAAGTGAAGAAACATATAACCAAATATCCAAATTGTGGAATCAAGTTAAGGAATTGGATGATAGGACAGTGAAACATGTTGATTTGGTGCATTTGAAAATAGAATTAGAAAATCACATGGATCAAAAGATAGAAAAATTATAGAGTTCCCTAGAATCCATGCTCATGTATACCCTAGATGAGAGGCCCTCTAAAAGTGATACTGTGACCCAAGGAACTCATCAAAATAGAGACAATACTCAATTTGAACAACCTTCCATCAATAAGCATATCTCCAAATTATTTAACTCTAATATTAGAGATAATCATGGATTGGTTCCTAAGGGTATCCACTTTCCCAAGATTGAATTAAGTAAGTTTGATGGAACAAATGTATTTACATGGGTAAACAAAATAGAGCAATACTTTGAATTACATAATATTAGGGATGATAAGCAAAATATTTCCTTAGAAACTTTGTACTTTGAGAGAAAAATTTATCAATGGTACCAATGGGTAGTTAAAAGGAAGCCTCATTGTTATCACTATACTTGGGATTTATTTACAGGAGACCTAGAAGCATAATGTGGTAAAGTTTGGGAACAATATTACTTTAGTCAATTGACAAGAATCAAACATCTAGGTGATGATGAAGATTATAATTCAAAATTTCAAGTATTGGCCATAAGGGCAGATAACATAAGTGACCAATGTCTATTGGAAGCTTACATGGGTGGATTAAAAGAAGACATTAAACATGTGATTTGGTTAAAACATCATGAAAATGTTATGGAAGCTATGTAATCTACTCGTCGTATTCATGCCAAGAATAGGGCTACACACAAGTCTAGTATTGGAATATATGTAGGAAGTAGAGATATATTTGTGCTAGATAGGGAAAACCTACCTTAACCTATTGGGATATCACATAAGGAAATGGATGAAAGAAGAGAAAAAGGACTATGCTTTGGTTGTAATAGTAAATGGTCCACAGGGAATAAATGTCAAGATGTAAAATTGTTTACCTTGGAAAATAATGATGAGGAGGAAGTAGAGGCATCCACACAAATACAAGAGAAAGAACTTGTGAACCTTAAAGAGCAAGAAAATTATGTGAAAAAATTGCACAACATAGGTCCAGACAAGTGTGAAATATATGTTCATCCATTGGTAGGTTTTCCAAAACCTCAAACCCTTAAAATTGCAAGATACATTAATAATAAAAAGGTCATAGTACTTATTGATCCAGGTAGTACCCATAACTTCATTGATAAAAGATTAGCAAAGTGCCTCAATTGCTTTGTGTATCCAATGACAAATTTTCAAGTTTTGGTTGCTAATGGGGGAAGTATTGATTGTGAAGGAAAATTCTCTAATATTAAACTTATTATGGGATAATATAACATACTAAGCCCAATGTATACCATTCCTATGGGAGAAGTAGATGGTGTTTTGGGGATTCAATGGTTGATAACATTGGGTACGATTTCTACAAATTATAATGAATTATTCATGAGATTTGAATCGGGAGTTTAATATGAACTCAAAAGGGTTAAAATATGCACCTTCTCAGGTCATCAACATTCATAAAATGTAAAATATCCTAAAAAAGGGTAGTAGTGGGGTTATGGTTAAAATTTATTCTATAGAAGTGAAGTAAAAAGATGAAAATCTAGAGGAATTAAAAGGTACCTTGGAAAAGTACAATAGGATATTCCAAGAAATTCCTAAAGGGATACCTCCATTTAGAGATCATGAACACCAAAGTGAATTCATGCCTAGAACTACTCCTTTTTTCCAATAGAAAATTTGCTCAATTATATTAGTAACATATAATTTTTTACATCTTCTGGACCATAGCTATATTCAAGAGATAGATACATAATTGTCCATAACAACATCTGAAAGTTTCAAAAAGTATACTTCTGGATATAAATCCTTACAGGCCTTATAGATATCGACATAAAAAAAAAGGGAGATTGAGAAAATTGTACAAGACATGTTGGATGCAGGTATTATTCAACCAAGTAGGAGTTCCTTTTCATCCATAGTAGTGATAGTGAAAAGAAAAGATAATTCATGGAGGATGTCTCTTGATTACAAAGATCTAAACAAAATCATCATCAAGGATAAATTCTCTATTCCATATATTGATGAGCTATTAGACGAGCTTCATGGTGTGGCTTATTTCACAAAGTTAGATCTTAAATTAGGATAAAACCAAATCAGTTTAAGAGAAGAAGACATTCCAAAAATAAATTTTATAATTCATGAAGGGCACTATGAGTTCTTTTTCATGCCTTTTGGGTTGACTAATGCTCTTTCTATTTTTCAAAGTCTTATGAACAAAAATTTTCAAACTCATTTTAGAAATTTTTTGTTAGTTTTTTTTATGATATACTTATTTATATAAAATCATGGGAAGAGCACATTAAAAATGTGGATCAAGGCCTACAAATTCTTGAGAACAGTCAATTGTATGTAAAAAGGTTCAAATGTGATTTTGGGAAACAACAAGTAGTTTATTTGGGGCATATTGTCTCATAGGAAGGTGTCAAGGTGGACCCTCAAAACATTCAAGCTATCATAAAAGGGCCCATTCATAAGAACATCAAGAGTCTCAAAGTATTTTTGGGTCTTACGGGATATTATAGGAAAATTGCTAAAAACTATGCATGCATTATAGGCCCACTCACATCTCTCTTGAAGAAAAATTCATTTGTATGGAATGAAGAGGCTACCTTGGCATTCTCACTCTTAAATGATTCTATGTCTTCTACACTATTATTGGCAACACCTGATTTTGGTAAGACATTCATAGTCGAATGTGATGCATTAGCAAAAGGAATGGTAGCAATATTGATGCAAGAAGGGAGACCATTGGCTTTTGAAATTAAACAATTCAAAGGAAAATACTTGGTGAAATCTACATATGAGAAATAAATGGAAGCAATTTTACATGCAATAAAAAAATGGCAACAATATGTCATTGGGAAACATTTTAGATTCAAGAAATACCATGACAACGTAAAGTAATTTTTGTAGCAAACATTGTCATGATAAGAGAAACAAAAATGCAAGGGTTTGATTTTAAAATAATCTACAAAAAAGGAAAGGACAATGTGATAGTAGATACCGTTTTGAGAATAGAAGAAGTCTCCAGTTTATATTCCATTCCATCATCCATTCATGTGTGGTTGGAAGAATCTTTCAATGAATGAAAAGAAGACAATATTACTAGAAAAAAAATGCAATGTCTAAAAAAAGGAAAAATCTCTATGGAACATGTGGAGTGGAAGAGTGATATTTTTTGGTACAAGGGTAGAATATTTTATTCCCTCAATCAAATATGAAACAACAAATATTGAGCGAGTCTCATAACTCTCAAATGGAGGGACATTCATGGTCCCTTAAAACATACCAAAGGATCAAATATGTTATTAAGTTGACAATCCTCTAAGTTTATTGGAAAGAGAATTTATGTGTTAATCTTATCAATCCCGTGTTCGATTTTATTGTGGTTTTATTTTGAGAGGTCTCACCCAATTGAGACCCAGTGATTGTTGCAGCGTCGACACTGTATTTCTTTAATATTTATCCGATCTATTAGGAAGTTGTATTTTGTAGTTCACGATGATTTATTTTTAAATCAAATAATAATTTTTTTTATCCTTTTGTGATATTCTTTAAGAAAGCGATATTATTGAGAGAAGTTGGTCAAATTGTTATCTTTGCTCAACAATCAAGTATGGTCAAGTTTACACTTATAATTAAAAACGGATTTTTCCCTTAGTTTTTATTGATGGTCAAAACTCTGTAGCTCACCAAGATTACTATTTAAGAATTTAATAATAGTTTGGATTTAATTGTTAGGTGAATTAGTCTTAAGGAATCGGTGATACTAGAAATGATGTTTAGAATGTTATTACTTGTTCAATATATTATTATTGGAGATGGTGACATCAAATGATGTCATAAATATTATAACATTATATGTGATAAAAGAATATATTATACTTTTACAAGTCATCTTATATCAAGGCTTGTTCCTTGGAGTTTAATGGTATACTAAATACATTAGTTAGAGAGTATTCTTATAGAATGATTAGTACTTCCATTAATTGATTTTGAAGAATCACTTAGTGCAATTTTTTCACTTTTCCATCTATTGAGAAATTAACATAATATACTGAAATATTTTAAGAAAAGCAATGTTATAGAATAGTTTAGTATTATATCAAGTTATCTAAGGAACCATAAGAATCAAGTAGTAACTGAGAATAGAATTTAGTGATTTGACTTAAGAATTATTATAAGGAATTCTTGTGGTAGTGAAATAATGAAATCCTTGATCAATTGAAAATAGGTAGAGTAATTATCTTAAATAGAGGCATCTTTACTTTTAATTATTAGATAAATTATTGGATTAGTGTGACATTGGGTAGTTCGCATCTTTACTTTTAATTATTAGATAAATTATTGGATTAGTGTGACATTGGGTAGTTCTTGATTATTGACCTGGGAAATTGCATAGGTATTAAATGATTAATCCAAATAAATATTGACTTAGGCATGGAATGTGAATTTATAAGTATTGTAATATATGTATGGTATTGCTTATATGTGAATAATCCTATAAATTTTGATTTGTGGCGATCAAATATCGATATTATTAAGTTAATAAGGAAAGAAAAACCATAGCAATAGAACCCTACATCTAGTTATGTGAAGCCGAATAGTATAAATGTTATGGTAATTAAATATGTCATGCATAGTGAAGATAATTAATTTATTGCAACATCTTGCAAAACCTTGCGTCACTAGTTTTATCTTGAAATCTTTATCGAAATATTATGAAGTACTTGATGAGACCCTTGTAATTAAAAATAAACAAAATTGGTCACTTAAGTTAGACTTGAGTTCTTTAAGTGTTTACATTCATTACTGCTTACATCTTGTGGATCACAAAAGGAGGATGTTACACTAAGTAAGGGTTTAGGGGTCGGGTATGTTACATGAAAACCTTTTTTCCACCAATTAAATCATTTTTCTTTTTATTTGTCCTTATCCCAAGGAAAAACTAAATTACCTCAGTGCTTTCCCATGTTTGAGTTTTGAAAACATTGAAATACTATGAAATACTTAAGAGCATGAGGTCGAGTAATGATATTGATAGTGAAACATTAGTTTTATAGCATTAGTTGTTGGAAATAATAACACAAAATAAGGTTAAACATTAATGTATAGTTGTTGTCCTTGCCATTAATTTAGCAGTGCTTTCACTAGAATTGACAACTTTAGTACCTATGGGAAAAAACACTACATTAAAAATGTAACACTTATGTGTAAAACATGCAAGCAAAAGGCTTCCTATAGAATCATGGAAAAAGGATTCTTGTAGAATCCTAGAAAACATAAACTTCTTGGCTCCATAGAGTTCAACTTCAATGGCATATATTTGTAATCCACATGCTAGCGTATTCAACCTATATTCTAGTGTATTCATGCATCATGTATCCATGCAAGATCTATGTTACTGTGAAGTAATTTTCAGGGCTATATCAATAATGAATTCCTAGTTGAATGAACAATTGTTACGCCATAACAGCCCAAACCTACATAAATTCTAGAAAAGAAAACCAAAAATGTGTTACTAAAATTACATATAGTAATATTCCCTTTCTTTTTAGTTGAAAAAATATTTCTAATTACATAGATTTAATTTCTAAATTCAACTTTTTAAATTGGGAAAAATATTATTCTGAATCATTATTGTTGATATACTTGGCCTTTTGAAATTGGGTGAAAGTTTATTCAGAATCATTAATACTTGGTACCATGCAATTGATGGTTGATAATGTGGGTTAATAGAGTACAACCAAGAAAATTTCTAAACATATTTGCTTGGTTGTAATATCTTTTAACAAAAAATGTCTCATTTTTTCATATATATATATATATATATATTCCAATGAAGGAAATCGTGGGAAACCCTCTAGTACTTTTCCACATTTTGTGGATGGTAAACAGGGTAAATTGTCAACTTGATTACGGACCTAACCTGGTGGGGAAATCAAGTGAGGCTCAAAAATATCATCAAGAGAAACAATAGTTGGTCGGGAATTTGACCAAAGACCTCATTCGAAATAACCACAACACTCAATGTAATACCCTGGTTTTGAGTCCCCGAGATTAAATAATGTATTTTGTTATTTTATAGAAGGTTGTAGAGCCAACAATTAAAAGAAGTTAGAGTTCCTAGGAAATGTAATTCTTTGATCATTGTTAAAAATAAAATACATCGTTGGTTGTCAAAAGAACAAGGACAAGAGTTATAGGGGGATATGATTCCCCAAGAGAGGGGTTTTAAGGGGCTAAGTATTTTTATTATATTTATTTACCCATATTTGTTTTAATCAAGAGAAGTGGTTACATGAGCTTCTTGGGGAAGGCCATGTGGCTCTTGATTTCCAAGTAAATATATAAACCCATATTTGGGTTGTTTTTGAGTTCACTCATTGTTCATTTTTCACACCCTTCATATTGTTCACTAGTTTTTGTGGCTAACCCATTGTTCACTAGAGAAATCCCACATGTCACGGACAAATTAACAAACAAAAAAAAATTAAAATTGCAATTTCAATAAAGATTAATTGCATTTGGGTGATGACAAATTAGAATAAATCAAATTTATAAGAATTTTAGCCTTGCGATTGATAGGAACATTGATTATGGAACTTTGTGTTTGCTTTTAACCCATTTTAAAAAGACCCAAATCATTTGTAATCTAATCTTATAGCAAATAAACTCTCTTTCTAACTACAAATCTTATAAGAATATGACAGAAATATCAAACATGAGCAAAGTTTTACCATGATCCAAGACAAGACTTACATATGACTAAACAATATTCTAACTATTTTTTCTCAATTTTAAATTATCCTAAATTAACTAAAATTTGATAAGTTCTAAATCAATAAACACTTTAACTAACATTTTATAGTGTAAGAAAATTCACATCACTAAAAAAAAAATATAAGATTAAATGATTTCTTTATTAACCACTTATACTTCTATTGTCCCTCAAATTCTTAGATTCTTAATCATCTATCAACTTTCCTTCTACTCCACCCCTACAAAAACAAAAAACCAACTATAAAAGACATGGAAATTTGTAAGCCCTTAACCTCCTCCAAAACATCCAAGGCGTTCATATTCCACCTACATAAAACCCAAACGATGTCTTAGCTCATAAAAAAGCTACAACAAAATTGTAATTGGATCAATGCCATAACATCAATTTCTAACTAGATCAATGCCATAACATCAATTTGTAACTAGATCAATGCCATAACATCAAATCTTTGAATGGCTTATTTATCACACAATCTTCATAAAGCCTTACATACTCTTAATCATTTTGACCAATATTATTTTAATTAGCATATATTTACACATTGTCTACTTTCAAATACCTAACATTTTTATATATTGTTTAGAGTGATATATATCAACCAACCAATATTATTTCTAATATGTTCTTTATAGTAACCCATATGTTCTTTTTATAATAACCCATTTCTTAATACGCTTTCTACTATGTTCTTTTTATAATAACCCATTCGTTCTTTTTATAATAACCCATTCTTTAATGCGCTTTAATTTATATGTTTTTAAATTTTAAAAGTCATATTATTAAAACTATATCATATTTGAAATTTATTACTCAGAACATTTCCTTGTATATTGTAAAACACGCTTTAATTTATATGTTTTTAAATGTTAAAAGTCATATTCTTAAAACTATATCATATTTACAATTTATTACTCAAAACATTTCCTTGTATATTGTAAAACACTTTGATAATTATTTTTAATTAAACGTAATAAATACAGACATGGTTATGTGGTAGGAAATACTTATTGAATTAGAAAATATAATATTAAAAAGGAATGAAATGTATAAAATGTAAATGTTATCAAAATTGTGAAGAAATAATTGTTAAAGCAACTATTGAGAGGTTGTGAAGTAGGGAGACAAGTATTGAAACAGTTTTCTACATGTCTTTACATTGAGGAATACTTTCATCAATTCCTTGTGGTATCAACTTGTGTATATAGAAGTCAAGGAAACTATCCTCATAAAAGATAAGATATAGAAAATTGCATTTGGCTTGGGTTTCAATTGTAATAGTTGGTGGTTCATTGTTGTACAATCTTACTTATATAGAAGCTAAGGGAAAAATCCATGGAGGAGATAGGTTATGGAAGATTTTATTTGGCTTGGGCTTTAAGTGTAACAATGTTGTGTGGAAGGCTCCTCACTGTGTCGAGGCCAAGTCACCTAAGAATACATGCTTTCATTGCATCGATAATTATCCCATCAAATGATAGATACATGGACACATAAAGAAACGCAATAGCCACATGCCAAATAAATCTTATCTTAAGTTGTTAGTTTCTCTTCTTGCTTGGAAGGCATAGCTCTGTTAAAGACCATGACAGTTCTAAATCCTCTCTGGGCTGGACCGTTATGGGCACCATTTTTAGCTTCAAGAAGATCGTCGTGGAAGTAAGATTTTCCTCTTGGAATTTTCCATGCCAACCTATTTGTTAGCCAAGGAAACGAAATATAGTTTGTTGAGGATTTCTCTAGTTTTTGGGCCTTCTATCTCATCCTTTTTCTCTTGAGTAACTTCACTTCTACATTTCAGGAACAAGATCGTGTTGTGTTTTGATCTTCATCATACCATGGCATAACACATCCATGTTTCTCCCCGTGTAATACATAGCACCGGTGTTAAGGCCCTAACCCTCATTCATTATTAATATGTTGGTTATGGTTAGGTTGGATTTGTGGTAGGTTACATCAATCTCATTTTATCTCTTATTTATAATAAAGGAGATTCATTTATATAGGCATTTTGTCTTGTGCATTGGATATATTGTAAAGGGAGGTTTCCATCTCGAAGTGGCTTCTTATTCATTGATTTTTTATCATTCTAAAGGCATAGAGTTACTTATTCTCTTTAATTTTATGCTATTTGGAGAATTTGGATCAAACATTTGGTTTTAGAGCGTATAATCCTTGGGTTTGGCTTCTTCAAATGAGTCATCTTGGTATTTTCACTATAACTTTTTTGGGGGGAAGTTTTGGGAGCCTGGGGAGACATAGCAAAGTACTTGTGGTAAAAAATTCAAGTTCTAGTTCACTACAATTTCAGAAATATAGGTTGTGGAAATTAGGGTTTTTGACTAGTCTTGAAACTAGTCTCAAACGCGTATTCTTGGTAAAACAATCATATTTGAAGATAGAGAATTCCAAATTGAGTTGCACTAGTTCCATTAGAAAGAAGGAATATCTTAATATTTCTGGACCAAATTTAAGAAGAAAATCTGAAAAAATGGACACATGATAGACTGTACAATATTGCTCTCCTAAAAAGGCCAAAACCAACAAGTTTTGGGAAAGTTACCATAACTTTCTGTTGGTAGATAAAAAATTGTTTAAAACTATGGTATTGCATAGAAGGCATATTAGGCTACTATAGTCCAAAATTCCATACTCGGAATTAGATGAATTTAAGAGTTATATCAGGTGGAAGGTCGACCAACAAATCATGGTTTTTAAGGTATGCTTACTTGAAACTTGCATAACTTTTTATTGTAAGATCGGCTTGAGGTGATTCAAAAAGTGGTGGTAGATAGAAAATAGAGGAGAAATCTAGTAAACATTATTTGTATCACGTGGAAAGAGGTGGTGTAAAAAATTATACACCTACTAAACCTTTAGAGTGTTCATCCACGACTTATGAATAAGGTGAAGAAACATATAACCAAATATCCAAATTGTGGAATCAAGTTAAGGAATTGTATGATAGGACAGTGAAACATGTTGATTTGGTGCATTGGAAAATAGAATTAGAAAATCACATGGATCAAAAGATAGAAAAATTATAGAGTTCCCTAGAATCCATGCTCATGTATACCCTAGATGGGAGGCCCTCTAAAAGTGATATTGTGACCCAAGGAACTCATCAAAATAGAGACAATATTCAATTTGAACAACCTTCCATCAATAAGCATATCTCTGAATTATTTAACTCTAATATTATAGATAATCATGGATTGGTTCCTAAGGGTATCCACTTTCCCAGATTGAATTAAGTAAGTTTGATGGAACAAATGTATTTACATGGGTAAACAAAATAGAGCAATACTTTGAATTGCATAATATTAGGGATGATAAGCAACATATTTCCTTAGAAACTTTGTACTTTGAGAGAAAAAATTATCAATGGTACCAATGGGTAGTTAAAAGGAAGCCTCATTCTTATCACTATACTTGGGATTTATTTACAAGAGACCTAGAAGCATAATGTGGTAAAGTTTGGGATCAATATTACTTTAGTCAATTGACAAGAATCAAACATCTAGGTGATGATGAAGATTATAATTCAAAATTTCAAGTATTGGCCACAAGGGCAGATAACATAAGTGACCAATGTCTATTGGAAGCTTACATGGGTGGATTAAAAGA
>ML795023.1:357665-368789 GCA_009831015.1 Picea engelmannii | reverse complement strand
ATAAAACACTTATCAGATCTACTAGGCGTGATGCAACTGCTAAGAGGGGTGCTCATTTCCACCCAATCGTAGGCTCAGTGACTCCAACCGGATTTACCACTAGCCACCCCCGAGCTAGACCATGATGCTTTGAGGTTTAGTCTTCTACTTCCAGCTCAACGGAAGTCAAGGACGAAGGTTACTCTCCTTCTCCTGATACAAAAAAATAATCCAGGATGAAGGTTACTCTCCTTCTCCTAATACAGAAAAATAATCCAGGACGAAGGTTACTCTCCTTCTCCTGATATTCAGAACTCCCTGCGTTTCCAGGGTTTTCTCCAGTTCTCTTCTGTGATCCCCGTCATGCGCGCTCTTCTCCCCCTTACCACATTTCCTCTCTTGCCAATTTTGTCTGCAAGGTTGCATGTGGCACGAATTTCGCCATCCGTGGTCAGGTCTGAGGGCTGTTACGGATGGCCGATTCACCCCCATCCCCTTATTAACTCTTGAGGAGCCTACCCACCTACCAATATGACGGGAAATCCATTCTAGGATCAGAGAGCTGCTTTGGTTTATGAGCAAGTATAAACCAATACGGTACTGGCTCGGTGGAAGTTAACGCAACCATTCCATGTCCCTTCCACCACCTCTCATTAGCCATCGTGGTCTCTTTTATCACATCTCTCTCCCAACAGTCATGCAACACATATTGATAACATAATTTACATTCGTTGACCTTTTATGCAAAGGTGCGTCAAATCAAACATTCACATCTTTGAGTTTTCCATAGTTCTTGGCCAATATAGTTATTTTTACAGACTGGGGCAAACAGGGTGTTACATATTTCTTCAAAGGTTATAGGGGCTTAAGGAAAGGATGCCCTCTTTCACCTTTACTTTTTATACTAGTGGTAGAATGTCTCATATTGTTGATGAAGGCCAAGTAAGAGGGCCTTTTTTTAGGGTTAAAAGTAGCCAAAGGGCTGGCCATTTCCCATTTATTGTTCGTGGATGATGTTTTGATTCTTGGTATTAGTTCTATTGAAGAATGATCAGAATTAAAGAAGATAATTTCTTCTTTTTGTAACATATCTCCTTGCTTGTAACATATCTAGATTCACGTATCTCCTTGCTTGTAACGTATCTAGATTCATTCATTCTTTGTGGAAACATTATTATTTCTTCACATTATACCACCATTACACATTATCTCTTTTGTATGACAATGCTTTGGGTCACCTAGCTTGTTTAGAGCGTCATTTTTTAGTCACCCTTTCATTCTATTTTTTTACAATATTACACTCTTTCACATCCAGGAGTCCCTTTGTCTTAGTGCCCCATCCTATCCTATTAAAGTTCATCCATCTCCTTGGGCCATTGTGATTATGGTCTATCCTTTGTATTCATCAATCTTATTTACCCTCAAAGTTGTCATCATAAGTCCTCTACATATTGTTGACCATAACTCTTGGTATCACATAATTGTTGCCCATGTCAGCATTGTTTGTTATGCTCTATACAGGGGAAGTATTGAGTCCCATTCTTAGTGGCATCTTCATCCATTGTTGTCCAAATCTTAGTGAATGATAATTGATACATGATATGCCACACCTTGTGTTGGTTTCTCAGGGAGTATCCTATTTTGTGTCTCCAGCAGACCTTTCCCTATTGACCTTAACATATTTATTCTAGGGGTTTGGTTTAAATGCATTGTGTACCTTGGTCCCATTTACATCATTTATGGGTAGCCTTGGACCAAGCAAGGAGAGTCATCCTTGCTCTTTGACTTGGTAGATTCTCACATGTTTGATGCCAACTCATTATCACATAGTTGAGATTTGTACACATTGATGGTTCCCATGTCCCCATTCCGATTGAAAACCACCAAATATGTATGCATATTTCCAGTTTTTATTGAGCCTCTGGGTGGGAGTATCCCTTAAAGTCACTCCTTACATGTTCTAGTCAATGTTGGTTATAGTGATTCAACACTGGATGTATTTCCTTGGATTTGATTGGTTCTATTTAGTGATTATTCTGAGCCACCAGTTTAATCTTTCATCTAGTTAACTCTTTCCAAATCTTAGGCCCCCTTTGTTTTACTCAGGCTTCAGTCGTTATGATTGTTTGCCCCCACTCTCAAGTGACATTGTTCCTTCACATGTGGTTAGACATGATGTAGTATTCATTATTCATATGTATTTTTACCTAGCTCCATATTTCCATGCTCCTATAATGTACTTTGTTGGGACATTTTCATGAGCATGAGTATGCCTGCCTCATTGATACTGAGATCATGCATACACCTCATATCATGGTTCTTTGTTTTGCAGGTGTTCTCCATTACTATTTTTTGGACAACACTTTCTCCTTAAGAACTCTTCTTTGTCTCTACAGTATGTTATCTCAACATTTGGGTGAGAAAAACATGATGTATTTGGCTACATGATTTTCTCATAACCTCACATATTAGGGGGAAACTATTGTCACCCTAATTTTTCTCACATGTCCCATTTGAGTAGTTGCACCTAAAAGCATCATTAATGCAGGCATCCCATCACATCGTGTTATGGCCTTTTTGTACCTGACAGAGCTTGGTCAAACCATTAGTTGACCATTTTGAAGATGACCCATGTATCATCTATGTTCTATGCAAGTCATGTAGCAAATCCCTCAATAACCGCACAACCCTTTTTAATCCAAAAAAAACTAGCCCATGGCTCATAAATGTGTGCATACTTGTTTAGGTGGCATAGTGGGTACATGTGGCTCTATTTTTACCCTTGCCTTCTTAAATGCCAATGAATTAATCTTCCATAATTCCCACTAAACTTATGAACTCTCATTAATACATGAAGAGAGTTCACAAGGAAACTACTTTTAGATTGGGGTTCCACCATTCACCTATGAAAAGAGGCCATGTGGATGCATCTAATATCCATCATAAAAAAGTAAAGTTCTGATGCTAGAATGCCACTAGAGAGTTAAGTCAATCCTTTTTCCACTCTTACATTCCTCAAAATTTGCTCACCCTCTTTCTATTTGCTTGTGGCCAACCACAAGGGAGCTTGTTTACGTTGTCCAAAGAGTTGGAGATAGAGTCTACAACGAAGAAAAGGATCCCACCAAGGAGATTTTGGAGCCAATTGTGCTACAAAAGGTTCTTATTGTAAGGTTTATGCCTTTCAATTGGTGTATTAAAACATTTCTTATTTCCCCTCAAAATAATTGTGTTGGATTTTCATTTAAATCAAGAAATTCATAATTTAGAGCTTGCTTGTTTTTCTCTCATGATTTAGTTTTTACTCTAGTGCTTGTATGTCTTTTATTTCGTTTGTGCTTAGCTTCACAACCAAGTTAGGGATTTTTTCACATGCATTCCACAAAATATCCACAACATTATAATAAGACTCAATGGAATCAATGTTTCTTAGTTTTAATGTCAGAACTCCTTGAATGCTTTAACCCACATACCTGCAACATTTTGGATAACATATCCAAATAATTGTTACTGTAATATATAAATCAATAACATTGTTAAATCACTGCCAAATCATTATGACATATTTACTCACTTAGTTGTAGCCCCTATTGATCTTTGAAATATTTACCCGACGCTCTTGCTGCTACTGGTGGCCCGGCCTCTGCCATCTAGATGATGCTGCTGCTGCGCCCATGATTGTGCGGCTGCTGCAGTTAATGGTGTTGTCGCTTCATAATCGTAAAGTGGAGATCCCCGATCTCAGAATTTATGCTATAAATAAGCAGTAATGATTTGAAGCTCTTCTCCGCCGGATTCCAATTGAATGATTCTCCCATGTCCAAGACCAATCCCAGCCCTTATTCATATACTTTTCTGCGTTCCAAAGCGCAGTAATCATTACCCGTTGGATTTTTGGCTACGGCCATTAAGACTTCCTGAGTGCACTGCATCTATGGGAAACGGAGTAGTTAATTATTACCCGTTGGGTTTGGCCGTGGGCCGGGATGGAATTTGACAGTTAAATTTGTTAAAAATTTCAGTTCAACATTTTTTTTTGGTTAAATCTGTCAAAATGGGCATCTGATTTGGGAAACTGTTAAATTTGATAGGTTGTTGGGATTTGAAATTCCAAATCTTTGGTGGTCATTAAAATTTGGCGTTGTCTAATTGTTCTATGTTTTTGTTTTTTTGGTCAGAATTAGGTGACATAAATCTACATAAAATCACATGTTTTTGTTGTTTAAATTGCATTTCTGAATCCTGAAATAGATTTAGCGTCCTGAAAAACCTTTGTGGCACTCAGATTATACAAAATTAACCACTCAAATCTGCAGAATCCCGTGAAATCTACATAAAATCACAATTTTTTGTTGTTTAAATTGCATTTCTGAATCCAGAAATAGATTTAGCCTGAAAACCTTTGGGTACTCAGATTATACATAATTAACCACTCAAATCTACAGATCCAACAAATTCCCAAACAAAATTAAACAAAAAAACATTACTATAAAAAATGACAAAAACTTAAAACAGTGAAACTACTACTTAAAATTTTAAATTTATTTATATACACACAACCAGTGAGTAAGTTAATAATTAAAGTAATTTAGAAAAAAACAAAAAACTTTATAATTATATATAATTTTATCATTTTAATAAATAGGATTCATGCATTTCAAATGAACAATTTAGCTTTTTAAAAGACAAGCTTTTCTCAAGAGTGTATGCACTCTTCAAAATCCAAAAAATGTCCTACTTAATTCTGAAACTCGACTTAAAGAAAGCATATGATAAAATCATTTGGAGCTTTTTAAAAATCTTGTTGATAGAGATAGGACTTAAATGGGAGGTGACAAACTGGATATCAATTGCAAACTTTGTAGTTTTTGTCAATGGTTTTTCTATAGATTTCTTCAAAGGTTATAGGGGCTTAAGGCAAGGATAACCTTTTTCATCTTTACTTTATATACTAGTGGTGGAATGTCTCAGTAGATTGTTGAAGAAGACCAAGTTAGAAGGCTTTTTTTCAGGGTTAAAAGTAGTCAATGAACTGACCATTACCCATTTATTGTTGGTGGATGATGTTTTGATTCTTGGTATTAGTTCTATTGAAGAATGGTCAAAATTAAAGAAGATAATTTCTTCTTTTTGTCAAGCCACAGGTATGGAAGTCAATTGTCAAAATCTTGTTTTCTTTATAATAACTTGGAGGCAGAGAAGATAGAAATGTTGGAAGACATCTTTTGAATCCCTTTAGTACATCTAGACAGTGGTTTGAAGTATCTAGGGCTCTTTCTAAAACCTAATGCATATAAAATCTCTGATTGGATTTGGTTGCTCTAGAAAATTGAGAAGAGAATTGGCCAATGGTCTTTCAAATGGCTCTCATTAGGAGGTGAACTTGTCCTCATTAAAGTTGTTCTTCAAAACATTCCTATGTATTGGTGTACTTTGGCTAAAGTTCTGGCTTTTATAAAGAAAAAAATTCGGCAGGTCTTTTCAAATTTTCTTTGGAGAGGAGCAAGGAAACCCTCGGGTTTTCATCTTGTTAAGTGGGAATTGATCTCAAAACTGAAAACCCTAGGAGGATGGGGTATTAGGAACCTTGATTGGTTTTCCCTAGCTTTAGCAGTTAAGTCTTTATGGAGGGCTTTGTTTGGAACAGGGTTGTGGAGTATAGCTTTGTGGAAAAAATATCTTAAAGGAGTAGAAGTCATATTTTGGTTAAGATCTGAAATTTATAGTTATTTGATCGCCTCTTTGTTCTAGAGAAACCTTCTGTTGTCGGTACCTTTATTGAAGAATTGGATAGCTTGGTCCGTGGGTACAGGTTCCATAATTTTAGTTGGTTTAGATCCTTTTGTAGGAAGTGGTCCTTCCTTTAGATGTTCTTCAGGGCTCATTAGACATCTGCACTCTCTTAATATCTTTTCACTTGCTCATATCAATCATACCTCTTCTTTAAATACTTCGAGATCCCATGACTCGTTAACTCATAGTGATTTGGGTTTGAAAGGCGACTTGGCTTCAGAATGGGATTCATATATATCAATGCTCAGATGTAACTGTGTTTCTCTAAGCAATGAAGCGGATACTATATCGTGGACTTGGAATAAATATTCAGGTGTTGTCACTGTTAAGTGTGCCTATGAAGCTTTGGTAGAACAACATGTGAAGGAGGAGCCTGAATGGTGGTTCAATGCTATTTAGAAAATTTAGATTCATGTCAAAATCATATTATTTATTTGGCTAAGCCTTAATGACCACATCCTCACATGAGAGAATTATAGGCTTCGAGGAGGTATTGGTCCTTCTATGTGTCTTTTATGCTTGAGGAGTGATGAAACCACTCAACATTTGTTACTTGTTAGTAGACAATGATGTTGCATAGTACATTTGGAAGGAATTTTGTTCTCAGTTGAAGCTCCGTGTTTTTTGGATTTTACAGCCTTTGGTAGAGAATTTGAAGTCATGGTTTTTAGTTTATCCTCAACACATGATGGTTCTTTTTTTTATTCTTTGGGGCATTTGAAGATATAGAAATAAGATCATGTTTGAAAATGTTGTCAGGAATGATGATGGAATCTATTTGAGGATCGTTATGGCTATGAAAGAGACTAATTTTTCAGATGAAGGAGAGAAGTTTGATTACAATATGAATCCGGTCTATTTTGGACATAAGCCTATAAGCTTCATTGACGGAGCTGCAACTAGTGGTTCTTGTTGTGTTTGTATAGTTTTGAAATTGAGCAGCGCTCACTTCTTTAAGATCCATCTTGCCATTGGTATAGGTACAAATATTAAAGCTGAGTTGATTGGTTTATGGGGCCTGCTTCACTTTACTCTAAGACCACATATATATGATTTGATGGTGGTTGGTGATTCAAGGTCATTCTGGACTAGTTTGATAAAAAAATCCAACTTGAATGTTCTCTCTTTACAGTTTTGGAAAAGGAAGATTTTGGAACTCAAGCATGCTTTTAGATGGATTCAATGTTTTCATGTTTACGGGATTTTCAACTCCTTGGCGGACTCCCTTTCCAAGTTAGCACCGGACAAGTAGACTGGGAGGATGTTCTTTGAAGAAATCCTTGATGATTCTGTCATCAACTCTGGATCTTTTTTCATTTTCTAATTTATAGAGTTAGTTTGTTTTTTTTCTTTTGGTTTGGAAGAGTATGTAACCAACTTTTATTTTTTGTATTTATTCCAATCTTATATAAAAAAGTAGCAGTCATGGATATTGACTCTAGTTGTCATATTTTGTACTAGAAAGTTTCTTTTGATTCTAATGAATATCATTGAAATTATTTTTTAAGTTGAAAAAAAATAATTTTATCATTTTAATTTAAACATATTATAAAATACAATTTTTTTTTAGTAGTTGTTATTTGAAATTTCATAATAATAATTTTGAATTTTACTTTATAATTATATATAATTTTATCATTTTAATTTAAGCATATTATGAAATTCATTTTTTCTGTGGGAATTAGTAGTTGTTATTTGAAATTTCATAATAATAATTCTGAATGGATAAAAATAACAATCTTATCAATTTAAAATATAGTTTTAATAAAGATGGAACATATTTTGGTGATGAAAAATTAGAAAAAATAGAATTCATCATAGAACATGGAACTTTGTGTTTAAGGTTTTTAGCTCATTTTAAGAAAGATCCAAAGTCATTTGCATTTTAGAAAAATGAATAGATTTAGAGAGAAACTTAACTTCCATTGGAAAAAAATAAAATAGATTCACTTAAAAAGTTGAGATTGTGTACTTATTAACAAAGTAAGTTAATCTTGTAGCAAATAGATTCTTTTTTTAGCCACAAATCTTATAAGAAGTTGATGAAAATATTAGGCTTGAGAAAAAATTCACCATGATCCGAGTATGGATGATTTTAAGGATGAAAATTTATATTAAAATGTAGAAACCTGAGTTAATCTTACTAGTCTTTAATATTCAAAATGTAAAATGTTTGAGGATAGTTTTATAAAAATATTCAAATTTTTAATGATTTTATATAGTTTCTATAGAATTTTGGCAATTTTTAAAGTATAATAATTTTATTCTATGAAATTTGGGCGAATTGGTTTTAGAAAAAATGGAAAATGGAAATTGGCTAATCTTTTTTTTGGAAAAATCATGGAAAATTAGCCCATTTCTTAAATTTAACCCCTAAAATTATCTATGAATTGGAGACTTGTGTATGAAGAAACAATATAATTACGATTTGTTTTCAATTTTAAATCAACCTAAATTATTTAAAATTTGATAGAATTCCAAATCCATAAAAACTTTTAACATTTTGTATCATAAAATCCAAACAACTAAACAAAATTATTACAAGCTTAAATTGTTTTCTTATTAACCAGTTTTGCTTCCATCGTCCCTCAAATTCTTACATTCTTCAATCATCTATTCACTTTCCATCACTCCATCTTTAAATAATAATAATAATAATAATAATAATAATAATTCAAATTAAAAACCAATATTCTTCAATCATCTATTCACTTTCTATATGACTCTATCTTTAATATTATTATTATAAATAAATTAATTAATTAAAAACCAATTATATAAACCTCGTGTTTTAAAAAAATAGAATATCTAGACCTCAACCTCCTCCAAAATATCCCAGGCATTCATGCTCCACCACATAAAACCCAAACGATGTTTGCTATAACAAAATTGTAACTATATCGATGCCCCAACGTCAAATCTTTTAATGGGATTTCCACCAAAAGTATCAATTGGCTTATTTACCACACAATCTTCATAAAACCTTACATACTCCTTTTAATAATTTTGACCAATATTTTAATTAGCTTATATTTAGACACTGTAAAAATTAGCATATATTTACGCATGGTCTGGTCTAATTGTTTAGAGTAATATATATCAATCAACATCTCCTCTTTTTACTATGTTCTTTTTATAACAACCATTTCTTAATGCGCTTTAATTTATATGTTTTTTTTTTATTTTCAAAATTCATATACTTAAAACTAAATTATATTTAAAACTTATTTACTCAAAACATGTTCTAAAACACTTTGATAACTATTTTTAATTAAATTATGATAAGTATAAACAAGATTATGTAGGAAATACCAATTAAATTAGCAAATATAATATTAAAAGTGAATGAATGGTATATAATGTAAATGTAAATGTTGATAAAAGCTCTAAAGAAATGATTCGACAAATAATTGTTGAAGCAATTATTGAGAGGTTGCAAAGTAGGGAGATAACTATTGAAACGATTGTTCACATGACTTTGCACCGAGGGGGAATACTTCTAGCAATTCCTTATGGTACGAACTTATCTATATAGAAGCTAAGGAAATAATCTTCATAGGAGATAGGATATGAAAAATTGCATTTGGCTTGGGTTTCAATTATAATAGTGTTGGCAATGCCATGTGGTATGAACTCACCTATATAAAAGCCAAGGGAAGAATTTATGGAGGAGATAGGCTATGGAAGATTGTATTCAGATTGGGCTTCAAGTGTAATGATGTTATGTGGAAGGCTCCTCGCTATGTCGAGGCGAAGTCTCATAAGAATCCATCGTTCCATTACATCGATAACTATCCCATCAAATGATAGACACATGGATGCATAAAGAAATGCAATAGCCACATGGAAAATAAATCTAACACTTATCCTAAGTTGTTAGTTTCTCTTCTGGCTTGGAAAGCGTAGCTCTATTAAAGACCATGACTATTCTGAATCCTCTCTTGGTCAGACCGTTATGAGCACGATTCTCAACTTCAAGAAGATCAACATGGAACTAATCTTTTCCTCTTGGAATTTTCCATGACAACATATTTGTTAGTGAAGGAAATGCAATATAGTTTGTTGAGGATTGCTCTAGCTTGTGGGCCTTCTATCTCGTCCTATTGCTCTTGAGGAATTTCATTTCTATATTTCAGGAATAAAGATCACGTTGTGTTTTGACCTTCATCATAACATAGCATAGAACATCCATGTTTCTCCCCATGTAATACATGGCACCAGTGTCAAAGCCCTAATCCTCATTCATTATTAACATGTTATTTATGGTTAGGTTGACTTAGTTGTAGGTTAAATCATGCTCACTTTATCTCCTATTTAAAACAAAGGAGATTCATTTATATAGGAATCTTGTCTTGTGCATTGGATATATTGTAAAGGGAGGTTGCCTTCTCAAGGTGGCTTCTTATTCATTGAATTTTTATCATTCTAAAGGCATGGAGTTACTTCTTCTCTCTAATTTTATGCTATTTGGGGGATTTGGTTCATAACATTTTGTTTTAGAGCATACAATCCTTGGGTTTAGCTCCTTCAAATAAATCATCTTGGTATTTTCACGGGGAAGTTTCAAACAACAAAAGTTTTGGGAGTCTGAGGAGACATAAAGAAGTACTTGTGGTAAAAAAATTAAGTTATAGTTCACTTTACTTTTAGAAATATAGGTTGTGGAAATTAGGGCTTTTGATTAGTCTTGAAACTAGTCTCAAACATGTATTCTTGGTAAAGAAGTCATATATGAAGATAGAGAACTCCAAATTGAGTTCCACTAGTTCCATTGGAAAGACGAAATGTCATAACATTTCAGAACCAAATTTAAGAAGCAAATCTAAAAAATTGGACACATGATAGACTGTACAAGATTGCTCTCCTAAAAAGGCCAAAACCAACAAGTTTTGGGAAAGTTACCATAAATTTTTGTTGGCACATAAAAATTTGTTAAAAACTATGGTATTGTAGAGAAGACATATTGGGCTACTATAGTCCAAAATTTCAAACTCAGAAATAGATGAATTTAAGAGTTATACCAGGTGGAAGGCCAACCAACAGATCAAGGTTTTCAAGTTATTCACTTGAAACTTTCATAATATTTTACCGGAAGATCAGTTTGAGGTGATTCAAAAAGCGGTGGTAGATAGAAAATAGAGGAGAACTCTAGTAAATATTATTGGGATCACATGGAAAGAGGTGGTGTAAAAAATTGTGTGCCTACTATACCTCTAGAGAGTTCATCCATGACTTATGAAGAAAGTGAAGAAACATATAACCAAATATCCAAGTTGTGGAATCAAGTTAAGGAATTGGATGATAAAACAATGAAACATGTTGATTTGGTGCATTTGAAAATAGAACTAGAAA
>ML795023.1:333603-348033 GCA_009831015.1 Picea engelmannii | reverse complement strand
AATCGAAAGACACGAGTCAGTGAATTGGAAGTTGGATTGAAGTGTGACTTGGCACGTGATGTGTTAATTTTTAATGGCATGGGGGGAAAAGTACTCGTCAGGGGGTAGTTGTAAAGCCTTATGCAACACCCACCGAACACACATGCTTCTTGGGCAGACTCAGAGGTGAGTTGGTCGACGGACACAAGGAGGATGTGATCGATTGGGAAAATGGTGTCTTATAGGCACGTGCATGAGCACCTTGGGCACATGATTGTGACGTGCAGACCTAAGGGTGCACACACCTTACTTTCCTTGAGATGGGTGATGAAGACTTAGGTTGCACAAAGGCATGGGTAGGGTGAATTGGGCACGTGCACAAGAAGTGAACTCGCCTTCCCTCCGTGACATGGGTGCGTTGGAGAAGTCAACTTGACCTCCCCGACACACCCACGACAGTTGAGTAGGCCAACACAAGGTAGTGAACACATAAGGCATGGTCGCGCCCAGGTGATGGGGCACGTCGGTCCGAAAGGATGTGTCGGCTCGATGAAGGGAATTGGTTCAAGAGGTGTGACCAAGCAAACGAGCACCTCAGCTCATGGGGTAGGTGGATTCGCAAAGGGACATGAAGATCCAAGAGACACGACGTTCCAAGGTATCTGATGATTGGTATCCATGTAAAGAGAGCACATGGAAAACGAGCTAAGGAAGCATCAAACATGATGGAAGCATGAAGGCAAGTGACCAAGGAAGAGAGAGTCAAGTCTGAGGTAGGTACATGAATGGGGGAGATCACAAACTTGGAAAATATGGCGAGACAGTGAAGTGTAAAGTGGGGAGGATTTGTATGTCTGGGTGAGTTGGATAGTTTGTTGATGTGAAGCAAGTCGTGAGACGCTGCCCAACTATTATAACCGGGGCAATAATGCCCATCACATTGTATTGTATTGTAAGTCTGTTTCACAATATAATAAGGCAAGCTGGGTATTAAGCATCGTTGGCGTCGCCCTCACTATATCTTGTGTCTCTCTTGTGTTTCACATGTTTCATATCACATGTTAATATACTTGAAATGACTAAGTGTTAAATTGTTAACAAGTTGTCTAAGTGTACAAGTGAGTCACATAGAGTGAGTGTGTGACTTGCCCGTAGCCTAGAATGGAGTATGAGTATGCTCTACGTGAAGAGGCTTAGTCCAAATGAAGTATCCTTGGTGTAGCCAATCTTCCAAGTGAGAATATCCATGATGTTGCACATTCAAGAGATGTCGAGGTTGGACTCGTCTGTGACTCTTGGGGGCGTGACATGTGGTATCAAAGAAGTTTTGCAAGTCTTAGGTGAAGAAATAATATATTTGTGCTCTTCTACAATCTTGTCAACCTACTTATATTGTACAAAAAGGTCTCGAGTTGAGGTTGCAATGTTGTTATGTTCATCTTTTTACCAGATCATGAAGAAGATAAACTTTGTCATATAATAGGCTACTTTGTGGAACTATTTTTCTAAGACAATAGTCAAAACTACCTCCAGTACCCTATAGAGTTGACCCCCCAGAGTAATAATGACACTATGGGGTCAAGACTCAAACAACATGACGCTTCCACATGTATAGATAACCTAATAGAACATTAGAGACTTCAAGTGGGGAAACATCACACAATAGCTCATCCTTGAAGGGCTTCATGCCGTAGGACAAGAGACATTGTTGGATGACACAAAGATCTCATCCCTGATGAAGCCACCCGATGTTGTATGGTTGCAGGTGTGGTATTGTCGAAAAATCCAACTGTTTGATGACCTATGCTAAGATGAGGTTCTTTTTGCTTCTGGTATCAACAATGAAATATAGTGGCGTCCCCTTCACCCACATCTATGAATGGAAGAGGATCTCCCCCTCCTTAGTCTCCTCTGGTTCTTTTGGTTGGATTGTTGTCGTCGTGATGGTAGCAGTGGGTTCTGCATCAATTATTTATTTCCTTTTATTATTTTCTAAATCAGAGTTTGAGTCGGGGCTCGAATATTTTTCTTTGAGCTCGACCACCAATCACTGTTTTGAGCGACATTCATCAGTGTTGTGCTAAGGTATTTTGTGGAAGTCACACCAGTTCCTAGTGTCCTTCTGCATCTTCCGCCATTCTTTTCCTGTGCTTGGACTGGTTGTCTTGAGGTTGCTTTCTTTGTGAGTTAGGGCCTCCTTTACCATACTTTGGTTGTTGCAAATTTGCAGACCTGAAATCCCGCTTGTTCTATTGCTTAATTTTATGCTCGATTTTGACAACATATTGATAAGAACCTCCCAGTGATGAGATGCCCAAAAAATCCATTTCATTTTGGATGTAGATGTGTATAGCCCTACAATATTTTAGAACCAGATGCCCCTCGAAGTCTTTGATACCCAACTTGGTGCGCAAGGTATGGAAGGTATCTATGAACTCCAACACTATTTGGCCCCTCTCTTGACATAGTGTGGTCCATCTCATGTACTGGTTGTCATGGTTTCCAATAAGGTAATATTGTTCCTTGATGGAATACATAAAAAAATACCAAGTGGGTTCAGCCTCAAACATTCTAGACTCCTCTGTGGAATTTTTATCACAATAAGTTTCCCACCAATTTTTGACACGGGGGATAGTCTTAAGGAGCACAAAGGTGATCTTTTCCTGTTGGAAAAATTGTAGACAAAGAAATAACCTTCTAGCAGATTTAACCACTTTTCCAAAGAATCTGCATGTATTTGACCTTCAAACACAAGAATATTAAAATTAACTTGTACCTTGAAAGGGGAGATTCCTCCAAAGTGGTTTCTTTATGAAGACACACATGCTATTGTCTGCAACCGTCGAAGGATTTGGGTGAAATTCTCCATCATTTCATCCCTCTGTTGCATGAGGGGTTCCTTGAGCAATAGATTGATAAGATCTCATTCTCCCTCGTCTCTCTTTTATTCCACCATGGGAGGCCGCTTGGGCTGGCGAGAGCGGTTGTCCTCAATGGAAACTAGATTGAGACCCAACTCTCTATACCGTGACCTCATCGAGGAAATGCACCAAGAAACGAAAAGGAGCATCTTGCTCTGATACCATTGATCCATATTATTTTGAAAATTAAATGAAGGTAGAGATATAACAAGGAAATACACATAGATATTGCAAGAAATGTAGAGATACAATAATACTCAATTTATATTAATGAATGAAATGTACAAAACTGTAAAAATACAGAGTGAATGAACTCACTAGAATGGTGATAGCTTATCACTAAGAAGAGATGTGAAAACTACAGTCATTCACAAGAAAATGATTAGAATGAGGATCGAAAGGCCTTTTTAACATAAAGCATAAATGAGAAAACCCTAAACATCCAAAACCCTAACTCCGAGAGATGAAACTCCAAAATGTTTGTGGGCTCCAATGGGCGTAGTTGATAAGTTAACTTCCTGAGGGCGTAAATTTTGCATACAATCTCCGTTTGGGGCACATGATAGCTCATTGGAAAGGTCTAGAAAATAAGAACATGTTAAGAACCAAATATCAAAATAACATTAAAAAAACCTCAGAATAAGTACTCAACGCCTTGAAAAAGAGAGAATTTCAAATAATGAACCTCTTCTAGGGGGAAATCTCCTTATACACCACCTAAATTTCCAAACACAAGATGATTCCAAATGAAAAGGTCGCAGTATATATAGGAGACTAGGAGGTAAAATTACAACTAATGGACCCAAGCCGACATAAACAAAATAACATCACTAATGTGATATGCCCCAATTAAGGGGTAATGTGCCACTATTTAGGTCTTAACATGCCCCTCCCCTTCAGAAAAGTGTTGTTTGCGATACTTGAGTAATTTTGGATGCTTTTGTATAAAAGACTAATCTTCCCAAGTGGAATATTTAGCAGGTAGTTTCCTCCACTTAATGGGATACTATGAAATGGATCTATTCCTCAGCTAGTGAATTCTCGTGTCAGTGATAGCTTCAGGCTCCAATATTTTTTTTCCTTCTTTGTCAATTATGGCAATACAATTTGAACTGGTATCTTGTCACCTATAACCTTCTTTAAGCATGAAACATGGAAAATTGGGTGTACACGTGAAGATGCAGACAACTCCAATTTGTATGCCATAGTACGTATCTTTTGCAACACCATATAAGGGCCATAATAATTTGGTGATAATTTATTATCCTTCTTAGCTTTCTTGAAGGACATCTATTTGTATGGTTGTAGTCTTAAAAATACCAAATCCCCTACTTCAAAAATTATTTCACTACGATGCTTATCTGCTTGTTGTTTCATGCGATTCTGTGCCATGGTCAGGTTGTCCTTTAAGAGTTGGAGAACTTGTTTTTGATTCTCGATGTGATCTTCGACTTCTTGAACCTTAGATTTTTCTTTTAGAGAAGAAGTGATGGAAGGTGGGTGGTATCCATAGAGTGCCATAAATGGTGTCATTTTTGTTGCAATATGAAATGAAGGGTTATACCACCACTCTACTAAGGGTAACCATTTCAGCCATTGTGTTTGTTTATCAGAGACAAAGAAACAAAGGTAGCCTTACATACATTTTCTCACTACCTTAGTTTGTCCATTATATTGAGGATGATAAGATGAGTTATGAGCCAATTGAGTACCCAAACAAGAAAACGTTTCTGTCCAAAAATGTCCAATAAAGATGGGATCTCTGTCGCTTACAATAATCTTTGGGCTTCCATGTAGCTTTTGAACTGTCTCCATGAATGCAGTGGAAACTGTACTGGATTTGAAAGGATGAGATAGTGCACAAAAGTGTGTGTACTTGCTCAGTCTATCAAAAAACACCATTATTACACTCTTTCCTTCAGACTTCGGTAATCCTATGATGAAATCCATGGAAACCTCCTCCTAGGGTTGACTTGGGATGGCTAATGGTTGTAAAAGACCTGGGGTCTCAACTATTTCCACCTTATTTTGTTGGCAAACAAAACATTCTTCCAAAAACCTTTGAACATCAGTTTTAAGGCCATCCCAAAAAAATTAAGCGAGTGTGAGAAGTAATATCAACTGTAGATCACCTTGAAGATTAGAAATAGATTGTAACTTGTGATTATAAAAGCAAGGCTAAGAGAAAGGAGAAGACACAAGTTGTGTTGAGGGAGTCGACACAGTCAAGACTTATGTGAGATACACTTGTGAGAGACTTTGAGAGGAAGTCACTTTGGTGAGAGACCAAGGTCGAGGATAGAAAATAAGGACTTTTTCTAGTGTGAGGAGTGTAGGAGAAAAGAAGGACTTTTGCTTACACATGAGTGAGGATATCTCACAGGTTAGGTGAAGAGATTTCATCCACATATTTATTAGAGGGTTGGATCAACAAGGAAAGTGATTCAAGATCTTGGATAGGTGGAGAAGGACTTCCATCTAGAATTCATATAGTTCAAGGATCAGAGAGAGCATAGGTAGCCGCAAGTGGGTTTCAATCAAAAATACCCAAAGGGAAGTGTTTGATCATACAAATCTTGTCATACGTTTTTTTCGTAAAAATATGTGATTCATAATGTAGAAAATTGCATATATATGTGGTTCAAAGAGGGTTGAATCGTGTATGCATTAGGAAACGTGATAGTACAAGGTCATTCAATGGCACAGGAGTTTCCAGGTTTGTCTAGAGTGTATAATTCTCTCAGTGGGCCATTTTTCCTATAACGGGAGCCCTAATTTGATCTTAATAAAAACATCATTGGATTGGTTTTCCCTCTGGGTTTTTCCAAGGGTTTATACTTAAAAATATTGGTATTTATGTGTGCTTGATTCAGTTTCCATGCTTATGTTTTTGTTGCATGTTTAGTTGATCAATCAGTAGTGATTTTAGTAAATAAAGTAATTTTTTTTTTAGCTAACTATCTGGTGTTGAGTAGAGGAGGAAAATCGACATGGTATCATAGCATACCAAGGGTTGAATCTGCTGGAAAATCAACATCATATCAGAGCTAAGGATTTGAAGGAAAGATGGAGCCTAGTCCCTGAAGGGAGGAAACCAAGAGGAAATATCTTATCAGGTTGATAACTAGCAAGGTAAATCGAATGAAAGGTTTCAAGAAAATAGAAGTATAGAGGCAGTTTCAATAGAGGATTATTAGGTCAGGTCTTGGAGATGGTGAACACAATGAATATTGAGGATACATTGGAAGGGGAAAAAACCTTCTGGGCATGGAAGGCAAGGGTTCTTCTTCTATTGGAGGAGAATGACCTCAAATAGTATATTGAGGTTGTGGTTACAAGTCCTGCGGATTCAGGGGAGTTGGAAACTCATAAGAAGAAGGAAGTGAAGGCAAAGCGAGTGTTGCTAGAATCCATTAAGGATCACTTGATTCCACACATTGCTGAAAATAAATTTTCCAAGGTAATTTATGATGCTTTGGTGAGTCTATACCAAAACAAGAATACAGGTAGTTTGCTACATTTGAAGCACCATCTTCAAGTTGTCAAGATGTCTAGTGATGATCAGGGGATCAAATTTTGCTCAAAAATTCAAAGTTCTCGGAATCGCTTCAAATTGAACGAGAGCATAGGCCTCATCATTGTGAACCCAACGCAACTTGTTTGGTTTCAAACAGATGTCGGGAGCGAGAGATATCGTGTTCTGTTCAAAATGGCAAACAGGCAAAAAAAGGGATGTTGATTGTACAGTCCGTACGAACGATGACGTGGCAGGCCGTACGACACGTGGCAGGCAATTATTAGATAGTTGGCATGTAACATGGTTTTTTGGCAGCAAATGGGATGGCGACACGTGGCCCAATCAATGTCCTCCACGTGTCACCTGTTTGTTGGTTAAAATCTTTGCACTTGGCAGGAGTCGACCCCGTGACCTCAGGGGCAGGGTAAAGCTTTGGGAAAGGCCACCCAAATGGCGTGCCCGCACATGTTACTTGATATATATATGCATTGTAATATATTTAACATCATATAAATGTGTGTTGGGGCGTGAACCGGGTTGGGGCTAAGCCCCGACCCGTGGTTATATATTGTATTGCATACGATCGGTGCTACGACGGTTAGACCCACCGTAACATATGTTATAACCATTTGAATGTGCGCGGTTTGATATGACATGTGACCAACGTATATGCGCACAGGTTTAAACCTTATGGTTATATCAATGGTTTTAAACTTAAGCCTTGTTGTGTTGTAGCGCGCGGTCATGTGATGACCATGTGCCCACGGGCCTTGGTAGTTAAGGCCGACGCGTAACAGTTTGACAGTTTGGACGAATTGTGCGGTTGCGCCCGGTGCCAAGTTTTTATGCTTTGAAATGTGTGTGGGCTAGGTTGAGCCAAGGGAGGTGCGTTTTGTAGATGCATAGACAACAAGCTTGAAGGGGGGACTTCCAGGAAGCCTATCTACTTCAATTTTTGGGCAAACGAGGTGTCGAAAAAGCCCAGCTAGGGGTTTTTGGACATTCTGAAGCCATTGGAGCGGTCTATTTGGCATTTTGAGCATTTTAAAGCACATATTTTAGCACTTTGAGAAAATAATACAAATGATCCATTGGAAGCTGGACCAGGAGATGTAGCCCAAGAGAGGGGTGAAATCCTTTATCATTTGTTGTGTTATGTGTTTTCTGTTCATTGATTATGTTGTTGTTTATATGCATCCTGAATGAGTAAATCCTATTAAAGTTGTGTTGCAAAGTTGATCCATTTGCATTTTAAGACATAAATTTAACTTGCAGATATTTTCAAGAATACAAGTCTTCTTCATTTTTAGATCAAGTGAGGACATGGTTGTGAAATACCTTATGAATATTACACAGATCCGAGATCAACTTGCAGACATTGGAGAGATAGTACATGATGTTCAGTTGGTGAATGTAGCATTGAGAGTTCTTCCCAAGTCTTGGGAACCTTTTTTGTGGGGGATCTGTGCATGAGAGATAGTTCCAGGGTTTGATAGACTATGGATTGATTGTATTCAGGAGGAGACCCGATTAGACTCTAAGGATGGTTTGAAGAGTAGCCATGATGAGAACCTTGCTCTTGCTAGACAGGAAAGGAAGGGAAAGTTTAGGAAAATTTCTAATGGAGAGTCTATTTCTCAAGATGGAAAGAAGAAGAAGGACACGAGCAAATTATAGTGCTTTGCATGCCACAATTTTGGACATTATGCAAGTCAATGTACGCACATGAAGAAGGGTGGGAACGAAGTGTAACTAGAGGTAGTTGCAATGACAAAGACTCAAGTGGATGATTTTTGCAAGAAGTTTGAATAGAGAAATTTCTTACTTGTTTCGCAGAATTCCTTGGGCACTATATTAGATTGTGCATGGTTTATAGATAGTGGAGCCACATGTCATATGATAGGAGAATGAGAGGTGTTCGAGAAATTCACAAAAACTGACTCACAGATGCATGTGGAACTTGATATAGAGGCCAAGTATGCAGTGAAGGGATCTGGAACAATGCCATTCTAGATGGAGTCATGAGGTGTTTTGAGAGTGCAGGATGTGCTATGGGTGATAGAACTCAAGAGGAGTGTGATCTCAGTCTCAGTGATTTATAATAATGGATTTGAGGTCTTATTCTGAGATGGACATGCGCTCATCATGCCCAAAGGATCTAGCTTAGACAAATCAGTTGTATTTGGAGTTAGAGAGAGAAACTTGTATAGGATAAATGGTCATCCTATGTGAGTAGTGGAAAGTAGTAGAGTGGCAAAGAATAGGGGCCAGGTAGCTCTAAAAGTTGAACAGCTCAAAGGGAGTCAACCTTTAAGTTTAGGTGGGAATGAGCAACCTTCCAAGTTTGTCAAGAAGGATTCATGGTACGAGATGGCCATGCAGGATGCTCAGGAGTAGGAGACTTCTATGAGCATATCCAGAGGCAATGAGCCTTCAGAGATAGGTCAGACCATCATGGTAGAGATAACTTATGTGTCAGAGGTAGCATCCAATCAAGTGTATTGGAGAGCAAGCATGGTAGCATATCTAGTAGCAAATATTGAGCCAACTCCAGGTAGGATAAATAGCTTCCTCGCTAAGAGGGAGTGTTGATGTTAGTGGTAGCATCAGACAAGTACTTATGCATTGGCATGTGTCTATCATGTGGAAGTCATCAAGAATCTTCTAGTCTTGAGTTTAATTTAGTTAAAAGGAATTAATTAAATTAAAATTGCATTTATTAATTAATTAAGTTATTTAAGGAACATGCTTAGCATGCAACATGTAATATAAATCTTGAGTGTGAGAAGTAATTTCAATCGTAGATCACTTTGAATATTAGAAATAGATTGTAACTCATGATTATAAAAGCAAGTCTAGGAGAAAGGAGAAGACACTTGTGTTGAGGGATTCGACACAGCCAGGACTTGTGTGAGATACACTTGTGAGAGAGTCTAAGAGGAAGTCACTTTGGTGAGAGACCAAGGTCGAGGATAACAAAGAAGCAATTTTTATAGTGTAAGGAGTGTAGGAGAAAATGACTTTTGCTTACACATGAGTGAGGAGATCTCACGGATTGGGTGAAGATATTTCATTCAAGTGTTGATTAGAGGGTTGGATCACAAAGGAACATGATTCAAGATCTTGGATATGTGGAGAAGGACTTCCATATAGAGGTCATACAGGTCAAGGAGGAGAGAGAGCATAGGTAGCTGCAGGTGGGTTTCAGTTGACAAAAGCCATAGGAAAGTGTTTGATCATACAGAGCTTGTCGTATGGGTTTTCCATACACATAGGCAATTCAGAGTGTAGACAGTTGTGTATATATGCAGTTCATAGAGGAATGAATCATATATGACTCGAGAAACGTGTTGGTATAGGTTCATACAACAACACATGAGTTTTTAGGTTTGTCTGTAGCATATGATTCTCTTGGTGGGCCATTTTCCATGTCACGAGAGCCATGATTTGACCTTAATAAAAGCATCATTGGACTGGTTTTCCCTCCGAGATTTTTCCAAGGGTTTATACCCAAAAATATTGGTGTTTATGTGTGCTTGATTTGGTTTCCTTGTTTATGCTTCCATTGCATGTTTAGTTGATTACTCAGTTGTGATTTTAGTAAATAAAGTGATTTTATTTTGAGCTAATTTTCGGGTGTTGTGTAGAGGAGGAAAATTGACATGGTATCAGAGCATACCAAGGGTTGAATCCGTTGGAAAATAAACACAAAAGACACTCATTTCTATGGTGAACTTCTATGCAACACAAGGTACACCAGACATTTTCATGCACCACCTTAGCCTTAGCCATATCTTGTAGATGCGTTGTGAGATTTGTGACCTGATATTGTATCTTTGCAATCCCTACCAACGTCTTTTCACCTTGTAGCATCGAATCTAAGTGTATTGCAATTTCCACATCATCTGCCTAGTTCATCACTTTCTATTGGGTGAGTGGAACTCAAATGTGGGGTAGGAGTCCTGCAATAAACCATTATCTATGTTGGACATCTTGGATCTAAAATTTCAGTCTATCTAACAAAATCTCGAATTGTTGTTCATAATCGCACAAGGTTTCTCCAACTTGTTGCTTAATCTCTTTGATCTCAATTATACACTGTTTATTATGACTTAGGCTTATAAAATTACCTAAGTGGGTCTCTCTTTATCTCCGTTAGGGACCTTGTTTGTCCTACCAAGGTGGTATCCTTGTACTTCATGTACCATTTCAAAGATCTTTTTTTCAGAATGTGGTCTCTATCTACACAATCTTGGATGCCTCGTCCGTGACTCTCTTCATAGACCATATAGCTTCACATGTGATATAGTGTTGTTATGCATCATCTCTTCCCATCCCATGAAATGTGGGAAGCATCAGGGTTGAATATTGGATCAACATACTCAATTTAGAACTTTCTTTCTGATTGACTACTACTTCTTGTTGTTGATATTGATACTCTCTCTTGCAAAGTATTTTTTACTTTGAATTTTTCTTCACTCGTATCTTCTAATCTCTCTTCTTCTACTTCTCTTACTTTTGCACTTTCCTCTATTATTTCTTCTTGTTGACACATGCATAAGGGGGCCGGTTTAATGAGGGGGTTCCTCCATACTCTCTCATCTTCTTTGGTGAGGGATCCAAAAGAGCTCCCTATTTCTAGCCATGTAAGGATGCTCATAATCATTAAGGCATCCAATCCTTATCGGAGGGCTCCATTGTTATCATCTATTGCATCGGTGCTACTGCTTTGTTCCCCATCTTACTTTGACATGACTACTTTGATGTGACATTTTTATTCTTTTGGCCTAAGAATGTTGTTGATACATATAAGACTTAAATGGGAGGTGGCACACTGGATAATGGGTTGTGTTTCAAGTGAAAACTTTGTAAATAGTTCTCCTACAGATTTTGTCAAACACCCACTACGACAACCTAGATTTTTCATCCTTTTTCTTCGAGGGACAGAATCCCTGAGACTTCTATGGGGCCTAGCGCAGACCCTCCCTTCCCTTATCCTTCTCCAAGCGACCACAACCTAGCCTTAGCACAAGCACATTTCACAACTCGTGAGTTGGGAGTCAAGACTCTCGACCCCCCGTTCTCCAAACACCGATACCTAAGATACGATACGGGTATGGCTCCCTCCTCACTAGTGCTTGCTACATGTATCCGTAGGCTAGGCCAAACACTAGCACCACTCGCAATTTCGCTATTTGAGGTGTTGAGCCCTCGTGCTCCTCCTTTGCGAATCCCCGAGACGCGAGAGGTCAACGTTACATGGACTCTGACAAAGCGACGTGCACACACCACTTGTCTCCTCTGTTGTACTCTACTCACGAGCTGTGTCACCACCGCCTGTCGCACGTGACATGGGCTCTCAGCGTTTCGTGGCCTTAGCGATCAAGGTGCAACTTCTTCATCCTACGAAACCCCAAGCCACGATAAGTCAACAATGGGTTGAATCTTTCCCAGGTGACAAGTGTCCACCACCAATCACCCGCTTCCACCTTCCTCTAGGCGCTTGTTGTTACGCCACCTGTTAACCACACGGTCCCCACTTACGGATGGGCCACATTTTTGCACGAGCCCTCGGCTCTTGGCACTTCGCGACTTCTATAGTCGAAAAGAAACTCTCTCAAGTTTTGAACCCCCGATAGGCGATAACCATGAAATTTATGATCCCACATTTCTCCCATGGCCTGGATCCAATGACCACGATCATGTCGCGATATCGCGAATCATGAGTTTGTGAAATCCTACCCTTGACCACTCCAAGTCGCGAGTCAGCGAAATGTTTCCCTCCTACTGGTGCAAAGGCTAAGATCAACGGTCAATAGAGCTCTGTCAGATCCTTGGATCTAGGGTCCTGGATCCCATCGCTACTTGCGAAGGCTAAAAAGGGTTGAGGTGTTAATTTCTGCGCTCCTTCTCTAGATCCATCGGTCTTGACAGATCTGGGGTATTTCCGAAAGGATTCCGACTGTTTGTCTACCAAACGATAGGGTATTGTCTCTTTCTATAATTGGACTCTCTATCCCTTCTGAGCTTGAATCACAAAATTCAATCTCTTGGGGCTTCAAACTCCCACGACTTCGAGACCTTAGAGAGATACTCTTTCTTGCATAAGGTTTCCAGGTCCAGATCGCATGAATCCTTCAGATGGTTCTTGGGCAATCGTCCCTAAACTTACTCAATTCTCTAGGTAAAGGTTCGGCACGGTTCCAAGGTTTATGGGGTAATCCCTGGGGAAGAGTACTCTCAAGGAGCCTTCCCGGAACATTACAAGAGTCAAGCAAACAAGACGATTCTCAGTGGAGTGAACTCATGCCCCAAACTTAATCCTTTGTACAAAAACTGACTATGGCATGTAAGTATACACATGCATCCATTATTTCCAGTCTAAAACACCAGGCAATCATTCTACACAGAAATTATTATGGGCATACAAACATAAGCATGTATTCATGATATTCAGTTCGAAATACAAGGTATAAAACACTTATCAGATCTACTAGGCGTGATGCAACTGCTAAGAGGGGTGCTCATTTCCACCCAATCGTAGGCTCAGTGACTCCAACCGGATTTACCACTAGCCACCCCCGAGCTAGACCATGATGCTTTGAGGTTTAGTCTCCTACTTCCAGCTCAATGGAAGTCAAGGACAAAGGTTACTCTCCTTCTCCTGATACAGAAAAATAATCCAGGATGAAGGTTACTCTACTTCTCCTGATACAAAAAAAAATCCAGGATGAAGGTTACTCTCCTTCTCCTGATATTTAGAACTCCCTGCGTTTCCAGGTTTTTCTCCAGTTCTCTTCCATGATCCCCGTCGCACGCGTTCTTCTCCCCCTTACCACATTTCCTCTCTTGCCAATTTTGTCTGCAAGGTTGCGTGTGGCATGAATTTCGCCATCCGTGGTCAGGTCTGAGGGTTGTTACAGATGGTCAATTCACCCCCATCCCCTTATTAACTCTTGAGGAGCCTCCCCACCTACCAATATGACGGGAAATCCATTCCAGGATCAGAGAGCTGCTTTGGTTTTTGAGCAAGTATAAACCAGTACGATACTGGCTCGGTGGAAGTTAACACAACCATTCCAGGTCCCTTCCACCACCTCTCATTAGCCATCGTGGTCTCTTTTATCACATCTCTCTCCCAGCAGTCATGAAACACATATTGATAACATACTTTACATTCATTGACCTTTTATGCAAAGGTGTGTCAAATCAAACATTCACATCTTTGAGTTTGCCATAGTTCTTGGCCAATATAGTTATTTTTACAGACTGGGGCAAACATGGTGTTACATATTTCTTCAAAGGTTATAGGGGCTTAAGGAAAGGATGCCCTCTTTCACCTTTACTTTTTATACTAGTGGTAGAATGTCTCATATTGTTGATGAAGGCCAAGTAAGAGGGCCTTTTTTCAGGGTTAAAAGTAGCCAAAGGGATGGCCATTTCCCATTTATTGTTTGTGGATGATGTTTTGATTCTCGGTATTAGTTCTATTGAAGAATGATCAGAATTAAAGAAGATAATTTCTTCTTTTTGTAACATATCTCCTTGCTTGTAACATATCTAGATTCACGTATCTCCTTGCTTGTAACGTATCTAGATTCATTCATTCTTTGTGGAAACATTACTATTTCTTCGCATTATACCACCATTACACATTATCTCTTTTGTATGACAATGCTTTGGGTCACCTAGCTTGTTTAGAGCATCATTTTTTAGTCACCCTTTCATTCTATTTTTTTACAATATTACACTCTTTCACATCCAGGAGTCCCTTTGTCTTAGTGCCCCATCCTATACTATTAAAGTTCATCCATCTCCTTGGGCCATTGTGATTATGGTCTATCCTTTTTATTCATCAATCTTATTTACTCTCAAAGTTGTCATCATAAGTCCTCTACATATTGTTGACCATAACTCTTGGTATCACATAATTGTTGCCCATGTCAGCATTGTTTGTTATGCTCTATACAGGGGAAGTATTGAGTCCCATTCTTAGTGGCATCTTCATCCATT
>ML795023.1:292351-302666 GCA_009831015.1 Picea engelmannii | reverse complement strand
TGATTGGAAAAGTTTTAAGGCTCTTTGAGGTTGGAAAAGTCGAACTTAATGGCCAACTCCTCTCACCATTGTGAAGGTAAGACCTTTATATACTTCAGTCCATCCTTCGACCATCTGTTCATTTCCAAAAATCAATTAGTGAAACTTTATATGATGGTGAAAGTTGTCAGATCAATGACTATCAATGTTGACATTTGTTTGAAAGCTAAGACTTCTATAAAAAAAAATGCCCTTTGTTTGAAGTATAAGAATTTCGTTAAGAAAATGCCCACCTGATTATTGGAGTACCATGGATACCAGGGAATTGTAATGGAAAGACTAAGTTGACCAATTGTTAACCTAGTTCCAGTAACTAATATATAAGAATCATTGTCACTGCTGCAAAACCAACGTTTCCAATTAGCAATGACAAAACAATTGATTCCTACAATGAACTTAGGATGTGGAGAGTAAGAAACAATTAACTTATAACTGTAATTTATAGATGTAAAAGTGCATTCCCTTCAAAACTATGATACTACCATGAATCGGTCCCTCTATTCGTTTACCTTGAACAATAAATCCAACCATATTAGATGAGCTCCTTGGCTAACATATTTCTTCCATCCCGACCTTTCCATTCATTAAAAGATCAATTACATCTACCCATCGACAAGAAATTCGATGGAAAAACAGGAGCCACCTTGATTGAGCCAAAGAGCCACAAGGTTTCCTTCACCATTTGGCTCCCCTATCGGCGGGAACGGATTCGGGGTCCCAAAAACAGGATTTCGAGTTTACAAAACTTAAAAAAAACAAATATTTATATTATAAAAACAATTTCAAAATAAAGAGATTTATATTTATAACGTAATATATAAATTATATTTCAAAATTTCCATCCATCCAATGAAATTATAATTTTTCACAGAATTCTTTTTAAAAAATAAATATTTATATTATAAAAACAATTTTAAGCATATCCAATTTAGGAGTAACCATTTTTTAAAAGAAAATTTGAAAAATATTTTTTTAATTTAAACCAAATTTATTTATTTATTAATTTACTTTATAAAAAAATCCATTTCATCAAAATTTTCTTAATTTTAATTAAAAAATCAATTACATCATAAATTTTATAATAAAAATTATTAACTTTCAAATGAGTTATACACATTGAATCATTTTTATAATTTTGATTACCAATTATCATTCAATGATATAGGAGAATGCATCATCATTGCTACGAAGCTAGGGAGAATGTACATCATTTTGATTTTCATATAAGGGAGTTTGTAAGAAGTTGATGGAATATTTTTTTTGACAATGGAGTGCTTGTGAACACACCCATGTTCTTAAAAACGTGCACGCTTTCTTGTTCTTGTTCATACGTTCTTAAATGTTGTATAGGCTAAGATATGTATTATTGGATCTAAAACCTTTTAGATCCAAAGGTGTATATTGAAGCATATACAACATTTATTACTTTGTTGTGGGGTGCATATTATTTCCCCTCCCTGAACTGCCACGCATGCTGCCACATAGCTTGTCAACTCAGATTTTTCAGGAACATGTGCATGATCTTGTGTTTATTAATAAAAATAAATAGTGTTGTTGGTTATATTGTTACACAACACATCTTTGGAAACTGCCAATAGGACAATAATGAATGAGTTATTTGAGAAGGTGTTGGAGAAGTGTTTGAGTGCCAATATGACGCCGATGTTGACTTCGTCCTTGATTAGTTCAAGGCAGGTTTACTAAAACTTATTTGTTTTTGTATTTCAATTTTTTTTTTAAATTATATCTATATATATAATAATAATAATAATCTATTTTTAAGGTCACAGCCAAGCCACACCAAATTGGTGTATGAGACCCCCTTGTTTGTGGGAGAAGGGACCCCCCTCCGCCCAACAATTTGACTGGTAAAGTCTAATGGTTAAGAACATGTGTTTCCTCTTAAGAGGTCACAAGTTCAAATCTAGTGGGGGGCAGGGTATGTATACCTCCGTAGACTTTACCAGTCAAATCGTTGGGCGGAGGGAGGTCCCTTGTCCCACAAACAAGAGGGTCTCATACACCAATTAGGTGTCTGGCTTGGTCCTGACCTTAAAAATTAATTATTATTATTATTATTATTATTATTATTATTATTATTATTATTATTATTATATATATATATATATATATATATATATATATATATTCCTCTTTAAATGTAACATGTAAATTACATGGAGCCTATAGCTCAACAAAACCTAAACCCACCATCACCAAATGAAGATAGATTGAATCCTAACCCATAACCACTAGATGCAAACTTTGAAATTAGGGCAGAGCTTTGATCATTAAGAACCCTAATACGAGATTTAAGAAACACTAGAGAGCCCTCACACCTTTCACTAGCTACATTGTTGGAGACCATTGTTTCTTCCATTGATAATGCTTGAGATTAGTTATCTCATATTTTCAATTACAAGACTAGGATGTTTGAGTATTATAGGATGGGTTTATATAGAAACCATATCAAATATCTAAACATTTCAAAACAAGATTTGATGACCTTGTTTATTGATCCCAAAAATGAACACACCCTTCAATGACAAAGAAATGCATTTGCATGGAATAATGCACCTACCAACCTATTTTAAACAACTGGAAGGATAGGTGGTTCATAGTGCTTGACAAACATCCCTATAATAATAAGATGGTGCCATTGTGTTTCCTTAGAAAATTATGGGCTAAATTTATTTTAGATCACCATGTCAACTTCTTTGACATTGGTGAATTCCCCGGGGTGGGTTGTGGGTCTACACAAGATCAAGAAAATGTCAAGAATGACCCATTAATAGGTCCCCACCCTTGTAGGTAGAGGGTGAAACCCCCTTCCCAACATCCTTCCATTTCATAAAACATTAGCCAAACTCAAACATCCATTTCCACTTGGAATCATATCTTACTATAGCATAACACGTTCATTTCATTATCTCATTAAGAGGGATCTTCAGGCGATGGTGGGGGAGGGATTGGGATTTAGGCCTAACAATAGAGTCTAGTCAGGAGAGGCCACATGGTCACACTAGCCATTCTCATCCTAATCCATGTGATCCTCATTGATGCTCAAGTTGTAGGTAGAATTGTTATGGGCTAATGGAGGCCATTGCACATGACTATTTCATGGAGGAGGTTAGTATTAAATCATCTCCCTATACTTCACTAATTATATATAATTACAAATAACAAGTTTTATAATATACTTTATTGTGTCATTGTTTTCTATATATAATTATTTCATGTGTGCAGTTGCTATGATCCAATAGTAGGATTTTTCCTCCTTGAGATGTATCAGTGTCATTTTCTAGCACTGATGCAATAATTGCAACAATTTTCTCATTTGGTGTACCACATACAAAAGAATTGTGGAACTTTGTGCAATGATATTATTTATATTGCTATTAATATCTAGTATGAATGCATTATGTTTATATTCTTAGAACTTGTGTGTTACCTTATAAAAATTTTTAATACATAGATGTACATCGTTATGTAGTTAATGTCTCTAGTCAAGGTGATCTAATATAATTTGTTCCTTTAGTAGCATGTGTTTATTTGTAGAAAGTTTCACATTAGTGATTGTGGTAGTCACATTTAAGTGGTCACATTTTAGGTTATGTGCATCTAAGTGTGTGAGTCTCCTATCTACATGCAAAACCCCCATAGTTAGGGACCATGCAAAAATTACTCTCTTAGTCTCCAACAAAATTTTACCACATTGCTTAATATGACAACCCGAGTTCATTACTTAGACCTAGGCCTCCACAACTTGTTTAGGTGACCATTAAGAGTTGGTTTTGTACACATCCACTTTTATCCATCAATATGATTATAGTTAGAGAGAGCCTTGGATTTATTTCATTTCCATTGTTGTCACTACGTGCAAGGATGTCGAAGACTCAACCTAATGGAGAGGTCATTATGAATCATATTACACACCTTGTCAACAATAAAATTTTTAGGGTTGGGCAACAACATCTTGACTTCTAACTCTAGCTAGGGAAGGCATTCCCTATATTGGTCATCAAAGAGATAATTGGGTAAGACAAACCCTTTCTTAGTGAACCAAACGGTTGAGAATGAGGGATCTTTAATGATAGTTTTATCAATTTCTTTCATTCAAGGAACAATGGGAAAAAGGTGCTTCTAGTGCTTCTCCTCATTCTTAGACTATATAAGGATGTCATTAATTAATGTGAGCACAAAATTCTCCAGGTGGATCTATAATACATAATTCATCAATCTCATGAAGACCATGAATACAAATTCATTAATCCAAAAGGTAAGACTAGGAACTCATAATGATTATGTTTGATTTGAAAGGCAGTCTTAGATATGCCAATTTCTTCAACTCTTATTTGATGGTATCTAGATCTCATGTCTAACTTGGAGAACACTTTTACTCATGTGATCTTATCAAATAAATCATCAATTTGAGGAAAAGGATACTTGCTCTTAATTGTGACCTTGTTCAACATTTTGTAGTCAATGCACATTCAAAAAGTATCATCCTTCTTCTTAACAAACAATATAGGGGCTCCACAGAGTGAGACACTTGGGCATGCGTGTAACATCTATCCATGAGATTATACTAAATAATATTTTAAAATTTAAACATATGCACTAAGTGTAAACAAAAACAAAATTTTTTACTTTCATAGATGGAATAAGCTACAACATATTCATAACTCTTTTATAATTTTTCCAATTCTAAATATTTCAAATTTGAATTCAAATATACAAATCGGAATAAAAGAATGAGATTTGAATAAGAACTTAACTTTACAGTTAAATATTTAAATAGAAAAATAACAAAATATACCTTGTAGAATACCTCCTCTCTAGTTTTTTGAAGTATATCATTTGCAATGTAGTCTTGTCAGTAGTAGGAAGATGCTTCCAAACATTATTTTCCCCACTTGCCTAGAGTGAAACAATGGAATCCTCCCAGTCAACTAAGAGCCTAGACGACGTCTTATCTCCAAGAAACCTTTTGGTTGCTTGGTCGTCCATTCCCATGACTCCAAGAACAACAAAGCACACATGCTCTACGAAGACTACCACAAGAAATATATCTTTTAAGAATTATCCAACCTTTCAACCCCCTCTCATCACCACCTCCTCTTTTACTTATCAAGTTTTCATACCACCCTCTCCAAGTCTCCTCAACCACCCTTATTATTAGCCATCAATCCTTCATCATCTATATTTTTGGGAAAATGTTAAAATACATCTAAAATATAAATAACTTACATAAAATAACAATAAATAGAATGCAAAGTCTTTATTCTCATGCTACCTTATAAATGCAACTTGACAATTTTCCCCAAAATTTATGACAACCCACCATTCTCATTTAATTCCTCATACCAACCATCAATAAAAATCAAATGAGGTATTTAATGCTACTAGATATTTTTGTATGCAATATAATTTACATAGTCATTAAACCATTCAATTAAATAGTTAATAATCTAGTTTAATAATTAATACATTAAGTAATTTTACTAGTGTACATGTGTAGGATATGTGTGTGTAGCTAGCAAACACATAGCTCACGCATGTGCTAATAATAAACAATGTCTCTAGTGCATAGTCCCTATATGATCAGACCAAGGCATGCATGGCAACAAATGCATCATTCGGTAATTTAAACTAACAAAACTACAATAATTCATCAATACTTGATCATTACACTTAAAATATAAAGAGGGAATAAAATGAGTGTTTTGGAACCAAGTGAGAAAACAAGAGTGGCACATCTAATCCTCAAGCAATATTCTCAACTAACAATGAATCATCCTTCCTAATCTACTTCCATCTTCCATCATATCCTTTCTTTTGCTACACTAAGCTGGAGAGTCAAGTATATTGACCTAACTCCAATTAGAACCTGTAAGTGGAAGGGTCATACATCTTGACCAAGCTTCCCCAGCAAGAAACTTCGCCATCACACGTCTAAAGGAGTGTGACTTCACACAACCCTCCCAAGACTTCAAGTTTCAGAGAATACATGATGGGAAATAACTCCACCCCTCTTAATAAAATTAAGGTCAACACCCTATATCGAGCCATATTGTGCAACTACTGTTCTTGGAGTCATGTCATCAAACAACCACTCTGGGAAAGTTGTGTGTCCTATCAAAACCACACTTACCACATATCATAGAAATATTTTGAATCATAGTTTAAATGATAATACAACTTATAGCATACACTATCTTCTTGATGTCTATGACATCTAAGTTACCTCAACACTATAGGCATCTGGCTATCACATAACTCATCAACATGTAGGTTAGTTCACCATTAACTCATATGCATGCATATACATTATAATTTCATATAAGAATCCATATTTATATCGACGTTCAATTAAGAAATGTGTGTTTGTTTTTATCATGCATTGCATCTATTATACATTCACAACATAAATTGAACTAGTAACCATGTATCAAAATTCCACATTTAAATTTGCATGTTTGAACAATTCTCATAATTATAATCATTATAAACATATAATAATTAAATAGCATTATGCAGAGCATAAACAGGTCAATATATACACATAGTTACTATCAATTTAACTAAGTTCAAATAGTTACTAAGAAATGAATTACTAAGATCTGAAAAATCAAAGTTTTAACTGTCTAAGATCAAAATATGGGGCGTTACAACGTGACACCTTTATCCAAAAGATATTGAAATTGCATCTTAATTTCTCCCAACTCATTGGTTCCTAATCTATAATATGCCTTCAATATAGGGGTTTCTCCATGAATCAAATATATCTTGTAATTTCTTTCCCAAGTTGGTAGAAATTATGGTAATTCTTTTGGAAAAAAATTTTAAAATTCCTAGATTAATGACAATTTGTTCTCTTATAAGCTTGATTCTTCTCTGGCTTATATGACATGAATCATACATCCTTTGCATCCTTTGTGTATAATGCACTTAGCCTACATGGTTGAGATATGTCTAACTATCATAAGAATATTTTCCCCTTAGATGCTTGTTTTTACTTCATCATCCATGCATTCAACTTTCTTCTCAGATAAATCTAAAACTGGCTTTATGGAGTTCCAAATAATCATGTCCAATTATTATGTCATAGGCTTCTAAAACTACTTCATGAAAACATACCTCATTGTTCCATTCCCCTAAGTTTATTATACGTCCATTAAGTGCATTGTTGATCCATTTATTAGCACCATTACTCATTGGTACCTTCCATGGGCCTTGGGGCTTCTTGATGTGGAGCTTACGATTGGCTACCACTGTAGGGAATATAAACTTGTGTGAGGCTTCTAGTATCAATCACAATATCACTTTCAAAGAGCCTCTCATCTAGGGTATATATGAGCATGGCTTCTAGGGAACTCTGTAATTTTTCTATCTTTTGATCCATATGACTTTCTAGTTCTATTTTCAAATGCACCAAATCAACATGTTTCATTGTCTTATCATCCAATTCCTTAACTTGATTCCACAGCTTGGATATTTGGTTATATGTTTCTTCACTTTCTTCATAAGTCATGGATGAACTCTCTAGAGGTTTAGTAGGCACATAATTTGTTACACCACCTCTTTCCATGTGATCCCAATAATATTTACTAGAGTTCTCCTCTATTTTCTATCTACCACCGCTTTTTGAATCACCTCAAATTGATCTTCCGATAAAAGATTATGAAAGTTTCAAGTGAATACCTTGAAAGCCTTGATTTGTTGGTTGGCCTTCCACCTGGTATAACTCTTAAATTCATCTATTTCTAAGTTTGAAATTTTGGACTATAGTAGCCCAATATGTCTTCTCTACAATACCATAGTTTTTAACAAATTTTTATGTGCCAACAAAAAATTATGGTAACTTTCCCAAAACTTGTTGGTTTTGGCCTTTTTAGGAGAGCAATCTTGTACAGTCTATCATGTGTCCAATTTTTTTAGATTTGCTTCTTAAATTTGGTTCTGAAATGTTATGACATTTTGTCTTTCCAATGGAACTAGTGGAACTCAATTTGGAGTTCTCTGTCTTCATATATGACTTATTTACCAAGAATACATGTTTGAGACTAGTTTCAAGACTAGTCCAAAGCCCTAATTTCCACAACCTATATTTCTAAAAGTAAAGTGAACTATAACTTAATTTTTTTACCATAAGTACTTCTCTATGTCTCCTCAGACTCGCAAAACTTTTGTTGTTTGAAACTTCCCCGTGAAAATACCAAGATGATTTATTTGAAGGAGCTAAACCCAAGGATTGTATGCTCTAAAACAAAATGTTATGAACCAAATCCCCCAAATAGCATAAAATTAGAGAGAAGAAGTAACTCCATGCCTTTAGAATGATAAAAATTCAATGAATAAGAAACCACCTTGAGAAGGCAACCTCCCTTTACAATATATCCAATGCACAAGACAAGATTCCTATATAAATGAATCTCCTTTATTTTAAATAGGAGATAAAGTGAGCATGATGTAAGCTACAACTAAGTCGACCTAACCATAAATAACATGTTAATAATGAATGAGGATTAGGGATTTGACACTGGTGCCATGCATTACATGGGGAGAAACATGGATGTGCTATGCTATGCTATGATGAAGGTCAAAACACAACATGATCTTTATTCCTGAAATGTAGAAATGAAATTCCTCAAGAGCAATAGGACGAGATAGAAGGCAAAAAAGCTAGAGCAATCCTCAACAAACTATATTGCATTTCCTTCACTAACAAATATGTTGGCATGGAAAATTCCAAGAGGAAAAGATTAGTTCCATGTCGATCTTCTTGAAGTTGAGAATCGTGCCCATAACGATCCGACCAAGAGAGGATTTAGAACAATCATGGTCTTTAATAGAGCTACGCCTTCCAAGCCAGAAGAGAAACTAACAACTTAGGATAAGTGTAAGATTTATTTTCCATGTGGCTATTGCATTTCTTTATGCATCCATGTGTCTATCATTTGATGGGATAATTATTGATGCAATGGAACAATGGATTCTTATGAGACTTGGCCTCGACATAGCGAGGAGCCTTCCACATAACATCATTACACTTGAAGCCCAATTTGAATACAATCTTCCATAGCCTATCTCCTCTGTGGATTCTTCCCTTGGCTTTTATATAGGTGAGTTCATACCACAGGGCATTGCCAACACTGTTACAATTGAAACCCAAGCCAAATGCAATTTTCCATATCCTATCTCCTATGAAGATTATTTCCTTAGCTTCTATATAGGTAAGTTCGTACCATAAGGAATCACTAGAAGTATTCCCCCTCGGTGCAAAGCCATGTGGACAATTGTTTCAATAGTTATCTCCCTACTTTGCAACCTCTCAATAATTGTTTCAACAATTATTTGTCGAATCATTTCTTTAGAGCTTTTATCAACATTTACATTTGCATTATATACAATTTATTCATTTTTAATATTATATTTGCTAATTTAATAGGTATTTCCTACAAATAATCTTGTTTATACTTATCATAATTTAATTAAAAATAGTCATACTTATCATAATTTAATTAAAAATAGTTATCAAAGTGTTTTAGAACATACAAGGAAATAAATAAAAAAACATATAATATAATTAAAAATAGTTATCAAAGTGTTTTAGAATATAATTTAGTTTTAAGTATATGAATTTTGAAAATAAAAAAAAACATATAAATTAAAGCGCATTAAGAAATGGTTATTATAAAAAGAACATAGTAAAAAGAGGAGATGTTGATTGATATATATTACTCTAAACAATATATAAAAATTGTTCTATTGTTTGAAAGTAGACCATGTGTAAATATATGCTAATTTTGACAATGTGTAAATATATGCTAATTAAAATATTGGTCAAAATTATTAAAAGGAGTATGTAAGGTTTTATGAAGATCGTGTGGTAAATAAGCCAATTGATACTTTTGGTGGAAATCCCATTAAAAGATTTGGTGGAAATCCCATTAAAAGATCTGACGTTGGGGCATTGATATAGTTACAATTTTGTTATAGCTCTTTTATGAGCTCAAAGATCGTTTGGGTTTTATGTAGGTGGAGCATGAATGCCTTGGATATTTTGGAGGAGGTTAAGGGTTTAGATATTCTAGTTTTTTTAAAACAAGAGGTTTATACAATTGGTTTTTAATTTAATTTAATTTAATTTTTATTTTTTTATTTTTATTATTATTATTATTATTACTATTATTATTATTATTATTATTAAAGGGATGGAGTTAGATGGAAAGTGAATAGATGATTGAAGAATATTGGTTTTTAGTTTTTTTTT
>ML795023.1:253678-289921 GCA_009831015.1 Picea engelmannii | reverse complement strand
TGCCCTTGTGGCCAATACTTGAAATTTTGAATTATAATCTTCATCATCACCTAGATGTTTGATTCTTGTCAATTGACTAAAGTAATATTGTTCCCAAACTTTACCACATTATGCTTCTAGGTCTCTTGTAAATAAATCCCAAGCATAGTGATAAGAATGAGGCTTCCTTTTAACTACCCATTGGTACCATTGATAAATTTTTCTCTCAAAGTACAAAGTTTCTAAGGAAATATTTTGCTTATCATCCCTAATATTATGCAATTCAAAGTATTTCTCTATTTTGTTTACCCATGTAAATACATTTGTTCCATCAAACTTACTTAATTCAATCTTGGGAAAGTGGATACCCTTAGGAACCAATCCATGATTATCTCTAATATTAGAGTTAAATAATTCAGAGATATGCTTATTGATGGAAGGTTGTTCAAATTGAGTATTGTCTCTATTTTGATGAGTTCCTTGGGTCACAATATCACTTTTAGAGGGCCTCTCATCTAGGGTATACACGAGCATGGATTCTAGGGAACTCTATAATTTTTCTATCTTTTGATCCATGTGATTTTCTAATTCTATTTTCAAATGCACCAAATCAACATGTTTCACTGTCCTATCATCCAATTCCTTAACTTGATTCCACAATTTGGATATTTGGTTATATGTTTCTTCACTTTATTCACAAGTCGTGGATGAACACTCTAAAGGTTTAGTAGGTGTAGAATTTTTTACACCACCTCTTTCCACGTGATACAAATAATGTTTACTAGATTTCTCCTCTATTTTCTATCTACCACCACTTTTTGAATCACCTCAAGCCGATCTTCCAATAAAAAGTTATGCAAGTTTCAAGTAAGCATACCTTAAAAACCATGAATTGTTGGGTGACCTTCCACCTGATATAACTCTTAAATTCATCTAATTCCGAGTATGGAATTTTGGACTATAGTAGCCTAATATGTCTTCTATGCAATACCATAGTTTTTAACAATTTTTTATTTACCAACATAAAGTTATGGTAACGTTCCCAAAACTTGTTGGTTTTTGGCCTTTTTAGGAGAGCAATCTTGTACAGTCTATCATGTGTCCATTTTTTTAGATTTTCTTCTTAAATTTGGTCCAGAAATATTAAGATATTCCTTCTTTCTAATGGAACTAGTGCAACTCAATTTGCAATTCTCTATCTTCAAATACGATTGTTTTACCAAGAAATCCGTTTGAGACTAGTTTCAAGACTAGTCAAAACCCCTAATTTCCACAACCTATATTTCTGAAATTGTAGTGAACTAGAACTTGAATTTTTTACCACAAGTACTTCGCTATGTCTCCCCAGGCTCCCAAAACTTTTGTTGTTTGAAACTTCCCCCAAAAAAGTTATAGTGAAAATACCAAGATGACTCATTTGAAGAAGCCAAACCCAAGGATTATATGCTCTAAAACCAAATGCTTGATCCAAATTCCCCAAATAGCATAAAATTAAAGAGAATAAGTAACTCTATGCCTTTAGAATGATAAAAATTCAATGAATAAGAAGCCACTTCGAGATGGAAACCTCCCTTTACAATATATCCAATGCACAAGACAAAATGCCTATATAAATGAATCTCCTTTATTATAAATAAGAGATAAAGTGAGAGTGATGTAACCTACCACAAATCCAACCTAACCATAACCAACATATTAATAATGAATGAGGGTTAGGGCCTTAACACTGGTGCTATGTATTACATGGGGAGAAACATGAATGTGTTATGCCATGCTATGATGAAGATCAAAACACAACATGATCTTATTCCTAAAATGTAGAAGTAAAGTTACTCAAGAGAAAAAGGATGAGATAGAAGGCCCAAAAACTAGAGAAATCCTCAACAAACTATATTTCGTTTCCTTGGCTAACAAATAGGTTGGCATGGAAAATTCCAAAAGGGAAATATTAGTTCCACAACGATCTTCTTGAAGCTAAAAATGGTGCCCATAACGGTCCAGCCCAGAGAGGATTTAGAACTATCATGGTCTTTAACAGAGCTATGCCTTCGAAGCAAGAAGAGAAACTAACAACTTAAGATACGATTTCTTTGGCATGTGGCTATTGCATTTCTTTATGTGTCCATGTATCTATCATTTGATGGGATAGTTATCGATGCAATGAAAGCATGTATTCTTAGGTGACTTGGCCCCGACATAGTGAGGAGCCTTCCACACAACATTGTTACACTTAAAGCCCAAGCCAAATAAAATCTGCCATAGCCTATCTCCTCCATGGATTCTTCCCTTGGCTTCTATATAGGTAAGTTTGTACAACAAGGAACCACCAACTATTACAATTGAAACCCAAGCCAAATGCAATTTTCTATATCTTATCTTTTATGAGGATAGTTTTCTTGGCTTCTATATATGCAAGTTCATACCACAAAGAATCAATGGAAGTATTCCCCAATGCAAAGTCATGTAGAAAACGGTTTCAATACTTGTCTCCCTACTTCACAACCTCTCTCAATAGTTGCTTTAACAATTATTTCTCAAATCATTTCTTCACAACTTTGATAACATTTACATTTTATACATTTCATTCCTTTTTAATATTATATTTTCTAATTCAATAGGTATTTCCTACCACATAACCTTGTCTATACTTATTACGTTTAATTAAAAATAATTATCAAAGTGTTTTACAATATACAAGGAAATGTTTTGAGTAATAAATTTTAAATATGATATAGTTTTAAGAATATGACTTTTAAAATTTAAAAACATATAAATTAAAGCGTGTTTTACAATGTACAAGGAAATGTTTTGAGTAATAAATTTTAAATACGATATAGTTTTAAGAATATGACTTTTAAAATTTAAAAACATATAAATTAAAGCGCATTAAGGAATGGGTTATTATAAACAGAACATAGTAGAAAGCGCATTAAGAAATGGGTTATTATAAAAAGAACATATGGGTTACTATAAAAGAACATAGTAGAAAGAATACTCGTTGGTTGATATATATTACTCTAAACAATATATAAAAATGTTAGGTGTTTGAAAGTAGACAATGTGTAAATATATGCTAATTAAAATATTGGTCAAAATGATTAAGAGTATGTAAGGCTTTATGAAGATTGTGTGATAAATAAGCCATTAAAAGATTTGATGTTATGGCATTGATCTAGTTACAATTTTGTTGTAGCTCTTTTATGAGCTAAGACATCGTTTGGGTTTTATGTAGGTGGAATATGAACGCCTTGGATGTTTTGGAGGAGGTTAAGGGTTTACAAATTTCCTATTTTTTTTTTTTTATAGTTGGTTTTTTTATTTTTGTAGGGGTGGAGTAGAAGGAAAGTCGATAGACGATTAAGAATCTTGAGGGACAATATAACTCTAAGTGGTTAATAAAGAAATGATTTAATCTTGTAATAGTTTTTTTTAGTGATGTGAATTTTCTTACAATATAAAATGTTAAAGTGTTTATTGATTTAGAATTCGATCAAAATTTAGTTAATTTAGGTTAATTTAAAATTGGAAAAAATTAGTTAGAATATTTTTTAGTTATATACAAATCTTGGATCATGGTAAAACTTTGTTCATGTTTGCTATTTTTGACAGATTCTTATAAGATTTGTGGTTAGAAAGATAATCTATTTGCTACAAAATTAGCTTATTTAGTTAATAAGTGGAAAAAGTCAACATTTTCGATGATTCTAATTTTTTTTTTTGACAGTGAAAGTCAAGTTTTGCTATGATCTATTCATTTTTCTGAAATGCAAATGATTTGGGTCTTTATTAAAATGGGCTAAAAGCAAACACAAAGTTCCATAAATTATTTGATGGACAATAGAAGTATAAGTGGTTAATAAAGAAATCATTTAATATTGTAATATTTTTTTAGTGGTGTGAATTTTTTTACAATATAAAATGTTAAAGTGTTTATTGATTTAAAACTTGATCAAATTTTAGTTAATTTAGGTTAATTTAAAATTGGGAAAAATTAGTTAGAATATTGTTTAATCATATACAAGTCTTAGATCATGGTAAAACTTTGCTCATGTTTAATATTTTTATCAAATTCTTATAAGATTTGTGGTTAGATAGAGAGTCTATTTGCTACAAGATTAACTTACTTCATTAATAAGTGGACAAACTCAACCTTTTTGGTGATTCTATTTTTTTTACAATGAAAATCAACTTTCGCTCTGATCTATTTTTTTTACCGGGGAAGTCAAGTTCCTCTCTAATCTATTATTTTTTCTGAAATGCAAATGATTTGGGTCTTTCTTAAAATGGGTTAAAAGCAAAATCAAAGTTCCATAATCAATGTTCCTATCAATCACAAGGCTAAAATTCTTATAAATTTGATTTATTCTAATTTGTCATCACCCAAATACAATTAATCTTTATTGAAATTGCAATTTTAAATTGATAAGATTGTTGTTTTTAATATAAAATGAATTTAACATTTTGGAATACTTTTAATGCAACTAGATTGCAAGATATTAATTTATGATATTTACAACTTTATTCATCCAAAATGATTATAAAACATTTTATTGGGCAGAGAGGGGCATTCTACATTCCAATATTAAGTAGATGTGTGATTCCGTGCCTAATATGAAGCTGACACATGTCACTCTTAAATAATAATAAAAAAAAATTAAGTAAATGAAAATTGTATATGTAGAATCTAACCTCCAGAAATTTGATCTCTCTTGACCCTTAGTAGAACCGGAGTTAAAATGGATCTATAAAATTAATACTAAAATTACATAATTATTAAGTTACTCCGTTCTGTGCACATATAGAATGCATTCAAAATTTTAATGGCCATAGCCAAATCCAACGGGTAACTGACTCCGTTTTCCACAGATAGAGTGCATGCAGGAAGTCTTAATGGCCATAGCCAAATCCAACGGGTAATAATTACTGCGCCTTGGAACGGAGAAAAGTATATGAATAAGGGCTGGGATTGGTCTTGGACATGGGAGAATCATTCAATTGGAATCCGGCGGAGAAGAGAAAAAATTCTGAGATCGGGGATCTCCACTTTACAATTATGAAGCGACAACACTATCAACCGCAGCAGCGGCACAATCATGGGCGCTGCAGCAACATCATCGTCGGTGGCAGAGGCCGCTTCACCAGTCGCAGTAGAAGCGTCGGGGGCTTGCCACTGGCCAGGGCAAGGAGAGGCTGTCGATGGCTCGGGTGGTGAGCCATTCAGTTCCTAATCCCTCGACCTCGATCTCTGGGGACGCCAGATTTGTGCAGAATGTACAATGACATGTGAAAAAGAGAGTGAATATCAAGGTTATTTACCCTTGCGGTCCACGTTGGCACACCATGGAGGCATCTACTCATACTGTTAATTTTTTTTGTTTTAAGGTGATGGTCTTGGGTGATGAAGTCTCACATTTAATGAATAAGATATATCAGATAATAAGTTAATGATTGAATTACTGCATGGTGCTTCATATTTTTGATAACAAGATTATCTGTAAAAAGAATAAGTGAATGATTAACTGCATGGTGCTTCGTATTTTTGATGAGGAGATCACCTCTAAGAGAAAACCATTCATTCATCACTCAATCTCACACTGTAGGGACAAAACACTTTATGAAGAGTAGCTTTGGGGAGTTATAGTTTGTTCCGAAATTTATTAGGAGGAAAGATGTGAGCATTTGATAGGGTACATTCAAATCTCCTCATATTCATGAGAATTTGGTAAATGGAAAATAGTGATTTCAACTTTTGAATGAATCCAAATCTTTTCATATTCATGAGAATTTGGTAAATGGAAAATAGTGATTTCAACTTTTGGATGGATTTGGAGATGTGATATGGTGTAAGTTAATCAATAATAATCTTTGAAATCACAATTTCTAGATATCGTAATTTCAACTATTTGGGTGGAGTTGGAGATGTTATATTATTTGGGTGGATTTGGAGATGTTATATGACCTTAAGCTAATTGTTCACTTTTTCTGTTGGATGAGATGATCCGTCAACAACACCCCACCAAATGGCGCAAACATGGTTGGAATTTGATGGACAAAACATAGTTAAATTTGTTATGTGACCATGTAGCAAAACTTTTTGTAAAACTTCATTAATTTTGGTATGTCGTTTGAGCGGGGATATGTGCGGGATGTGTTAGAGCCTAGAGTGTGCCACTATGATATGTGCGATCTGTTGGTTTGTATCATGTCACAGATGTGCTAGTAGCAACTGGAGCTTGGACGCCATCTCCAAATCCCAAAACTGTTTATGTGTATAAACTTCAAGTGCCTTGGACCTTTGATTTTTGAAGTAGGTGGAAGCGAGTGGTGCACTGTGGTTAATGAAGTATTAACTCCTTTGCATGGAGCCACCCACCAACCTTTACTCGGAGTCTGAACTTTGGAGTATGCATCGAGGAAATGGGGATTAAGTTAATTCTAACCTCTTTGATTCCATTCTTACTTGGATACATCACCTGCTACAACTGTTCTGATTTACCTGCAAGTGTTGTTCTGATTGATTTGCAAGTCAATGTAAGGTGGTGGAGTGATTTCCCTGCAAGTAGCTATAAGGTGGTGGAGCAATTTACCTGCAAGTGTTGTTCAGATTTACCTACAAGTAGCTCTAAGGTGGTGGAGCGATTTCCTACAAGTGTTGTTCCGATTTACCTACAAATCGTTGTAAGGTGGTGGAGTTGTCTTCAAGTGGAGATATATAAACAACGAACTTGTAGTCTCTTCCTTTTACTTGCAATACCATTCACAAAATGGATACATATTCACTAGTTTATATTGTGTTGAGATTCACATTTTTTAGATACACACTATGAATTTCTCCCGTGGCTTTGAAAGTTTGAAACCACCCTTAAAGAAATGATAAGCTCTAAATTCCTTCCATTTTTACTTCTAGTTTTGCAGTTTTTTTTTCTAGTGTCATGGCTTTATACAATTTTGGTTCAAAATTTTATTATTTATGTTGAAGCTTCTTCTTCGGGTTCGACTCGTCAAGGAATAAACCTTAGCCTTAAAAATCTCTCACAATATGTTTTAGTCAATGCATGTTTTATGTTTTAGTCAACACATACCTTCTGGGTTTAATCTCAATATGACTCGAAGTGACCAACCCTTTCAAAAAATTTCTAATACCATTTATTTAATGTGAAATTGAGAATCAATAAACATTGGTCTTAAATAAATGGTAGAGCTTCTGGTCTTACAAAATCCACGTATAACCCCTAACAAAAAAACACTAACTTCCACTTTATAACGCTTTCCTCGAAATAGAGGGTTTATAATGAATGGCCAAACAAACAAATAAGGGATGAATGAGGAACACTAACCAAATTATACCTTGGCTGTTTTGGATGCAATGAAATTTTTGTATGATCTGTATAATGTTGTAATCCTTGGCCCATCGGAAATGGTCCATACAATGACAAAAACCAAAGATTTTGTACGAAATTCCACCCAACCAAACTTCAGTGTGAGTGATTTAACTCAATGATGTCATTGTTCATACTCCTTCCACTCAAATTTTATAGAGAATATGTACTTACCCACAAATCCATAAATGATGTTGTATCGGTTAAGATATATGGTTGGTTTTGATACAGTTCATAATATGTATTTCAACATATATAATATTCATATTTTTTAAATTTTTTTACAAGTAGTTATTTTAATTTTTTAAATACAATTGTATATATAATATTCATATTTTTTTAACATATAGTTAGTCCAATATTTTTAATACAATTTTTTAACAAGTAGTTATCCTATTATGTGATATTAGCACATTCATAAATGATATATATTAAGTAGTTATCATATTATGTGATATTAGCACATTCATAAATGATATATATTAAAATATATCTGGTTAGATTTCAAATCATATTTATCCTATTATGTGCTATTAGCAAATTCATAAATAATATAAATTAAAATATATATTATTAGATTTCAAATCATATTTCATGACATATACTTATATATATATATAAACTATTAGCAAATTCCAATTCTTTTAATACAATTTTTTAACAAGTAGTTATCCTATTATGTGCTATTACCACATTCATAAATGATATATATTAAAATATATCTTGTTAGATTTCAAATCATATTTATCCTATTATGTGCTATTAGCAAATTCATAAATGATATATATTAAAATATATTTGGCTAGATTTCAAATCGTATTTCATGACATATACTTTACATATAAAATATTAGCAAATTCATAAATGCTATATTTTATTGGATTTCAAATCATATTTGATGACATATATTTTTACATATAAAATATATATAAATTGTCATAAATGATATATATTAAAATATATTTGGCTAGATTTCAAATCGTATTTCATGACATATACTTTACATATAAAATATTAGCAAATTCATAAATGATATATTTTATTGGATTTCAAATCATATTTGATGACATATATTTTTACATATAATATATATATATATTGATGTTTTTTTTTTTTCAAAATCAATGTAAATAATCATTCTAATCTATTCTATAATCACATTATAAGTTGTTGGAATTGCTTATTATTCAAACATAATATATACTTTGTAAAATTGATAAACAATTGTAGCTTGGTATTCCATTCTTGGTATCCTATGATATTGTCAATGGTTGATGGATCGAGGATCGACGAGTTTGGATAAGTGTTGAAGTTAAGTCAAATGACCTTTGAGGTCATCGATGGTCGATGGATCGGGGATCAAGGACTTTGGGAAAAGTTTTCATTCGGCTAAAGGAAATCTATGACCATTGATGCTCGATGGGGAAAACAAGGTGATGATGTTTCATGCCATGTGAGCATCCAAGTGTCATGCCATGTCATCCTAGTTGATGTCTCAGGATGACATGTCATGTCATGTCAGCATCTATGTGTCATGCCATGTTAGCATAGTTGCCACGTCAACCAACAGAGACAGGTTTGGCTGAATTGAGGAAGTGTTTTTGACATTCCTCGGGGATTATTGATTGTCGATGGGTCGATGGTCAGGCATCAACCAAATTAGTAGGGAGTTCCATTCACCAACGGAGATTGTCAATGGCCAATGACCAATGGCCAAGTCAGTCATCTTGGAGTTGTGTGCAAATAGGTCATCATGGATTTGGGATGATGGTCAACGATTAGGTCAGTAGTTTGGGGAAACTATTTGCATGCCAAAGGAGAACGTCGATCGTCGATGGCCGATGGAGTGCAGATCAACTGTCCAGATTGCTTCAGATTTGAAATCGACAGTGAAAATTTCAAATTAAGTCAGATTGAGATGAAACTTATGTTTTCTTTCCATAGAGAGGATATTTACAAAAGTACTTGAGAGGGACATTGTCCAATTCCACTTGGATTTGTCCGAATTTTCAAAATAGTGGTTTTTAATGATATGGGTCTAGATCATTGGCAGAGGTCCAGATTAAGTTGAAACTCTTGGGGAGAGTCCAGAAAGAAGAAATGGAAATAAACCATGAAAGAAATGAATAAATCCTAAGGGGATTGGAATGGGGATATTGAAACATGCCAAAATCCACTATTTCAGGATACTGAGATTTTCAGAGTAAAAAAAGTGACCCCAAATCACAAAAATAAAAAAAATGTATTTAATCAATATTTTATGTACTCATCAAGACAAACAAATTTGGTTTAGTGAATTATTTTCCCAGAGGTGCACAGATTGTGAGATAGCCAATTTTGCTAAAAAATATGTCTAGAAAAATTGATGAAAAAGGATAAAGTTGCATATTCCAGATTGTTGCAGTTTTTTACTGGAGCATCATCTTGAAAATATGAGAGTTGTTATGAATTCATTGTCATGATTTTTAACTATGGATCCGATAAAAGTTTATCTATTTCCTAACATGTTTTCTTCTATAGTTGATATAATTTGGCATTTCAATAAAATTACACCGGTGGAGAAAATGCACAAAAGGGGTGGAAATGGTTTTTTCAAGAAGCCATAACTTTCATCTCAGAGATTGGAATGAGGCATGAGTATATTCGTTAGAAATGAGATTCAGATGAGAATTACGTGGAATAATTATAATTTGGAGAATGATGATATATTGCTTCATGAATTGAACAGAAAAAGGACCTGTAGCATTAATTGCAAAAAAAATTATAACATGCATAATTCTAACAAAATGATTGCTTGCACATTTTGCAGAATTAAGGGATATAAACATATCATTTCAAGATAAGAATGCATATTTTGTACATGGAGGAAGGAGAGGGATTTTTCAATCGTGATAAAGAAACCAAAGGTCAAAATATCAGTGTTGGTAATGCAGAGACATAATCAGTGGGCACATGAGCAAAGGGGAATAATAAACCTTAATAGAGACTATGAGAATCCTGAGAATAGAAGTGCAGAGTTACAAAGAAAACAATGAGAGGTTGATGAGATAAGAAAACCAAATAAATGCTCAAGTGATGCAAATTCTAAATCAACGGCATAGGAAAGCAAAGAATGGATCAGACTTAATGCAGGAGGAAGATGTAAGACATTATGAAAGAAGAGATAATTACAAAAGAGTTGATCATTCAAGAAGTGCTATCATAACTCACAGACATCACTAAACTCCTTACTTATCAAGGAAATTTTATGTATTTAAAGACTCCATAAGCAATCCAGAAGTGTCTCCTATTAGACATCAAAGAAGAAGACATGGATTAGATATTTTGCAAGGAGAGCCAAGGAAGCTTAAGACACCATCCTTTGATAGTGAAAGAGAAAGGGAAGATGATGTTGAAGCATGGTTTTTGGGAACCAAGAAGTATTTTCAGTTGCACAACTAGTCATCCAACCTAGAAGCCAAAATTTCCACATACCATTTACATGGAAAAGATGCTATGTGGTGGGATCAGTTGAAGCAAGTTGAGCACATTAATGAGATAAGGATCACTTGGAAGCAGTTCAAGTGATATTTTTAGAAGAAGTATCTTTCAGAGCACTTCTATGACAAGAAGACGCAAGAGTTATTTGAACCAAGGTTTGGAAGCATGACCATGATAGAATATGAAAAGAAGTTCTTGGGATTGTTGAAGTATGTAGGATTTATGAAAGATGAAAAAGTGAAGATACAAAGGTTTTTGAGTGGACCGCCATCCTTTTATAAGGAAAATATTCAATGTGATGAGCCTAGTACTTTGACAAAAACCATCCGGAAGGCTAAGTATTTGTATGAGCAAGACAAGGTCAGTGATTCCATGCATAAATATTGGAAAGATAAGAATAAAGAGAAATATGATTAGAGAAGGAAGGGATTCAAACCTCCTTTCAACAAAAATAATCCAAATACAAATCATCAAGAACAATCTACTAAGAGTGAATCCAATAAGGAGGACTCCTTGGGAAAAAGAGGAAGACCACCAATCCAATGTTGGGGGTGCAATGAAAATCACCTATACCAGGACTGCCCTCACAAAGGAGATAAAGTGAAGACAATGCACAACATCTAAGCGGATACAACAATAGAAGACATGCGAAGAATATATCCAACATTAGAAGATCGACAAGCGTAGTACCAATCCAATATGATCAAAGTGGAAGGTAAGATCATTAATCAACCCGTTTCTATTTTAATTGATTTAGGAGAATTGAGCCATTGTTACATTGATGCTAAACTAGTGGAAAGATTACATTTGGAGAAAAGTAAGCTTGAAAATTCAAGTTTGGTTCAACTAGCCACTAGAACCAAAAGAAGGATCAATGAGATGGTCAAAGGTTGTCCAATAAGTCTTAATGGAGTGAATACTAATTATGACCTAAATATCATACCGTTAGGATCTTATGAAATACTAGTTGAAATGGATTGGTTGGAAAAGCATCATGCTATCCTAGACTGTCATAACAAGACTTTTACATGTCTTGATGAAGGAGGAAAATAGAGCATTGTGAAAGGAATTCCAAGACCCATTTCTATAAGGGATATTTCAGCCTTACGGTTGAAGAAATTGTTTAGGAAAGGATGTCAATTGTATGCAGATCATGTGGAAGAGACAACAAAGATGAAAGGTGCAAGCTTTGAATATTTTCCAGTATTGCGAGAGTTTGAATATGTATTCAAAGAAATACTAGGATTTCCACTGAAGAGGGAGATATACTTCTCTATTGATTTAGTATCAGGAGCTTCCCCAGTATCAAAAACACCTTACAAAATGAGTACATTAGAATTAAAAGAACTGCAAATGCAGTTGGAATAATTGTTGAAGAAAGGGTACATACATCCAAGTGTTTCACCTTGGGGAGCACCAATGTTTTTTGCCAAAAGAAGGATGGAACATTGAGGCTGTGTATATAATTTAGACAACTAAATAAAGCCACGGTGAAGAAAAAATACCCTCTACACAGAATTGATGACCTCTTTGATCCATTAAGAGGAGCAAATCTATTTTACAAGATAGAATTGAGATCCAGATACTATCAAGTAAGAATCAAGGAAGAAGACATCAATAAAATAGCCTTTAGAGCCAAGTATGGACATTCTGAATTTGTGGTGGTGCCATTTGGACTAACCAATGCACCAACTATCTTTATGTGCTTAATGAATGGCATATTAAAAAATTATCTGGATAAGTTTGTCATTGTGTTCTTGGATGACATACTTATTTATTCTAAGTCCGAGGAAGAGAATGAACATCGCTCGAGGTTGGTTTTTCAAGTGATGAGGGAACATCATCTTTATGCCACACTTATTAAGTGTTATTTTTACGAAAAAAAATATCCATTATTTGGTGCACATCATTTCAAAAGAAGTTATAGCAGTAGATTGAGAAAAGATTGAAGCCATTAGAGGATGGCCAACAACTATGGATGTTTTAGAAATCAGATATTTTATGGGATTAGTCAGAAACTACAAGAGTTATATGACAGGGTTCTCTAAGATTGTTCATCCCATTAATTCTTTGCAAAAGAAGGGAATTAAATTTGAATGGACAATAGAGTGTAAAGAGAACTTTAATTTGTTAAAGGAATTACTTACTAGTGCACCTATTTTAAAGATTGTTGACCCAAATGAGAATTGATCATAAGTAAAGATGCATGCAAGGAAGGACTTGGTGGAGTCCTCACTCAAAATGGGTATGTAATTAATTATGAGTCCATAAATCTTATAGAACATTAGAATTATGCCACACATAATTTGGATCTTTTTTCCATAGTTCATGCATTGAATATATGGAGGCATTATATCACGGGAAATAGATTTGAACTAAGGACAAACCATAGTGGTCTGAAATATCCTTTTGAGCAACCAACTTTGAATGATAGGCAAACAAGATGGATGAAATTTTTAAGTGAATATGACTTTGACATCAAGCATGTCAAAGGGAAAGAAAACAAAGTTGTTGATGCACTCAATAGAAGAATACTTCTCATGCATTCTACAACCATTAGTATGTATCAATCATATTTGAATAGAAAAACTTTAGATATTTCTATTACAGATCAACATTACCTACATGTAAAATAAAGTTTACAGCAAGAAAATATACAATAAAGAATTAAAGAGTATGAGATTAAGGAAGATGAATTACTTATGCATAAAAATAGAATTTGTGTTCCTAGTTCCATAGAACTTAGGAATTTGGTGTTAAAATAAATGCATAATGTTCCATATGTTAGTAGAAAAAAATTGCAGTAGTAAGAAGTCGATTCTTTTGGCCAGGAATGAAGAAGGTTTTTATCAATTACATTGTCAGATGTATGGAATGTCAGAGAGTGAAGGTTGAGCATAAACAACTAGTGAGTTTGCTAAAACCATTGCCAATTTTAGAGAAGAAATGGGAAGTGGTAACCATTGATTTTATAACTATGTTTCCTAGGACAGTAAGACAACTTGATTCCATAATGGCAGTTGTGGATAAATTGACAAAGGCTTCTCATTTTGTCCCTATAAATATGAGCCATACAACAACTAATATTGCAAAAATTTGCATGAGGAAAATTGCTAGGTTGCATTGGATACTTAAGGCAATTGTTTCAGATAGAGACACAAAGTTTACTTCAACTTTCTGGAGAGGATTATTTAAAGGATTTGGTACAAATCCAAACTTTATCACAACATACCATCCACAATCAGATGGGGAGACAGACAGAGTCAACCAAGTTATTGAGGACATGTTGAGAATGTCTGGGTATAAAGCTTCATTGAATATGAGCCCATTTGAAGCTTCGTATGGTAGAAAATGAAATACGCCAATGAGTTGGGACAATCCAAAATATAGAGTAGTACTTGGGCTAGAATTGATCAAGGATATGGGAGACCATATGGTTAAAATTAAGAAGAATTTGAAGGGAACACAAGATAGACAGAAGAGTTATGAAGATAAGAATATGACAACTAAAAAATTTAAAATGGGAGAGCATGTGACTTTGAAAGTAAATCCCAAGAAGAGCTCATTGAAATTGGGAAGTTGTATAAAGCCAGGAGCCAGATTCTGTGGTCCATTTTGAGATATTAGACAAAATAGGGCCAGTTGCATACATGCTTTCATTGTCTTCTTCCATGAATGTGCATAATGTATTTCATGTCACTTTGTTGTAAAAGTTTGTACATGATCCTAACTATATTATTGATTCAAATTTGATTCAGGTGGAGCCAGGAGGAGACTTTCAAGTCTAGTCAGTGTGCATATTGGACAAAAAAGTCAAAATACTCCAGAATTGAGTCACCGAACTAGTAAAAGTTCAGTGGACCTGCTACAGTCCTAAAGATGCTACTTGGGAGCATGAAGATGTCATGCGGGCATAGTACTCGCAAATTATTGAAGAATTTTGAAATTTTGATTTATTATTTGTATATGCATTGAGGACAATGCCAAAATAAGGGGGAGGAAAATGTAATACCCTGGTTTTGATTCCCCTAGATTAAATAATGTATTTATTTTATTCTATAGAAGATTGGAGCACCATACAATTAAAAGAGACCAAAGTGCCTAGGAAATGTAATGCTTTGATCATTGTTAATAATAAAATACATCGTTGGTTGCTAGATGGAAAAGAACAAGAGTTATAGAGGGCTATGATTCCACGAGAGAGGGGGTTTAAGGGGCTAAGTATTTTTATTATATTTTATTTACCCATAATTTTTTTAATTGAGATAAGTGGTTACAAGAGATTCTAGGGGAAGGCCATGTGGTTCTTGATTTTCAAGTAAATATATAAACGCATCTTTGAGATGTTTGGGGGTTCACTCATTGTTCATTGTTCACACTCTTCATTATGTTCACTCTCCATTATTTCTTTCACTCATTCATTATTCCTCATTCATTCTTGATCTTAGCTTGGGGAGGAAAACAAATGGTGGGAGAGAAGCCATTGTTGGTTGGTTGTAGTGACTGCTGGTGTATTCCAGCCATGAATTAGTGCCTTCATGTTTGAGATGCATTGGCATGAGTTAATTTTTGTACAAAGATATGAATCCTGAGAGTCCCAACACATACATTCTTGACTGGATGGACTGGATCCCTATAAGGAGGTGGAAAACTTGAGGGACTACGTGGTAGAGAAGGGATTCCATTCTCTTGGGTTGTGTAGGCTAGAGAGAAGAGAATTGGTGTACTTTGTATTGTTGTGTGTTTAAAAACTTGTGAGAGATTAAGTTTTGACTGGCTTAGGAAGCTGAGTGACACCCTAGAACCATCCTTGTGGATTCATAGCCCTAGCTCAAGGATGACCTATTGCTTAGACTTGGATTAGCAATGTCTATGGGTGGGTGGAACGTCCTTGGTTTGCATCCAGTTAATGATTCATTTTGTTAAAGATAAGTTCTCTCTATCATGTGTTTCTATGATTGTATATTTATTCTGTTGTGTATTAATTAATATCTATGAGATGTGTATATTTAATGTGCCTACTTGTTGGTTATTATTGTGCATGGAATGTTTAAACATTATTTTATGTTGTAGCATGTATATTGATTATTGTGTGTGTTGTTATGGTGTTCTTTCTTTCTTTTTTATTAATTAAATGTTATCAGAATTCAAAATAAGTTTAGAAGTGAGATTTGAGTTAGAGTGTCCATCCTATGGGTGGTTGGGTACGTCACAACCTGTGGCCATGCACAATAATAACCAACAAGAAGACACATTAAGGATACACATCTAAGATATATTAATTAATACACAACAAAAATAAATATACAAGCATAGAAACACAAGACATAGAGCACTTATCTTTAACAAAATGAATCACCAACTAGTTGAAGAATAATGATGTTCCACCCAACCATAAACGTTGTTATTTCAAGTCTCAACAGAAGGTCACCCCGAGCCAGGGATATGGATCCACAAGGATGGTTCCAGGGTGTCACTCAACTTCCCAAACTAGCCATCACTCAATCTCTCACAGGTTTCTCAATGCACAACAATCCAAAGCACACCATCTTTCTTCTCTCCATCCTGGACGACCCAAGAGAATGGACTCCCTTATCTACCATGCATTCCCTCATGTTTTCCACCTTCTTCTAGGGATACAGTTCATCCAATCAAGAATTTTCATGCTGGGAATCTCAAGATTCACAGTAGTGAACAAAAATTAACTCATGCGAATACATCTCAGACATGTAGACACTAATTCGTGGTTGTAATACACCATGAGTCACTACATCTAGCCAACAATGGCTTCTCTCCCACCATTCATTTTCCTCTCGAAGCCAAGATGAAGAATGAATGAGGAAAAATAAATGAGTGAAAGAGTAAATGGAGAGTGAACAATATGAAGGGTGTGAAAAATGAACAATGAGTGAACCCCAAAACAACCCAAATATGGGTTTATATATTTACTTGGAAATCAAGAGTCACATGGCCTTTCCCAAGAAGCTCATGTAACCACTTCTCTCAATTAAAACAAATATGGGTAAATAAATATAATAAAAATACTTAGGCCCTTAAAACCCCTCTCTTGGGGAATCATATCCCCCTATAACTCTTGTCCTTGTTCTTTTGACAACCAACGATGTATTTTATTTTTAACAATGATCAAAGAATTACATTTCCTAGGCACTCTAACCTCTTTTAATTGTTGGTGCTACGACCTTCTATATAATAAAAAAATACATTATTTAATCTCGGGGATTCAAAACTAGGGTATTACATTGAGTGTTGTGGTTATTTCGAATGAGGTCTTTGGTCAAATCCCCGACCAACTATTGTTTCTCTTGATGATATTGTTGAGCCTCACTTGATTTCCCCACCAGGTTAGGTCCGTAATCAAGTTGACAATTTACCCTGTTTACCATCCACGAAATGTGGGAAAGTACTCGAGGGTTTCCCGCGATTTCCTCCATTGGAATATATATATATATATATGAAAAAATGAGACATTTTTTGTTAAAACATATTACAACCAAGCAAATATGTTTAGAAATTTTCTTAGTTGTACTCTATTAACCCACATTGTCAACCAAGCAAATATGTTTAGAAATTTTCTTAGTTGTACTCTATTAACCCACATTATCAACCATCAATTGCATGATACCAAGTATTAATGATTCTGAATAAACTTTCACCCAATTTCAAAAGGCCAAGTATATAAACAATAATGATTCGGAATAATATTTTTCCCAATTTAAAAAGTTGAATTTAGAAATTAAATCTATGTAATTAGAAATATTTTTCCAACTAAAAAGAAAGGGAATATTACTATATGTAATTTTAGTGATGCATTTTTGGTTTTCTTTTCTAGAATTTATGTAGGTTTGGGTTGTGATGGCGTAGCAATTGTTCATTCAACTAGGAATCCATTATTGATATAGCCCTGAAAATTATTTCATAGTGACATAGATCTTGCATGGATACATGATGCATGAATACACTGGAATATAGGTTGAATATGCTAGCATGTGGATTACAAATATATGCCATTGAAGTTGAACTCTATGGAGCCAAGAAGTTTATGTTTTCTAGGATTCTACAAGAATCCTTTTTCCATGATTCTATAGGAAGCCTTTGACTTGCATGTTTTACACATAAGTGTTACATTTTCAATGTACTGTTTTTTTCCATAGGTACTAATGTTGTCAATTCCAGGGAAAGCACTGCTAAGTTAATCGCAAGGAAAACAACTATACATTAATGTTTAACCTTATTTTGTGTTATTATTTCTAACAATTAATGCTATAAAACTAATATTTTACTATCAATAGCATTACTCGACCTCATGCTCTTAAGTATTTCATAGTATTTCAATGTTTTCAAAACTCAAACATGGGAAAGCATTAAAGTAATTTAGTTTTTCCTTGGGATAAGGACAAATAAAAAGAAAAATGATTTAATTGGTGGAAAAAAAGTTTTCATGTAACACACCCGACCCTTAAATCCTTACTTAGTGTAACATCCTCTTTTTGTGATCCACAAGATGTAAGCAGTAATGAATGTAAACACTTAAAGAACTCAAGTCTAACTTAAGTGACCAATTTTATTTATTTTTAATTACAAGGGTCTCATCAAGTACTTCATAATATTTCGATAAAGATTTCAAGATAAAACTAGTGACACAAGGTTTTGCAAGATGTTGCAATAAATTAATTATCTTCACTATGCATGACATATTTAATTACCATAACATTTATACTATTATGCTCCACATAACTAGATGCACGATTCTATTGCTATGGTTATTCTTTCCTTATTAACTTAATAATATCGATATTTGATCGTTGCGAATCACAATTTATAGGATTATTTACATGTAAGCAATACCATACATACATTACAATACTTATAAATTCACATTCCATGCCTAAGTCAATATTTATTTGGATTAATCATTTAATACCTATGCAATTTCCCAGGTCAATAATCAAGAACTACCCAATGTCACACTAATCCAATAATTTATCTAATAATTAAAAGTAAAGATGCATCTATTTAAGATAATTACTCTACCTATTTTCAGTTGTTCAAGGATTTCATTATTTCAGTACCACAGGAATTCCTTATAATAATTCTTAAGTCAAATTACTAAATTCTATTTTCAGTTACTACTTTACTACTTGAGTTACTACTTTAATCTTATAATTTCTTAGATAACTTGATATAATAATAAACTATTCTATAACATTGTTTTCCTTAAAATATTTCAGAGTCTTATGTCAATTTCTCAATAATATTCCATAGATGGAAAAATGAAAAAATTACACCAAGTAATTCTTCAAAATCAATTAATGGAAGTACTAATCATTCTATAAGAGTACTCTCTAACTAATGTATTTAGTATACCATTAAACTCTAAGTAACAAGCCTTGATATATGATGGACTTGTAAAAGGTATAATATATTCTTTTATCACATATAATGTTATAATATTAAAATCAATTAATGGAAGTACTAATCATTCTATAAGAGTACTCTCTAACTAATGTATTTAGTATACCATTAAACTCTAAGTAACAAGCCTTGATATATGATGGACTTGTAAAAGGTATAATATATTCTTTTATCACATATAATGTTATAATATTTATGACATCATTTGATGTCACCATCTCCAATAATAATATATTAAACAAGTAATAACATTCTAAACATCATTTCTAGTATCACCGATTCCTTACGAGTAATTCACTGAACAATTAAATCCGAAGTATTATTAAATTCTTAAATAGTAATCTTGGCGAGCTACAAAGTTTTGACCATCAATAAAAACTAAGGGAAAAATCTAGTTTTAATTATAAGTGTAAACTTGACCATACTTGATCGTCGAGCAAATATAACAATTTGACCAACTTCTCTCAATAATATCGCTTTCTTAAAGAATATCACATAATGATAAACAAAATTATTATTTGATTTAAAAATAAATCATCGTGAACTACAAACTACGCAACAACAGAATTGAAACTATAAGAGTATTCTTGGTGGAAATTCTCCTGACAATCATTCGACAATGGAAGGTTTGATCTATTGTAAATAATGGAGAATAAATCCTACACTCGAGATATTAAATTATATAATGCACCAGAAATTTTTTTCCTCGTGGTTAAGTTTACATACAAATTTCTTCTTAAGTTATAGTAGTCGAGTGTCAAAGTTTACTTGTCAACATTAAGGTAATAATATATAATTACAAAAACAATATCGATTTTGCTTCATACTCATGGGTAATACAATGCACTTAGCTTAAATTTACATATAACACAAAATACAATATCCAAATACCGTGACTGAAGGTTGAAGTTATGTGAAGATGATCTTCAATCGGAGCTTGCACAATGTCTCTCCATTTTCTCCTTGCTAATCCAAGGACTACACTGGTACCTCCCAGCCAATGCTAGGGGTACTCTTCTTCCTTCTTAGCCCCCCGAGCTGCAAAGGGGCCAAAAAAAAAAAGAAGAAAAAATAGCACCCAAACTTGTCTCTCAAGGAAGAGCTTCCATTGTCTCCAAGTTTGGAATCCCAACTCTCACAAGTAAAACTTAGTCAAGAAAAATTTTGGCAACATAACAATACTAACAAGTGAGATCCATTCTCCCTTTTTCTCAATTATTTTATAGATAATTTTCCATTGACACATGTCCTCATGCACAATTACTAAATTATAGGATTATTCAACCACTAGATGTGCCACACTCTCCTGTAACACCCTGTTTTCCCCAGTTTGTAAAAATAACTGGACTGGCCAAGAACTGTGGCAAACTCAGAAATGTGAATGTGTGATGTGAATGGACCTTGTGAAAAAGGTCGATGAATGTGAATAATATTATGAATATATATTGCAGAACTGCCGAGAGGGGATATGCTGAAAAAGAGACCACAATGGCTGGAGAAAGGCGGTGGAAGGCACCTAGAATGGTGGCGTTAACTTCCATCGAAAACAATACTGTATTTGGACTTCACTGGCCCGAAGAATCAAGAGTGGCTCGCTGGCCCTGAATTAAATGTCTCGCAGGCTGGTAGGTAGATGACTCCTCAGGAATTAATGAGGGATGGGGGGTGAACCGCCCATTCGTAGAGCCGTTAGGCCTGACTAGTGCGAGGGAAATCGCGCCACACACAACCTCGCAAGAGGATAAGGCGTGAGGGAGAAGCGATTGGGGTAGACGCGAGGGGAGGAAGAGAACTCTGGCGATATGTAGAGTGAGTGATAGTAGAGAAGGGGGAGAGTAATCCTCGTTCTCGGTCACTGGCAAACCGAGACACAGTCTCGCAGCATCGTGGTCTTAGCTCGGGGGTGACTCGTGGTAAATCCTATCGGAATCGCTGAGCCTACGGTTGGGTGGAAACAAGCACCCCTCTCAGCAATTGCACTCACTTCTGGTGTTATTTCTGATAAGTGTTTTACATCTTGCATCTTGAAATTTATATGCTGACATATATGCTCATACTCTGTGTAGTTTTATGAATGGTTTGAGTATATGACTGCCTGTGTAGTGTTTTGATTCAGAAATGGTGGTTGCATGCTTATAATGGAAGGGCCACGTATGGCTTATGTTTATAGATAGATTTATATATACACATATTGAATTAATTTAGACTTCAAGCCGTTCCTCGGGAAATCTAAACCCTTATCCGTCTCAATTGATACCCTGGATAGATCTCCCCATAGAGACACCCTTCTCAGAAAGCTCATCAAGAACTTGGAAAAGGATTTGAAGGCGCAAATCTTAGTAACCCTGTACGAGGAAGAATGATCCTCTTGAAATCCCGAAATAGCAGCGTAGGGATAAGTATCGATCGACAGACGAGATCCCGTCGGAAGATCTGCAGTCATTCACGACCGTTAGATTGGAGGAAGAGACAAGGGCGTTATATGCCTTACCCCTTTTTCTTTATCTTCGTGAGTAGCAAGGAAATCGAGACCGTAGATCCCCAAGGTCTGTGGGAGTATCTGGGCCGTTAGTTTTTCCACGTCCAGAGAGCAGTGGGAGAGTGCACGACGTAGGACAGATCTGAGCCGTCAGATCTTAGCCAGAAAACTCGACAGTCGTTGGATCTGCTAGGAGATGCATGAGGGTTAATCCCTCGTGAACAAGGGCGAAAGTCCCGAGAAAGGAGTCGGTATCGGGGATTCAGATTTCAGGATTTTGGGAGTCTTGATGACAAGAGATCGGGACACTCCATGGTTAAAGTCCTGATATAGATCTGGACCGTCCATCCGTGGAGGACACGTGGCGGAGATCGAGAGTCCATCAGTATTTTAGATACCGAGGATTCGAGTTGACAGAGGTTTTGTGTCACTGGGAGTCGTGAAATCCCGATTACCGAAACCCCGAACCGGTTTAACTGTGAATAAATTTGAGAAAGGCGGGATTTAATCGTGACCATGGATCATCCTGAAAAGATCATAACGGTTGATCATGGGTGAAGGTCGCAGCTGTCTATCGGAGGGACACGTGGCTGCCGATCGACATTTCGGTGTTTCGACACCCGGGAAACCAAAGGGCAAGAACCCTTGTCTTCGCGAGTCGCGAAATCCCGATCACCGAAACCCCAAAATGGCGAGAGGTGTGAATGAGGTTAAGGAAAGCCGGGATTTGATCATGACCATTGATCATCCTGAAAAGATTACGACCGTTGATCTTGGCTGAAGGTTTCTGCCATCCATCGGAGGGACATGTGGCTGTCGGTTGATGTTTCGGTGTTTCGGTATCCGGGAAACCAGAGAGCTAGAAAACCTTGCCCCCGCAAATCGCAAAATCCTAATGCCCGAAATCCCGATACACGCTGTAGTGGAGAGGAGAAGTATCGAAAGAATCTAGACTGTCCATCAAGGAAGACACGTGGTGAGTGGTCAGAGTTCAGGGAAAGTCCCGACATCTCGTGGATCGTTGGATCCACACTATCAAGGACCGTTGATCTCCTACATGGATCCCCATACTGGAATTCAGAGATTTGCATGACATGAGTTTTTGGGATCGTTGCATCTCGAACCCCCAGGCACCAAAATCCTGAAAGGATCCAAACTGTTGGATTAGGGGAGGCTTACAACCGTTGATCTTCCTTTGGAGGGAAACTTGGGAGACTTCGTGGTTTTCAGGGATTTGAATGGGAAAAGAAGAAGTCATGCATTGCGATTTCTTGAATCGCGAAAGGCCGGTAAGGGCTTTGTCGGTTTAAGTGTGTGGTCACGGAACATGGTCACAAGGACAAGACCCAAACAGGAAACTTGTACTCGCCAGCCCTTTCGGGGTTCGGCGTTTCGCTGTGTCGGGGTTTGCAGTGTCAAAAGACTTGACGCTTTGGTAGCGCTGAGTCGCGAAGAGAGAAAGGATGCCATAGTTGTTCAACCTGTGGTCATGACCCGTGATCCTATGGGAACAGACGAGGGAAGAGCTAGCTTACGCTAGACCTCCATAGACATTTCGGGGGTCTGATCGTTGAGAAATCGACGAAAAATTCAATTTCCGTAGTGGGTATGTGACAAATTGGTATCAGAGCATGGTTACAACACTTGACCTGCTTGGGCTCATGAACGAGTTGTGCAGGAGCTTTGTTCGAAACACTCCTAAAGGGAGTAACCCCCTGTCTTAACCCTCTTAATTCAAAAAGGTCAAAGTCCGAAATGAAAACCCGACTGTGTATGCATGCAAAAGAGTTATGATTTGTGCGCGGGTTATAAAAATGTATCTAACTATTGACTAACAACCAACGTTTGTCTTTGCACCCAAGCGGACGACCAACCGCGGGAATTTACAGGCACAGAGAATGGTGACTCACCAGGAGGTGGGAGAGGGCTCCCACAATAGAGATGAAGAGTCTGACAAAAGAAGGACAGTAGGGACCCCTCTAGATCTAGCCGAGATTGTGAGGAGTCTCATGGTTGAATTACAAAGCTGCAAGGCTGACAATGAAAGGATGATGAAAGAACAAGAAAAACAAACAGAAATCAACGCAGTTTTACTGCAAAGTTTATCCGATCTACAAAGACAAATGAAGCATGAACCTAAAACTCAGAAACATGGTCGTATCAGTGGCCACACTGAGAGGAGCACCTCGAAAAAGGTCCACCCCAAAGGTAAAGGACAAGCATCAGATGATTCCTCTAAGAAGGAAGCCGGCGATTCAGAGGGCTCTTCTAGCAGCAGAACCAGTTCCTATTTCCGAAGGAAACAAAAGAAGTAAAAGTCTTCCAAAGGTAGAAAATTTGAAGAATTCAAAAAGGCCAAACCACCCTCCTTCGACGGTGAAATAAAGAAGGGAGAGGAAGCAAAGGCCTAGCTGCTTGGACTAAAGAAGTATTTCAGAGTCCATGACTTTTCAGAAAATATGAAGGCCTAAGTGGCCACCTTCAACTTGAACGGAAAGGCTTCCATTTGGTGGGAAGACCTTAAGAATGTGAAAGGGGTTCACAAGGAGGACCTATCTTGGGAACAGTTTGAGAAATACTTCCGGAAGAAGTATCTGTCAGAAAATATTTCGACAAAAAGACTAAAGAATTTTATGAACTCAAACTAGAACAACTTACTATAGAAGAATATGTCAACAAATTCCTCGATTTGTTGAGGTATGTACCCTATATCAAGGTGGAAAAGGAAAAGGTGCAACGCTTCATCAATGGACTACATAAGGACTATCGGAATAGAATTGAATTTGATGATCCAAAGACCATAGAAGGCACTATTCGAAAGGAAACCTATTTTCATGAATAGTTTGGACATCAAGCAGAGCCTCATGAAGGATGGAAACAGAGGAATAGTTCAAGCTTTCAGAAAAGGGGAATTAAATCCCCAGGATTTAAGAACTATAAGAAGAACCCAAAACTAAAGGAGGAAAGAGGCTTAGGAGCTTCCCTTACCTCAGAGGCGGGTTCTTTGGTTGTTGGCGAAGTATTCTGAGTTTTCTTTTATTTAGTAGTGATTGTTGCAGGCTTAGCAAGCCTTTCCGCTATGAGGGGCTGATAATGGCTATCAAAATTCCCTTCTTTCTTCTTTGACCTGAGATGGTATCTGTTAGGAGTGTTGTTGGAATTTTCCCCTTTACTCCACTCATTGATTTGAATGTTCATAAGGGATTCTTCATATGCAGATTGAGTCAAATGGGGAAAAGGGGAAGTGTCTTCAATACAGTGAATTTCAGGGTCGAGCTCATCTATCTCCTCTCCTTCCTCATGAGAAACTAGGTTATTTTGTAGAGGGGTTAGAATCCTTTGATCATCTCTATGTTTGCTCCTTTGTTCCCTTGGCAAAGCCTATGGAACATTGTTACTAGGCCTCCTAAAGCCTTTGTTATCAGTATTTTGGGGATTTTTGTACATGGTCTTCCCTTCTAACTCCCACCTTTCCATTCTAGCTAAAAGCGATTTTAGCACTTTAGTTAGCTCGTCTGTCTGAAGGGGAAGGGGAGAGGAATTGGATGGGGAGGCTTCAGGTCTCTTCTTGGATATGTCTCTATCAACCTTATTCCTGAGTCGGTCAACAACCAATATGTTAGATTCTACTTCCACGGCTGCATCCTGCATGTGAGCCAAAGTAGTCTCTCTCATTTCCCTCAATAGGAGGCAGAAATCAGGATCAAAAGCGCTAGCATAAGTGATTTTAGCAGAGGCTTCTGAGGGTTTTATCTCAGTGGGGATCTTATTGTACATTTTATTGAATCTCTTGGAGAAGTCAGAGACAGACTCTCCTTCCTTTCTCTTCAAAGACCCAAACTCTATCATGTAATACATGAAGTCTTTTTTGTCTCCCCATTGTCTCAAAAAGGCATTATCCAAAGCCTCAATCCCATCGATAGATCTAGGAGGTAGGGCCCTAAACCACTTTCTAGCCTCGCCTTCAAGGCTATGGACAAAAATCCTCATCCATACGTCTGCATGCATGATAACATGATCATCTCTAAAACTATAAAAGGCTTCAAGGTGTTCTTCTGCAGCTATGTCCCCTTCGCCTGTAAACTTGGGCAGCTTCTTAAGGTAGCCATCTGCTGGAAGGGCATTGAGAGGCTGAGGTAACAAAAGGGGAGCATACCTAGTAGCTATTATAGCCTCCATTCTGGTCATGGGGGGATTTACTCCTGCCATAGGAATATTAGGTGGAGGAGAACTCGGAGGAGAAGGAGCTTGAATAGGGGATACTGGAAATGAGCTTCCAGGTGGAAGGGGGAACAATGGGGGATTCAGAGAGAAGGCTAAGGGGCTTGAGTCAGCAGATGCTTCTCTCTGTGCAATAACAACAACGGTAATAAGAGGAGGGGTGGTAAAGCTAGGGGTGGGGAAATCTTTTGTGGTCCTGGGTCTATGCCAAGGTACAGCTTCAGAGGGGAGAGGAGTGACAAGGATTTCTCCCTCCAATCCTAGACCAGGAGGGGAAAACTCAATAGGAACACTTCCGAAATTCAAGAAATGGGAAACTTCAGAAAAAGGTATGCTAGGAAGCCGAGAAGAAGAAAATGGAGTTTCTACAAAAGGAGATGGTAAATTACCTGGTTCAGCGGTGGAAGTTTCTCCTTCAAAGGCCTTTCCTTTTCTGATAATCACCTCTGGATCACCTTCAGGTGTAGCTAGAGGAAACTGTGGATGGGACCATGTGTGTCCACCTCTGGAAGTGACAACTAAAGCAGCAGGTTTGCCACAGTGGAGTCGTCACAATGGAGTTGCCAGGTGCACAGTAGAAATCTCGTAGGGCTCTGATGCCTGATGCACCTTCAGAATCAAAGGCTCAATGTCGTTCGATCCCAGGGAAAATTTTCAACTTCGTCCCGGACAACAGCACTAGAAATGTTGGCGTCAGAAGTCACTCCTAGATTGCAACAGGAGTAAGCCTGAGGCCCATCAGTTTATGTCACTATTTGTTGATAAAGGGTGATGAATGGAAGTAAACTCAGAACAATNAACTAGGCCAGGCATGCACAAGCAGATGAGGTCTTGGTTCAACTTCAGACAGTAAGTTGTAATAAGGGTGAGTAGGAGGAAGACTTCTGTGAGGAAATGTAAAGGCCTGTTGTAGGCATCGAGCTTCTAACAGCCTATAGAAGAAAACTTTGAACACAAGAACCTATTATATTCAAAAGCAGAAACACTAAAAGAACATGACAACGTTATAATAAATCCTTTATCATAACACAGTCACGATGATTCATGTGACTCAATCAATCATGAACCCTTTTTGTATGAGATCGAAACTAGATGAAAAAGAGAGCTGCCTTACATTGAACAAGAAAATTTCATATGCAGATACATAGCCAGGAAAACCAATGCTTCATTAAAACATTACAGTCGGGAGCTCTGCTCTACCATCCATTCTCTCACAAATACAAAAACTGAGTATATATACTCAGAGAAATTCTCCACCTTGGCAGCAGGAGGGAAGCTAAGACATTAAAGTCCAAATTAGCATGTGCACGCTCCTCTGGTCAGACGAGGACATCAAATCGACATGGCTTCTTTAGGAAAACCTGCACACAGGACGATCTTGGCCAGACTACCTGCCAGAACCTCCATGCATTACATTTAAGGAGTGAGGCGAGGTTTCAACCACCTCCTCCTACCTTTATTTACCTCTAGCAGGGATCAGGATCGAGGCCGAGTTGAATTGGCACCCGGAGAACACGACGACGCCTGCTGCAGCTAAACCTCGAGTGACCACGAGCCGTGACCCTGCGCATATCTTCAAAGGTTCTTTTTTCATTTCGTGTTTCAGCGATTCCAGATGCAGTGGAGGAGTGACCCCCTATCTTTCAAAGTCCCGGTAGCCGAAATTCCAAAACGGCTAATCATTTCTCGTTTCGGCGATTCCAGATGCAGTGGAGGAGCGACCCCCTATCTTTCAAAGTCCCGGTAGCCGAAATGTCGAAACGGCTAATCATTTCTCATTTCGGCGATTTCAGATGCAGTGGAGGAGAGACCCCCTGTCTTTCAAAGTCCCGGTAGCCGAAATGCCAAAACGGCTAATCATTTCGCATTTCGACGATTCCAGATGCAGTGGAGGAGCGACCCCCTATCTTTCAAAGTCCCAGTCACTGAAATGCTGAAACGCCTAACCATTTCGCGTTTTGGTGATTCCAGATGTAGTGGAGGAGTGACCCCTTATCTTTTAAAGTCCCGGTAGCCAAAATAGCGACCGGGCTTGATCATGCACCATGCGTCCTTTGGTTGGATGGCTGAGATGATTTCGGCATTTCGGGACCTTCTTTGCCACACGATAAATGCTGGTGCCCTTTCCCCAGGCCTGTTTCCTTTGTGACCGGGTGCTAAGACCATGGGCCCAACTCCCGGGGGCTTTTACATTTCACGCTTCAGCGATTCTAGATGCAGTGGAGGAGCGACCCCCTATCTTTCAAAGTCTCGGTAGCCGAAATGCCGAAACGGCTAATCCACAATCAATGGCCGGATTTGATTTAATATGGATGGTCACAATGAACCTTAGTGTATTTCGGGGATTCTCCCACTAGGAGTTCTCGTTCCTTTTCTCTAAACCCTTGTATTTCAAAGTCCCGGTAGCCGAAATGGCGACCAGACTTAATCAGGCGCCATGTGTCCTGACTGGATCGGACGACCACGATCCTTTCATGAATTTTTCCCTAAGGGATGAGCCCATATTCTAAACCTCATGCAACTCTATGGCTCTGGCCTACCCGATGAACGTTGATCTGCTCCATCGATGGATCTTCGTCGCTAAAAAGAAAAAATGCCCGCATGCTTGATTTTTAACCTGAAAATAGAGGTTTTATGCATGTTGCGCTTGGGCGCTCATGACTGCGACCTTGGATAACTTCATTTGATGGGTCTTAAGCCCCATTTCATCTATTTCTCACCAAGGACCCGAATCCAGAGAGAAGATTCCCCCTTACAAGAATATGTGCTAACAGAGGTAGTGGTTGCACCAAGGGTGGAGAAACCATTGAGGGGCGGTGATTCTTGGGGGTCGGGGACAGTGTACAGTAGGGAGGATGGAGGAATTGGAACCAACACTGTTGGTATTTCTTCTTCCACAATGGCCATTGGAGGCTCTTCTACCACCCTGTCATTGAGGACCATAGAAGTCAATGGAAAATGGGAAAAGCAGTGAAGCCTTCTTTACCTGATTACAAAATTTTAATAAGAGGGACCTATCTTGGGCTTTCCGTGCTCCTAAGGCATGACTATGCATGCAATCAAGACACTTAGCAGGAGCAGATCCTATAGGAAGGGGAGGAGAATGGTTGGAAAGGAATAATATGTTCCAAAAATCGAGAGCTGATAAAAATATGAATGACAAGAGATATAGCTTTCCCATTGTAAATGGTGAGGTGTTGGAAGAGATGAAGAGACCTAGCTCATGCATCCCGTACCCATCTCAATATTATAACTCTGTTGTGCGACGGGAGCCATTAAACTAGAGACGAAATGTCATCGATCCTGCGCATATGAGCCTTGTATTCCTCTGATCCTACGATATATGGATGGGAGGGTGGAAGCATGTGCATTTAAAACCTTAGTGTGCATGTTTTCCACTCGGCACCCCATCCGAGGGAGTTCTTATTGCAAAGTTAATACTCATACTACTAAAGAATTTCTCGAGTTGATTGCAAAGTGGGAAGATAGAAATAAAAAAATGCACAATGAACCTAATCAATTAAGAATCGTGATCTACTAATGGAGAAGCTACCTAAACCATTATTGTTGTTACTATAGGTAGGTCCTAGACTAGTGCTAATGTGAGTGATTTGAGAATCCCTCAAATTCAAAAAGTAGGACCAAGAAAACCTAAATTTGACATTGTGGAAAAGAAGGTAATTTTCAAATATTCCATGGAAATTGTTTTCAATATGTATGTACTTGTGTCTACAGTAGTTCTAGAAAAATAGAAGGAACCATGTTCTAGGTCATCACACCACCATTAGAGTTGTTGAACAAAACCCCACCTGGGTTCGAATCCCACTTTGTGACATGTTTTCTCTTTGTGAGCCAATTTTTGATGACCTATATATTATATATTCATAATTCAAGGGGCCATGCATCACTAGATCTCTCACTTCGGGAGTTCAAAACTTCAGAGAATTGTGCAAGCAAGCAAAAGTTAAAGGCCCAAAGCCCAAACTCCCGAAGTGAATCTTGGTCGTCCAACTCAAGAGGCCACGTGTCACCAGATCTCACACTTCAGAAATTTAGCACTTCGGAGGATTACGTGAGAAAGAAGAAGAAAAACTCTCGAAGTAATTGAGAGTTGTTGATCTTTGTAGCAGGAAGCAGGGTCCATCCAAGAGCGGTGCGTGGTAGCAAAAGTAGGACTTTCCCAAATCACAGATTGTAGTAGATCAATGACCATGCTTCATTGCGAGGATGAAACATGATCAAACGATAAATTTATAGAGTGGTCCCGCAATCAAAACAACGGTATGACTAAAGGGCTACATGGTGGAAGGTCATGGATTGCGAGATCAAAATTGGTGTGGATCCAAACTTCCTTTGAAGGCCCCATAATCACATGCTTATTCATCATCAAATCCGTGAGAAGCATGTGGTCACACCCTAGTCATCAGGTCTCGTCCCGATCCAGAGAAAATATCAGTTAATGAAGCAAGGGAGTGGTGGTTGAAACCTCGAATCACCCCATAAAAAGAAAGCATGGAGGTTCTGGTTGCAGATACAGGATTGTCAGCCAAAGGTACCACATGGGATAGTTGCTTCAGTAGATCCATGTCAATCGGACTTTCCTTCTGATAGAAGAAAGACCCACATGAAGAGCCCTATGATAGGAGTGGCCAACCAGGATTCCTGGTTGTTGACCACCATACTGAGTATAAAAGCAGGAGATCCAAAATAAGGGTGGGGGTTTTCAGAGGCTGGAAAGATGAGAGATTTTTAGGAGCAGGGCTCTGTATTTTTAGTTTGTAAGCCTGAGGTATTGGATTTTAAATATCATGTTATTGAAGATTCCTTTGAGATTTTTTTATCAGACTGTCTTCTTAGTTTACATATTGTTATGTTTTTCTTGTCTGGATGTAATATCTTTGATATATGGATTCCTGAGGTGGTAGAGGATCTGTTGTTATCATGCCCATATTTCATGGTTCATCACTTAGACATTTTTTGTTTTTCTTGTCTGGATGTAATCTCTCTGATCTATGGATTCCTGAGGTGGTAGAGGATCTGTTGTCATCATGCCCATATTTCATGGTTCATCAGACATTTTCTTTTTTTATTCTTTTTTGGATGTATCATTTCTCTAATCTATAGATTCCTGAGGCGGTAGAGGATCTGTTGTCATCTTGTCCATCTTTCATGGTTCATCACTCAGAATTTTTTTGTCTTATTTCTCCTCATCACCACATAAATCCTTTTGTCTGATAAGCAGTTTAAATGCCTTCATTATTCATGATACTTATGAATCCATAGCCCAACAGTCCCATTGATCTACAGTTACCTGTGTTATCCTTTCCTTTCTTTGTATTCTTGTCTTGATCCACCCACTCAAACCATTTTAATCCATTTTACTATTTTTTTATGGGTATTGGGCTTATCCTCTTGCAGTCTGAGGGTGACTCTCAATGCTAACATTGATGGCACTATTGTCGGTGATGGAAGTGAAGATATATTCCCTGGGAGAATGACAATGAATAGATCCAGTTTTAGATGGTGAACTAAAGATGGACACATTATTCTGATTTCTTATCCTTCACCATGGAGACTCTATTATTCAGAATCTGTTGGTGACTCCACTGGAAGGAGACAAATCAAATGGATATGGAGGCTATCCTTCCCAGAAGGTTTTCCCCACTCAACTTCTCAGCCATAGTTGGTTATCCACATGCTGTGCCTCATATCGATGAATGGCAAGATTTGCTGCCAAGATTTTATGAAGGTAAGAATGACATCCCTCTTGAACATGTTCTTGAATTTCATGCTTTGATACAACAGCTTGACATCTAGCATGAAGACATACGTATGAATATGTTTATGTACTCTCTTCTAGGATATGCTCATATTTGGTATCACTCTCTTGATATTTCTAGCATTTCTTCACTCAAAGAGTTTCATGCAGTTTTCAATATTCATTGTGAAAAGTTTATTCCTCTGAGTTAATTTGTCATAGTTGTTGTGAGGAGTATAAATATTGTGTTTAGGATATAGCTGATTCTTATGAAGTTTGCGAGAATGAAGAAGATACCTTGGATGAGGAATCAATTTTTTCTCTTTCCTGTTCATCTGCATCTGATGAAAACTGTGTTTTCTGTCTCAGTAAAATTCTGGAAGCTTATATTCTTTGTATCCCTGTCTCTAAAAATCCTAGATATGAGTAGCCTATTTTTGACTCATATGATGATGATAAGATATCACTTCCTGGATTGAATCTTGAAAGGCAACCCATGTTTAATAATGAAGAATAGTTTTCTCATGTTGGGAAGAAGATACCTCTTGGTATGTCATTCGAGACTCCTCCTTTACTTGATCATTATGGAGATAGTGATGAATATGATGAGGTGTTTTTTGTCTTAGAGGAAAAAAGCATTAGCAGCCAGCCTTCTGATGAAAATGAAATCTTCTACCAAGAGCAGCATGTTAAGGAGAAACAACCATCCATTGATATATATGAGGATATTTCTTTCCATCAGCTAACAGATGTTATCAGAGAAGGCAAAAGAAAAGTGGATCAGCAGCCTACATCAGCCTTTCACTCACATGTGCTTGACATAGACATTCAACCATGTGTGAGTAGTTTTAAACAAGAGCGGGTTTTATTTTATCGACCCAATAAGTTTTATCACCTATTTTATGACCCTGTAGGGGAATACATGGAGTTGCATTTCCTCAATGTATTGAAGCTTCCAAGATTTATCTTAACTTCATCATTAGGAGGAAATCTGAAGAATGTAATTAGTTTGTTGTCACATTTTTATTTTTCCTTGTTGATCAGTGATAGAGTAAATAATTTTTCAGTTAGGAAGTTACTTCAATGGCTCTAGTGGAAGTTTGTTTTCACCTAGCGCATTGTAAAATCAGTTAGTTTAGGATTGTATATAAATAAGCTCCTTCTAGAGAATGTATGTTTTTTTTTTAGTAAGTAAAGTAGTGTACATGTCAACCTGTTGGCCTCAACAAGATGTATTTAATCTTGACTCCACAACCCAACATCTAAGGCACTGGAACTGCTTGTTCTTGGAAGCTCACAAGGCGAATGCCATCCCCTGTGGAGCCAAATGTTATCACATATAGTTGTTAAGGGAAGCAGGTCATCCAAGTCCATGGTCTGCACAGGAAGCATCCAAATGCAACCTTCAAGAGCAATCCATTTTGGGCTTGAAATACAAGCAAGTAGACAGGTTCTTGTTTCAATGACGGAGATCTCGTATATATTTTAGATTAGCGGCTCTTAGATAGTCGGATTTTAAATGTCACACAAGGATTAACAACTAGACAAGCATCCCAAAGTAAATATGATCCATTGAAGGCTGAGGACACCCGTCGACAGATCTCACACTTCGAGAATTTTTCACTTCGAATAAGTGTGTGAGCAAGCAGGAGAAAACTACCTGAATCCTGAACTCCTAAATTGAATCTCGACCGTCCAAATCAAGAGGCCACGCGTCACCAGATTTCTCACTTCAAGAATTTGGCACTTCGGATAATTCCGCGATCAGAAGAAAACGTCTTGAAGCTCGAACTCCTGAAGTGAAAATCGATCATCCAAATCAAGAATCCACACGTCACCAGATCTCTCACTTCAGGAATTCGGCACTTCGGATAATTGTGAGAGAAAGCAAAAGAAAAAAATATCGAAGCCCAAACTACTGAAGTGAATCATGGTCGTCCAAATCAAGGGGCCACACATCACCAAATCTCTCACTTCGGGAATTCGACACTTCGTAGAATTTTGCGAGAAAGCAGAAGACAAAGGCTCAAAGACCGAACTCCCAAAGTGAATCTCGGTCATCCAAATCAAGAGGCCACACGTCACCAAATATCACACTTTAGAAATTCGGTACTTCGGAGGATTGCGCGATCAAGCAGAAGAAAATCCCCTGAAGTAATTGAGAGTTGTTGATCTTTGTAGCAAGAAGCAGGACTCATCCAAAAGCGGTGCGTGGAAGAAAAAGAAAGGCTTTCCAAAATCACATATTGCAATAGATTGACGACCATGCTTCATTGCGGGGACAGAACATGCTCGAACGATAATTTTTTAGAGCAGTCCCGCAATCGAAATCACGGTATGAATAAACAGCTACGTGGGGGAAGGTGGTGGATTGTAGGCTCAAAAGTGGTGTGGATCCAAACCACCTTTGATGGCCCCGCAATCACGTGCTTATTCAGCGTCAAATCTGTGAGGAGCATGTGGTCACCCCCTAGTCATCAAGCCTCATCCCAATCCTGAGAAAAGATCAATTAATGAATCAAGGGAGTGGTGGTTGAAACCTCAACTCACCCTGTAAAAATAAAGCATGGAGGTTATGGCTGCAGATACAGGACTGTCAGCCCAAGGTACCACAAGGAGCAATTGCTCCAGCAGACCCATGTTGATCCAACTTGCCTTCTGACAGAAGAAATACCCATGTGAAGAGCCCTATGATAGGAGTGGCCAACCAGTATTCCTGGCTGTTGACCACCGTTATGAGTATAAAAGTAGGAGATCCAAACTAAGGGTGGGGGTTTTCAGAGGCTGGAAAGACGAGAGAGTCTTAGGAGCAGGGATCTGTATTTTTAGTTTGTAAGCCTGAGGTCTTGGATTGTAAATATCATGTTATTGAAGATTCCTTTGAGTTGTTTTTATCAGACTGTCTTCTTAGTTTACATATTGTTCTGTTTTTCTTGTCTGGATGTAATCTCTCTGATCTATGGATTCCTGAGGCAGTAGAGGATCTTTTGTTATCATGCCCATCTTTCATGGTTCATCACTCAAACATTTTATGTTTTTCTCGTTTGGATGTAATCTCTCTTATCTATGGATTCCTCAGGCGGTAGAGGATCTGTTCTCATCATGCCCATCTTTTATGGTTCATAAGACATTTTTTGTTCTTCTTCTTGTCTGGATGTAGCATCTCTCTGATCTATGGATTCCTGAGGTGGCAGAGGATCTGCTATCCTCTTGCCCATCTTACATGGTTCATCACTCAGAATTTTTATGTCTTCTTTCTGCTCATCACCACATAAATCCTTTTTTTTGATAGGTAGTTTAAATGCCTTCATTATTCACAATACTTATGACTCCATATCCCAACGGTCCCACTGATCTGCAGTTGCCTCTCTGTTATCATTTCCTTTCTTTGTAGTCTTGTCCTGATCCAACCACTCAAACCATTTTAATCCATTTTACTTTTTTTTTATGGGTATTGCGCTTATCCTCTTACAGTTTGAGGGTGTCTCTCATTGCTAATAGGTACCATCGTCGGAATGAGGGGAAGTGCAAGGGAAATTTCCCTTTGGATATATTACCTAAAAACAAATACAAAACAAGTTAATATTGAAGAGAAAATGTGTACAATATATGTTAACAATACTTAACATGTATCTAAGATACCAAATTATCATCATTTAGATTTAATATACTAATATACTTCAATGATTAGCATATGTTAAGTATTAGAATGAAATTTGGATTACACAACAAATCCAATGTCTTTGTTAAGGATTTTTTATAAACACTTCGCATGAAAACTACATTTTTTTGGCTCAAGAATTTCTGCAAACACGTTTACACAAACTTCATGCCTTTGGTACATGAATTTTTACAAATAAGCATGGATGAGAATATATGGAAAATCAAGAAAAAAGGAAAAAAAAAAAAAACCAATTCAAATTTAAAATAAATCTTCATTTAAAACTTAAAAATCCAAATTAAACATTTATAAAAAAAAAGATATAACATGGGGTTTTTAACCCTCTTTATTTTCCATAACCATTGTTGCATGCCATGTTTTTTTTGCAATGAACCTCTAATGGGTTTTCCTACATATGTACTTTTAATGGTTTTAATCATTTTTTAGGGGGCTTGAGGATTTCAATCTTTGACATAACCATTGTTGCATGCCATGTTTTTTTTGCAATGAACCTCTAATTGGTTTTCCTACATATGTACTTTTAATGGTTTTAATCAATTTTTTTAAGGGGATTGAGGATTTTAATCTTTGACAAAGGTTTATAATACTTTCCATTGAAAAGAGGGAAAATACTATTTTAAGAGGGTCACTATGAGCGCCACACCTTTATGTTGAGAAAAAAAATCGCTTTTAGAAGGGAGGAGGAGGCCTTGACCCCTTCCTTTTTTCATTCCGACATGACATTATGTCCGTGTAGATGATTCCAGTAATTAAGATTGCACGGGGATCATTGGTGCTACGCAGATGTATGTTGCTCTTCCAATAGTATCCGGCGCAGGTGGAGTTATGCCAC
>ML795023.1:230175-248162 GCA_009831015.1 Picea engelmannii | reverse complement strand
TTTTTTATTTTTAAAATTAAGAAAAAGGAGGAGGATGTCAAGTGTACAAAGTAGATTTAATGTTGTCATTTTATTTACATTTACCTTAATAAATTGTTATGTGATTGTATTATGTCCTTGAATTAGGAATATAGAGATTTTTATTATTAATAGAAAAAGGAGGGGACCCCTAAAAGATGAATTTTAATGCATGTTCCCTAGCCATAACCTTATCATACAAATTTCATTTTAGGTGTACCACATACCATTGCAAATATCTAGACTATGTTTATGGTGATGTTTTTTTTTTTTTTAATTTCAAAAATGTATCATTGCAATTTTGATGTTAAATAAGGTAATAAAAAACATGGGAACACCTAGTAAATTCAAAAAAAAAAAAAATCTAATGTGATAATATGATGTTTTGTTAACTCTAATAAAGCAACGCTTGTAGAAAAAATCAAGAAAAGAAATTAGAAATATAGTGAATTTCAAAACCCAAAACGACAAAAAGCCTTCGTGACAAAAATAATGTTGAAATAATGTCATGTTTTGACCCTAAATGTAGTAGTGTATGCATTTGGATGGGGTGTACATTTAACTTAAAATTTTGAATTACTTCTATAGATTACCAAAGTTTTAGTATTACCACCATCAATAATCAAAACAATTACCTTGAATCTTTCACTTGGCCTTGGATATGGTCTTCCCCTATCTGGGTTCTTTTTCTTCATCAATTTGTTTCTTAGGATTTCACAACACTCTTATTAACATTAAATTTTCTCCTTTCTCTTTGGAACTTTAGATATGTTATCTCCAACCACCAACTCTTCTACTTGGGTCACATGAGTTATGGATTCAGTCATCATTCCTTCATTTTGATTCCCTGGACATTCATATGCCTTTTCCTTGTGTGCCACTGATTTAAAACATGTGTCATTAAAATTACCTCATTTGCCTCTGACATAACCTATTCCTCTATCATAACATGTGCCTCTTCCAACATTATTTCCTCCTCTTGCAATTTAATTTCATGTGCTTGCCTCATCATTATTTCTTGCATATGTTTGTTGATCTAGATGGATATTGGTGGCCACCCACCTATTCCACTGGCTCAAAACATGGTTTTCCACCTTGGCGGTTTTTCTATGGTTTTTCAAGTCCTAAACTTTCGAGGTCATTTTGAGGCCCTAAACGACGTTTTTTTTACGTTTCGGGGCCCAAGAAATAGCCCAAGGCTCTAAGTTAGGTTGTGTTGGAATTTGTTATGTTAATACCTAAATACTGGCACTTTACCCCTTAATTGGGGCATATTACATTAGTAATATTATTTTATTTATGTCGGCTTGGGTCCATTAGTTGTAATTCTACCTCCTAGTCTCCTATATATACCAAGGAGACCTTTTCATTTGGAATCATCTTGTATTTGGAAATTTAGGTGGTGTATAAGGAGGTTTCCCCTAGGCTTATTATCTGAAATTATCTCTTTTTCAAGGTGTTGAGCACTTATTCTGAGGTTTTTTTTATGCTATTTTGAAATTTGGTTCTTAACATTTGGTTTCAGAGCTCGAGGTCTTGGGGTTTCGTTGTTGCATCTGAGACACCATGTAATTTTCACTATAACGTTTTTTCTACGATGTTTCAAAAGGAACTCCTTGGAGGATATTTAGTAGATGGATTAGGGTACGTGCGGTTAAAATTTCATCTCCTCAGGCCTTATACTTTTGGAGATATATCCTATGTAATATAGGGTTATGGAATCATCCTGAATTTAGTCATTGCATAATTTTAGCTATACAATTTTTTCTTTAACGTTTCTGACCCTGAAAAACAAAGGATATTCATGGAATTTATCAAGGTAGATGTGAAAAAAATTTAAGCTTCTGGTTCATTCTACTTTTGTAGATACACCCTGTGTAATATAGGGTATCTGACTAGTCATATTAACTAGTCTCAAACATGTGTTCTAGGTAAAACAATGATATATTCTTCAATGAGTATCCAAATTAAGTGAGACTAGTTGCATTGTATAGTGGAGAGTCTTTAGTATTTATGTTACAAGTTTCAGAATCAAATATCAGATATTATGCTCTTGGCACGCTTTACAAGTACGCTCTCCTGGAAGGGACAAAAATCAGCAAGGTGTGGGGAAGTTACCATAACTTCCATTTGGAACATCCAATTTTGATCAGACCTATGTCATTATAGAGAAGACGTATCAAAGAACTACAAAATGAAATTTTCAAACCCAGAAGGGATGAAATTTTGGATATATAGTAGAAGAAATATCGTTTAGCAGAACCACCTCGAAATCAAGGTTTAAAAGTGATACTTAGCCAGCATGCCACCAAAAAAGGGAACTTCTACACCAAATAAGCCTCTAGACAGTCCTACTTGGACTCTTGATGAAGGTGAAGAAATTCATAGGAACATAAATGATTTAAAAAAGAAGACAGTAACAAAAGATGAAATACAAGGGATGATGGATTCAACTGAAGCTAAGTTGGAGGAAATAATGGATACTAAGATGAATGGTTTAAAAAGGGAGATCATGGAAGGATTGAAAAAATTCCTAATAGAGAGGCCACCTGAAAGTGAAAATGTATTCAATGAAATTCATGATGAGGACACAAGGAAGATGAATCAATACTGGAGAAAATCCACCTTTGGGTTGAAGACCAACCACTTTCCTAAGATCGATATGAGGAAGTTTGATGGCAAGGATCCAATCACATGGATACTTCAGATAGAGCATTTCTTTGATCTACATGATGTGTCACATACACAAAAGGTACGAATTGCTTCTTTATATTTAGAACCCAATCAATTTGTGTGGTATTGATGGCTTTGTTCTCAAAAATTATTTGTCACTTGGACAATTTTCATGGAAGAAATGATAGCACACTATGAGGATACAAGGAGCAATACCTTTTTTAGCTAATTGATAAATCTCAAGCAAAATGGTTCAGTTGCAGAGCACATTGAGAAATTCCAAAGATTGAATATAAAAGTAACAAATATTCCATATGAACACCTGATTGATGTATTCATAGGAAATTTAAAGGATAAGATTCAACATGAGTTTCACCTTTGGGAACCCAAATCATTGGAGAATGCATTCAGGGTAGCAAGAAATGTTGAAAGTAAAAATATGGCTATCGCTACTAGAAGGGCCACTCCTAACATATATCGAGAGAATAATGTTCCTTCTTCTAAAACACCTCGACCTACATGGTTGACACCTTAACAATTGGAGGAAAGAAAAGAAAAAGTTTTATGCTTTAATTGTGATAGAAAGTACAGTAAGGGACATAAGTGTGGTGAGAAGAAATTATTCTACATAGATTGTGAAAAGGAAGAAGAACAAGACCAAGAATAAGAACCATCTCAAGATGAAAACGTAGAAGAGATTTCTTCTGAAGATTTGACTCCCATGATATCATGTAATGCATTGTCTAGAATTAGCACTCCCCAAACCCTCAAGATGGAAGGATATATAAAAAAGTAAAAGGTAATAGTCCTAATTGATTATGTTAGTACTCATAATTTCATTCACTATAAATTAGCCAAATATGTCAATTGCTTTATATAGCTAGTGCCAGAGTTTCAAGTAATGATTGCAGATGGAGGAACTATATTGATTAGGAAAATGCCATAAGATCAATCTTACTATGGTGGAATATGTAATGAATAGTCCAATGATTGTTATACCCATGGGTGGTGCTAATATCGTACTAGGAGGCCAATTGTTACAATCAATGGGAACAATGGCTTTTAATTTTCAATAACTTTTCATGAAATTTTCAATGGAAGTAAAAGAAATTGAGTTAAGGGGTATCACAGGGAAACCCAATAAGGTGATAAGATCTAATGGCATGACAAAATTATCGAAAAAGGGGAATCATGGTGTAACTGTACAACTATGTTCACTAGATGTTCAAACATCTAAGCCATCTATTCCCCTATATCTCCAAGGGATCATTGATAAGCATTCCAAAGTATTTGAAGATATTCTCATAGGTCTTCCACCCACTCGAAATCATGATCATTCTATTCACCTAATTCCTGGGAGTGTTCCTCATAACATCAGGCCTTACATATACCCTTATGCCCAGAAGAGAGAAATTGAGCATATGGTTGAATAAATGTTAGAGGTTAGCATTATTAGACCTATCTAAAGTTCTTACTCTGCACCAGTGGTAATGGTACTCAAGAAAGAAATCTCATGGCGTATGTGTCAAGATTTTAGAGAGCTCAACAAGATTACTATTAAAGATAAGTTTCCCATTCATTTCATTGATGAATTGTTAGATGAACTACATGGAACAATCTATTTCACAAATTTGGATCTCCATTCAAGGTATCATCATATTAGAATGAAGGAAGAAGATATCCCAAAAACATCATTATGAACTCATGAAGGCCATTATGAATTTTTGGTCATTCATTTTGGCCTTACGAATGCACCTTCCACATTCTAAAGGTTGATGAATTCCATTTTCAAGCCCTTCCTTCAAAAATTTGTGTTAGTAGTTTTTGATGATATACTAATCTATAGCAAGTCTTGGGAGGATCATGTGTGGCATGTTGACAAGGTGCTACAACTACTAAAGGAGAAACAACTATATGCCAAACCATCCAAAAGTTTCTTTGGGGTGAAGGAGGTAGAGTATTTAGGTCATATTGTATCTCATGAAGGTCTCAAGGTAGACCCTAACAAGATTAAGGCCATGATGGACTAGCCGATTCCAAAAACATTGAATAATCTTAGAGGATTTTTGGGTTTGACAGGTTACTACCACAAGTTTGTTCGAAACTATGGAAGAATAGAAGCACCTTTAACAACATTAACTAAGAAGGATGCATTTTCATGTACTCCAGAGGAAACTCAAGCTTTTGAACAACTTAAAGAGGTGATGTGCAAAGATCTTGTCTTGACCACACAAGACTTCACATAAACCTTTATTGTGAAATGTGATGCCTTGAGAAATGGCATTGGTGTTGTTCTAATGCAAGAAGGAAGGCTCCTCGATTTTGAAAGTCAGACACTCAAGGGAAAGGACTTACATAAACCCATTTACGAGAAGGAAATGATGTCAATACTACATGCATTGAAGAAATGGTGCCCTTACCTAATAGGTAAGCACTTCAAGGTCAAAACAGATCATGATAAACTTAAATACTTCTTGGAACAAATACTATCTTTAGAAGAAAAACAAAAATGGGTGACCAAGATGTTGGGTTATGATTTTGAAATCATCTACAAAAAAGGGAAGAAAAATGTTGTCATAGATGCACTCTCAAGAAAGAATGAATATGTTGGGGCCTTTCTCTGTGTTATCTCAATCATCCAACCCGATTGGATAATAGAAGAGAGGGGTGAATGGAAGAATGAAGAAAACATGTGGACTCTCATTCAAAGGTTGCAGCAGGATTCTAGTGCATCAGATACATTTACATGGAAAAATGTTTCACTATGGTACAAAGATCACTTATATTTATGTAAGAAATCCCAACTCAAACAAAAGGTACTCTTCGAATTTCACACCTCTCCGGTAGGAGGGCACTTGGGATTTATGAAAACCTACCATAGGGTCAAGAAGGAATTTTTTTGGGATGGCCTTAAAACTGATGTTCAAAGGTTTTTGGAAGAATGTTTTGTTTTCCAAAAAAATAAGGTGGAAATAGTTAAGACCCCAGGTCTTTTACAACCATTAGCCATCCCAAGTCAACCCTCGGAAGACGTTTCCATGGATTTCATCATAGGATTACCAAAGTCTGAAGGAAAGAGTGTAATAATGGTGTTTTTTGATAGACTAAGCAAGTACACACACTTTTGTGCACTATCTCATCCTTTCAAATCCAGTACAGTTTCCACTGCATTCATGGAGACAGTTCAAAAGCTACATGGAAGCCCAAAGATTATTGCAAGTGACAAAGATCCCATCTTTATTGGACATTTTTGGACAAAAATGTTTTCTTGTTTGGGTACTCAATTGGCTCATAACTCATCTTATCATCCTCAATATAATGGACAAACTGAGGTAGTGAGAAAATGTATGTAAGGCTACCTTTGTTTCTTTGTATCTGATAAACAAACACAATGGTTGAAATGGTTACCCTTAGTAGAGTGGTGGTATAACACTTCATTTCATATTGCAACAAAAATGACACCATTTATGGCACTCTATGGATACCACCCACCTTCCATCACTTCTTCTCTAAAAGAAAAATCTAAGGTTCAAGAAGTCGAAGATCACATCAAGAATAAAAAACAAGTTCTCCAACTCTTAAAGGACAACCTGACCATGGCACAGAATCGCATGAAACAACAAGCAAATAAGCATCGTAGTGAAATAATTTTTGAAGTAGGGGATTTGGTATTTTTAAGACTACAACCATACAAACAGATGTCCTTCAAGAAAGCTAAGAAGGATAATAAATTATCACCAAATTATTATGGCCCTTATAAGGTGTTGCAAAAGATTGGTACTATGGCATACAAATTGGAGTTGTCTGCATCTTCGCGACTACACCCAATTTCCATGTTTCATGCTTAAAGAAGGTTATAGGTGACAAGATACCAGTTCAAATTGTATTTCCATAATTGACGAGGAAGGAAAAACAATATTGGAGCCTAAAGCTATCACTAACATGAGAATTCACTAGCTGAGGAATAGATCCATTTCATAGTATCCCATTAAGTGGAGGAAACTACCTGCTAAATATTCCACTTGGGAAGATTAGTCTTTTATACAAAAGCATCCAAAATTACTCAAGTGTCACAAACAACACTTTTCTGAAGGGGAGGGGCATGTTAAGCCCTAAATAGTGGCACATTACCCCTTAATTGGGGCATATCACATTAGTGATGTTATTTTGTTTATGTCGGCTTGGGTCCATTAGTTGTAATTTTACCTCCTAGTCTCCTATATATACCGAGACCTTTTCATTTAGAATCATCTTGTGTTTGGAAATTTAGGTGGTGTATAAGGAGGTTTTCCCCTAGAAGAGGTTCATTATTTGAAATTCTCTCTTTTTCAAGGTGTTGAGTACTTATTCTGAGGTTTTTTTAATGTTATTTTGATATTTGGTTCTTAACATGTTCTTATTTTCTAGACCTTTCCAATGAGCTATCATGTGCCCCAAATGGAGATCGTATGCAAAATTTACGCCCTCGGGAAGTTAACTTATCAACTACCCCCATTGGGGCCCACAAACATTTTGGAGTTTCATCTCCTAGAGTTAGGGTTTTGGATGTTTAGGGTTTTGTCATTTATGAGTTATGTTAAAAAGGCCTTTCGATCCTCATTCTAATCATCTTCTTGTGAATGAGTGTAGTTTTCACATCTCTTCTCAGTGATAAGCTATCACCATTCTAGTGAGTTCATTCACTTTGTATTTTTACAGTTTTGTACATTTCATTCATTAATATAAATTGAGTATTATTGTATCTATGTATTTCTTGCAATATCTATGTGTATTTCCTTGTTATATCTCTACCTTCATTTAATTCTCAAAATAATATGGATCAATGGTATCAGAGCAGGATGCTCCTTTTCGTTTCTTGGTGCATTTCCTCGATGAGGTCAGGGTATAGAGAGTTGGGTCTCAAGCTAGTTTCCATTGAGGACAACCGTTCTCGCCAGCCCAAGCGGCCTCCCATGGTGGAATAAAAGAGAGACAAGGGAGCATGAGATCCTATCAATCTGTTGCTCAAGGAATCCCTCATGCAACAGAGGGATGAAATGATGGACAATTTCACCCAAATCCTTCGAAAGTTGCTGACAATAGAATATGTGTCTTCATAAAGAAACCACTTTGGAGGAATCTCCCGTTTCAAGGTACAAGTTAATTTTAATATTCTTGTGTTTGAAGGTCAAATACATGCAGATTCTTTGGAAAAGTGGTTAAATCTGCTAGAAGGTTATTTCTTTGTCTACAATTTTTCCGACAAGGAAAAGATCACCTTTGTGCTCCTTAAGACTATCCCCCATGTCAAAAATTGGTGGGAAACTTATTGTGATAAAAATTCCACAGAGGAGTCTGGAATGTTTGAGGTTGAACCCACTTGGTATTTTTTTATGGATTCCATCAAGGAACAATATTACCTTGCTGGAAACCATGACAACCAGTACATGAGATGGACCACACTATGTCAAGAGAGGGGCCAAATAGTGTTGAAGTTCATAGATACCTTCCATACCTTGCGCACCAAGTTGGGTATCAAAGACTCCGAGGGGCATCTGGTTCTAAAATATTGTGGGGCTATACACATGTACATCCAAAACGAAATGGAATTTTTGGGCATCTCATCACTGGGAGGTTCTTATCAATATGTTGTCAAAATCGAGCATAAAATTAAGCAATAGAACAAGCAGGATTTCAGGTCTGCAAATCTGCAACAACCAAAGTATGGTAAAGGAGGCCCTAACTCACAAAGAAAGCAACCTCAAGACAACTAGTCCAAGCCACAGGAAAAGAATGGCGGAAGATGAAGTAGGACACTAGGCACTGGTGTGACTTCCACAAAATACCTTAGCACAACACTGATGAATGTTGCTCAAAACAGTGATTGGTGGTCGAGCTCAAAGAAAAATATTTGAGCCCTGACTCAAACTCTAATTTAGAAAATAATAAAAGGAAATAAATAATTGATGCAGAACCTACTGCTACAATCACGACGATAACAATCCAACCAAAAGAACTAGAGGAGACTAAGGAGGGGGAGATCATCTTCCATTCATAGATGTGGGTGAAGGGGATGCCACTATATTTCATTGTTGATACCAGAAGCAAAAAGAAACTCATCTTAGCATAGGTCATCAAGCAGTTGGATTTTTCGACAACACCACACCTGCAACCATACAACATCGGGTGGCTTCATCAGGGATGAGATCTTTGTGTCATCCAACAGTGTCTCTTGTCCTACGGCATGAAGCCCTTCAAGGATGAGCTATTGTGTGATGTTTCCCCACTGGAAGTCTCTAATGTTCTATTAGGATAGCTATATATGTGGAAGCCTCATGTTGTTTGAGTCTCGACCCCGTAGTGTCATTATTACTCTGGGGGGTCAACTCTATAGGGTACTGGAGGTAGTTCTGACTATTGTCTTAGAAAAATAGTTCTACAAAGTAGCCTATTATATGATAAAGTTTATCTTCTTCACTATCTGGTAAAAAGATGAACATAACAACATTGCAGCCTCAACTCGAGACCTTTTTGTACAATATAAGTAGGTTGACAAGATTGTAGAAGAGCACAAATATATTATTTCTTCACCTACGGGTGTGCCTTCGTGCTGCCCAATCAAGTCAAGCTATAACAGATCCCTTGATAGCTCTATTGGCCACAACCCTTTTTAGGTTTGCTTGGGGTTCCAACCATTATCCCCCACTGATATATATTTTCAAACTACATATTCACCAATAGAGTCCTCCCACACTAAGGAATATCATGCAACTATATTGGTTGAACAGATCCAACCCCTCTAGTAACAGGTTCATGACATCCTTAAACAAGTTAATGACAAGTACAAACAAGACAACTTCTTCAACAAGGCAAGTAGATCACCAAGTTTAGATTCAACAAAATCTTCCCCATCTCCCATGGGAACTTGACACAATGGGTACCATTTCTTCCTAAGAGGGGAGGAATGATCCAAATGGATATTGGTGGCCACCCATCTATTCCATTGGCTCAAAACATGGTTTTCCACCTTGGAAATTTTTCTACAGTTTTTTGAGTCTTGAAATTTTCAGCTAGACCTTTCCAATGAGCTATCATGCAACCCAAACAAATATCTTATGAAAATGTTACACCCTCGGGAAGTTGATGTATCAAAAACCCCCATTAGGGCCCACAAACCTTTTGGTGTTTCATCTCCTGGGTTTAGGGTTTGGGATGTTTAGGGTTTTCTAATTTATGATTTATGTTAAAAAGGCCTTTGGAGCCTCATTGTAATCATCTTCTTGCGAATGAGTGTAGTTGTCACATATCCTCTTAGAGATAAGTTGCCACCATTCTAGCGAGTTAATTCACTAATTATTTGTACAGTTATGTACATTTCATTCATTAATAGAAATTGTGAATTATAGTAGTTATGTATTTCTTACAATATCTCTATGTGTTTCCTTGTTATATCTTCGCCTTCATTTCATTCTCAAAATAATCTGGATCATTTGTCCTATTCCACTTGTTTCTCTCCCTCTATATCTTGCTCCCCTTCCTCTAGAACCTTGTTGTCTCAGTCATCATATTTTCTTCAACTTTAAGTCTAGAAATCTAGGAAGCTTCCTCAACATAACGAAAATATTAAGTACTCAAATTCATGTTGAATTTAAAACTTAATTCTATTTGCATACCTTGAAACACCTTCATCTTCTAATTTTTCAATTCCAAACCAAATTGGTAGTCTATAAAGTCTTGTGTGTATTCTCTAACACTTATGCATCTCTGCCCCAAATTTTGCACTTGTTTTTATAAGGTATATTGATTATATGATAGTAAGAATTCTCACTAGAATGTGGCTTACCATTTTCTTCCATGTTCTAATCTTCTCTTTCTACTTATTTGCTCTGTCCTTCTACACAAAGTCATGTCATACGAAAGAATGTCCCTTCAATTTTAGGGCAGTAAAAAAATTATTTGTATATGAGGGTATTCCACTTTCTCAAATTCAAAATATTTTTTTTTGGTACCACTTGAGGATGATGATATAATAGTTTTCTTTTATTAAGTTTAATGGACAAACTACAAAATTTCATACAATCCAAGGAACCAAATTTCATTCAAAGAAAGATCTAAGTCTCTCTCTGTTACAATGTAACTCAACTAAAATGAGGCTCCAACAGATTTGAATCAAACTCTTTCTTACACTCCTTTTGGACTATACGTAACTAGGTTTCTAGAAGGGTAAACATCAAACCACTGCAACTTATCCCACTACCAAAGCCATTTTAGTTACACAAAATCCCTATTATATTTTTGATCTAATCAAGTTTCATATTCGATGTTCATTTCTCCTTAGTGTGGTTGAAGGTCAGATGTCACTACAATTCAACATGCTTCATCCCAGTTTCATTTCATATGGATCCATTTATTAATAGTCCCCCAACCCATAGCTAAGACTTTAGATGGGTGGTTCATGGTTTGAATCCCTTTAAGTTCCTAGTCCCAAACTCCATGACACTTAGTATCATATCATTATTGTGGGACCATAACATGTATGGTATTGGACATAGAGCCTTGATACCCCACAGGCTTGTGGAAAATTGATCCTTCTCCAAATCAACAACACACAGGTAGTATCCATCCAAAATACAAGCCCTTTACCTACTAACTAGTATTTGTGATGTTTCCTCCTCAATCAACCTAACATTGTATCTTTTCCTCATGTCCACGTTTTCACATACCTTACAATATTAGGTTGTGGAGTCCATTAAGTGGCACTAAATTCCCCACTCCTTTAGGTCTGGGTTAATCCTGATTATTGATCAAAAGTGATCCAATGGCACAAATATATATTCATTTATAGGGGCACTACTATCACACCCCCAAGACTCACACCCGAGTCCATCCTAATAATCTCTTGGACATGGGGCACCACGACGGTTCTCACTTGGAAGCTTGGTTACACCAAGGATACTTTTCCCAGACTATACCTCTTCACCTAGAACATACTTGTACTTCATTATAACCTATGGGCAAGTCACACACTCACTTTATGCAACTCACTTGTACACTTAAACAATTTGTTAACAATTTAACACTTAATCATTTCAAGTATACAAACATATGATGTGAAACATGAGAAACACAAGAGAGACACAAGATATGGTGCGGGTAGCACCAGTGGTGCCTAATATCCAGCATGCCTTATTGTATTGTGAAACATAGTTATAATACAATACAATGTGATGGGTGCTACTATCTTGATTCCAAAAATTGGGCGGAGTCTCACGAACCACCTCACATCACCAAACTATCCAACCCTTCTAGACATACAGATCCACCCCACTCTAGACTTCATTGTTGCACCATATTTTCCAATTTTGTCATCCATCCCATCGATGCACCTACCTCAAACTCGACTCTCTCTTCCTTGGTCGCTTTCTTTCATGCTTCGATCATGTTCCATGCCTCCTTAACTCATTTTCCTTGTGTTCCTTTTATATGGATACCAAATGTCGCATACCTTGGAACATTGCATCTCTTGGGTCACCATGTCCCTTCGTGAATCCACACGCCCCATGAACTGACATGCCCATTCTCTTGGTCTCACCTATTGAACCAACTCACTTCACCGATTCGACATGTCCCTTTAGACCGATGCACCCCATCGCTTGGGCGCACCCGTGCCTTGTGTGTTCTCTTCCTTATGTCGGTCGACTCAACTTGTCGTGGGTGTGTCGGGGAGGTCAAGTCGATTTCTCCAACACACCCATATCACTAAAGGTAGGAAGGTCCACTTCTTGTGCATGCACCCAAGTCACCACACCCGTGCCTTCATGCAACCTAAGTCTTCATCACCCATCGCAAGGCAAGTGAGGCACGTGTCGCCTTGGGTACGCACATCGCCATTGTGTGCCCAAGGTTCTACTGCCTACACCTACAAGACACCATTTTCCCAACCAATCACATCCTCCTCATGTTTGTAGACCAACTCACCTTTGAGTATTCCCAAGGAGCACGCACACTCGGTGGGTGTCACCGAAGGATTTACATCCTCCCCACTAAACATGTTGTTGTCCCGACAACCTCCATTGCACCTACAATCCATAATGACTCTTGTTAAACTCTGAATCATGTCGTCATATTTCCACAAGGACTCATATCTCTCCCAACTGTCTTCTTCGTCGGTTTTTCCCCTCTAATGGACAAAGTACTGATGTTGTTGATTCCATCCAACCCCCATGATATTGTGTGCCAAGATCTTCTCCACTTCCAACTTTGTCTTGTCTACAATCCTTGCCAACGCTCTAAATGGCTCAACTAGACTTGGTTCATTCATCTTTGTCTGGCATGGTTTTAACTGACTAATGTGAAAGACAGGATGGTGAACCCTCGTGTCATATGACAACTCCAATTTGTAGGTGATGTTTCTAATATTCTCGAGGAATTTGAATTGTCCCTCAAACCTCTACAAAAGGGATGGAGTCATTCCTTTGGGTGGTGGGTATTTCTATTTTCTCAAATTGATGAAGACTAAGTCACACACTTTGAACTATGTGCCACATCTCTCATGATCTCCCCAATGTTCCATCCTCTCCACTGCACCAGTCAAATGTTCCCGAGCTAAATCCAACCTCTCTTCCCAACTTTTCATGAAACCCAAAGTTGTTGGATTCGTCCCACAATAGCCTCATGTCACCAAGTGTGGAGTCAAGGGTTGTTTTTTGTTCACCAACTCGAATGTACTATAGCCCATCACTGAACTCTTCAGTAGGTTGTAGTTGAATTGTGTGACATCTAACAATTCTGGCCAATTCGTCTGATCTACTCGCACATAGTGTCGCAAACAATATTCCAAGAGTCCATTGATTCATTCGGTCTTCCCATTTGTTTGTGGATGGAATCTTGAACTATTAAATAACTTTGTCCCTACAAGTTTAAACAATGTTTTCCAAAACTTGCCCATGAACCTCAAATCTTCGTCCAAAACGATGCTCAAAGGAAAACCCCAATACTTCACTACATTCTTGAAAAACATATTTGCAACATCCTCTGTGTTGCAGTGCATCTTCATCAGAATGAAGATCGCATAGTTGGAAAATTTTTCCACCACAACAAAAATCCCACCATATCCCTGCGTCGATGGAACCTATGTGATGAAGTCCATCAAGACACTCATCCATGGTCTTGCAATTCATTATCTGCTTTTTCTTATTGACACACAATGCAAGTGTGAACATACTCCTCTATGTCATGTCATATCCACTCCCAAAAGTATCCTCGCTCCAATAATGCCAACATCCTATGTTGTCTTGGGTGGCCAACCCAAGGTGAGTCATGACACTCCTTCATGAGTTCCCTCCTAAGATTGGACGACTTTGGGACATAAATTTGTTCCCCAAAATACAATAGTCCATCGCGAAGCCAAAATTTTTTTGTCTCTTCCTCCTATACTTGATTCATAATGCTCGTGTTTGTGTTATCATGTTGCAATCCTTCTATGATCTTCACTTGCAATTATTCCACGATATGAATCTGAATGGCTCGTGATGTAGGCAACACATCCTCCTCAAGGACTGCAAGTTGTGCCTTCCTACTCAAGGCATCCACGACAACTTTAAGTATTCTTGGCCAATACTCAATGGTCATGTCAAACTCTACGAGGAAGTCTTTCCACCTTTCTTTCTTAGGTGACAACTTCGAATGCGTCATGAATTAACTTGTGGAAACGTTGTTTGTCTTTACGAAAAATGGCTTTCCTAGTAGGTAGTGTTTCCAAGTTTGCAAACAATGTACAACATCAATCATCTCCTTCTCATGAACAAGATACCTCCATTCACGATATTAGAGTTTTCTACTCCCAAAGGAAACCAGATGCCCTTCTTTCATCAAAACTCCCCCAATGGGAAAATCTAATGCGTCCATTTTCACCTTAAACTTTTTCTCAAATTATGGCATCTTCAACACAGGTGCGGTGACAATTTTTCATTTCAAGTCCTCAAATGTAGACTTGCACCTCTTTGTCCAGTTCCATGCTTTCTCTTTCTTCAACGAGTCAATCAGTGGTGCAACAATATTGGAGTAGCCTTCTAGAAACTTGAGATAGTAGTTGGCTAGTCCAAGGAAGACTCTCATGTCATGAATTTTCCATGACTCTTCCCAATCCCTGATTTCCTTTTCCTTTGTAGGGTTCATGCGAATGCATCCTTGGCCAACCCAATGTCCCAAGGATGGTATCTCAGTATGCCCAAAGCCACACTTAGACTTCTTCAAGAACAACTAATTATGTCACAGTGCCTCAAAGACTTGTTCCAAATGCTTCTTGTGCTCTTCCATACATTCGCTACACACCATAATGTCATCTAAATACACCAAAACAAACTTGTCCAAAAATCACCACAACACATTGTTCATCAAGTGCAGAAGGTCGCAAGGGCATTACACAACCCAAAAGGCATCACTAGGAACTCATAACTCCCATAGCTCATCACCATGGTTGTCTTTGCCTCATCCCTATCTGTGATTCACACCTAATAGTATTTTTGTCACAAGTCAAACATTGGAAAGACTTTGGCCTTGGCCAACTTGTCAAAGAAATCTATGACTAGTGGTTGTGGATATCGGTTATCACAGTCTGCTTGTTCAAATCCCTATAATCCAAACACATCCTCATATCTGAAGTGTCCTTCTTCTTTTGAAATAAAACTGGGGGACCATATGGAAGCCTAGATGGATGAATGAATCATGCATCAATCAATTCTATCAACTGTCGCTTCAACTCCTTCTTGAGTTCAGAAAATTGGTAAGGAGCTCTTATTGGTGGTTGCGGTCCTGGCTCTAGATCTATACGATGGTCAACAATGCATCTTGGTGAGAGTACTTTTGGCAACTCATCTGGCATTTCGTTTGCAAAGTTATCCAACAAGTCATCTAGCTCCAGTGTAATAGGCATCCCCATTCCATTCTCTTGAACTTCTCCAACTACTGCTGCAAAAATATATGATCTTGATCACCTCATTGTTCTCTTCATACTCAGTGCAAACACAAGTTGCACCTTTCCACCAGACTTCCTTGTGGTTGTGTGCACAATCCAAGCTTTATATTCACCAAGTATAACAATCTTGTCCATGCATGGCTTGAGGACTAAATGTGTCCTCCAAAGGAACTCCTACCCAAGAATCACCTCAATGTCATCCATAGACATCATTGTGAAATTACTTGACCTTCCCACTTGTCAAGCCGAATATGAATTGAGGAGGAAACTCCAGTTGTTGCATTTGCCTTAGATTTCACTACTTTTACTGCAGCTCTACAAGGATAAACTCTAAGTCCCAACTCCTTCACCACTTATGTCTTTAGGAAGTTGTGAGAGTTCCTTGAGTCAACCAGGGATTGTACTATTCTTCCATTGATAATCAAATCCACAAAACACAGTTGATGGTCTTGGTTACCTTGCTTTCCACCCAAGGCACCCAATGCACCAACTCGTCACAAATTGCTGCAAATTGAACCATGCCACTCTTCCTGCGTTAAGTGAAAAAGATAAATATAATCAAAATAAACCATACCTCCATTGTAACAATCTTCCACAAACTGTGTGGGAGCACCCCTTGGCCCAACCTGACTTGGTTCCAAGGTGTGTCGTCGCAAGTCCCTATGGATCTTGGTTCGTTATTCTAACCAAGTCCTCTTTGCCTTAGGTCATGGCGAGATACCTGACTCACTCTTCCTTGAGTCATCACTGACCTTCTTTTGCAATTCAGCCTCATCCACCTCTGTCCAAGGATTCACACCACTTGGTATACTCTGGGTTGACCCCATCTTGGTCTGTCTAAGGTCTGTTATATTGTGTGCTTCTTCGTTGCAATACTCGTCGCAAGACTTGCAAAACTGCTATGATACCATATGTCACGCCCCCAAGAGTCACACGAGTCCAACCTCGACATCTCTTGAATGTGCAACATCATGGAGATTCTCACTTGGAAGCTTGGCTACACCAAGGATACTTCATTTGGATTAAGCCTCTTCACATAGAGCATACTCATACTCCATTCTAGGCTACGAGCAAGTCACACACTCACTCTATGTGACTCACTTGTACACTTAGACAACTTGTTAACAATTTAACACTTAGTCATTTCAAGTATATTAACATGTGATGTGAAACATGCGAAACATGCGAAACACAAGAGAGACACAAGATATAGTGAGGGTGATGCCTAATACCCAACTTGCCTTATTATATTGCGAAACAGACTTACAATACAATACAATGTGATGGGCATTATTGCCCCGGTTATAACAGTTGGGCGGCGTCTCACGACTCGCTTCACATCACCAAACTATCTAACTCACCCATACATACAAATCCGCCCCACTTTATACTTCACTGTCTCGCCATATTTTCCAAGTTTGTGATCTCCCCCATTCATGTACCTACCTCAGACTTGACTCTCTCTTCCTTGGTCGCTTTCCTTCATGCTTCCATCATGTTCAATGCTTCCTTAGTTCAATTTCCATGTGCTCTCTTTACATGGATACCAACCATCACATACCTTGGAACGTCGTGTCCCTTTGCGGACCCACGTGCCCCATGAGCTGACGTGCTCGTTTGCTTGGTCACACCTCTTGAACCAATTCCCTTCATCGAGCCGACACATCCTTTCGGACCGACGTGCCCCATCACCTGGGCATGACCATGCCTTATGTGTTCACTTTCTTGTGTTGGCCTACTCAACTGTCGTGGGTGTGTTGGGGAGGTCGAGTTGACTTCTCCAACGCACCCATGTCATGGAGGGCAGGCGAGTTCACTTCTTGTGCACGCGCCCAATTCACCCTACCCATGCCTTTGTGCAACCTAAGTCTTCATCACCCGTCTCAAGGCAAGTAAGGTGTGTGCCCCCTTAGGTCTGGACGTCACCATCATGTGCCCAAGGTGCTCATGCATGTGCCTATAAGACACCATTTTCCCAATCGATCACATCCTCCTTGTGTCCATCGACCAACTCACCTCTGTCTACCCAAGAAGCGTGTGTGTTCGATGGGTGTTGCATAAGGCTTTACAACCACCCCCTGACGAGTACTTTTCCCCCCATGCCATTAAAAATTAACACATCACGTGCCAAGTCACACTTCAATCCAACTTCCAATTCACTGACTCGTGTCTTTCGATTAGTTGTTGACCTAAGGGCTCCCTTCATCCTATCATCATTCTCCTTGTTTATTGTCCTTAGTTAATTGGTGCATGATATCATCCACTTAAGAGATAATCCATCCTTTATATTGATTCGAAGCTCAATGCTCACACTAACGCCTCCATCTACTTTATGGCAAGG
>ML795023.1:189513-215402 GCA_009831015.1 Picea engelmannii | reverse complement strand
CCCTAGCTAGTTTATTTCCATTCTGTCTGTAAGCATATTTCAGTCATTTGTTATTAATGAAATGAAGTCTTATTTCCGCTGCATCTCTGCGTTTATGTGTATTTCTGTATTTCATTGTGTTCCTACATAAATCCGGATCACATGATCATGATTTCGAGTGGGTGGAAGACCTATGAGAATATCTTCAAATACTTTGGAATGCTTATCAATGATCCCTTGGAGATATAGGGGAATATATGGCTTAGATGTTTGAACATGTAGTGAGAATAGTTGTACAGTTACACCATGATTCCCCCTTTTCGATAATTTTGTCATGCCATTAGATCTTATCACCTTACTGGGTTTCCCTGTGATACCCCTTAACTCAATTTCTTTTCCTTCCAATGAAAATTTCATGAAAAGTTATTGAAAATTAAAAGCCACTGTTCCCAATCATTGTAACAATTGGACTCCTAGTATGACATTAGCACCACCCATGGGTATAACAATAATTGGACTATTCATTACATATTCCACCATAGTAAGATTGATCTTATGGCATTTTCCTGAGCAATTGATAGTTCCTCCATCTGTAATCATTACTTGAAACTCTGGAACTGGATATATAAAGCAATTGAGATCTTTGGCTAATTTATAGTGAATGAAATTATGAGTACCAACATAATCAATTAGGACTATTACCTTTTACTTTTTTATATATCCTTCGATCTTGAGGGTTTGAGGAGTGCTAATTCTAGCCAATGCATTACATGATATCATGGGACTCAACTCTTTAGAAGAAATCTCTTCTATGTTTTCATCTTGAGATGGTTCTTGTTCTTTTTCTTGTTCTTCTTCCTCTTCACAATCTATGTAGAATAATTTCTTCTCACCACACTTATGTCCCTTACTATACTTTCTATCACAATTAAAGCATAAAATTTTTTCTTTTCTTTCCTCCAATTGTTAAGGTGTCAACCATGTAGGTTGAGGTGTTTTAGAAGAAGGAACATTATTCTCTCGATAGATGTTAGGAGTGGCCCTTCTAGTAGCCATAGCCATATTTTTACTTTCAACATTTCTTGCCACCCTGAATGCATTCTCCAATGATTTGGGTTCCCAAAGGTGAAACTCATGTTGAATGTTATCCTTTAAATTTCCTATGAATACATCAATCAGGTGCTCATCTAGAATATCTGTTACCTTTATATTTAATCTTTGGAATTTCTCAATGTGCTTTGCAACTGAACCATTTTGCTTGAGAATTATCAATTGGCTAAAGAATGTATTGCTCCTTGTATCCTCACAGTGTGCTATCATTTCTTCCATGAAAATTGTCCAAGTGACAAATGATTTTTGAGAACAAAACCATCAATACCACACAAATTGATTGGGTTCTAAATATAAAGAAGCAATTCATACCTTTTGTGCATGTGACACATCATGTAGATCAAAGAACTACTCCATCTGAAGTATCCATGTGATTGGATCCTTGCCATAAAAATTCCTCATATCGATCTTAGGAAAGTGGTTGGTCTTCAACCCAAAGGTGGAGTTTCTCCAGTATTGATTCATCTTCCTTGTGTCCTCATCATGAATTTCATGGAATACATTTTCACTTTCAGGTGGCCTCTCTATTAGAAATTTTCTCAATCCTTCCATGATCTCCCTTTTTAAACCATCCATCTTAGTATCCATTATTTCCTTCAACTTAGCTTCAGTTGAATCCATCATCCCTTGTATTTCATCTTTTGTTATTGTCTTATTTTTTAAATCATTTATGTTCCTACGAATTTCTTCACCTTCATCAAGAGTCCAAGTAGGACTGTTTGGAGGCTTATTTGGTGTAGAAGTTCCCTTTTTCGGTGGCATGTTGGCTAAGTATCACTTTTAAACCTTGATTTCGAGGTGGTTCTGCTAAACGATATTTCTTCTACTATATATCCAAAATTTCAGCCCTTTTGGGTCTGAAAATTTCATTTTGTAGTTCTTTGATACGTCTTCTCTACAACGACATAGGTCTGATCAAAATTGGATGTTCAAAATGGAAGTTATGGTAACTTCCCCACACCTTGCTGATTTTTGTCCCTTCCAGGAGAGCGTACTTGTAAAGTGTGCCAAGAGCATAATATTTGATATTTGATTCTGAAACTTGTAACATAAATACTAAAGACTCTCCACTGTACAATGCAACTAGTCTCACTTAATTTGGATACTCATTGAAGAATATATCATTGTTTTACCCAGAACACATGTTTGAGACTAGTTAATATGACTAGTCAGATACCCTATATTACACAGGGTGTATCTACAAAAGTAGAATGAACCAGAAGCTTAAATTTTTTTCACATCTACCTTGATAAATTCCATGAATATCATTTGTTTTTTGGGGTCAGAAACGTTAAAGAAAAAATTGTATAGCTAAAATTATGTGATGACTAAATTCAGGATGATTCCATAACCCTATATTACATAGGCTATATCTCCAAAAGCATAAGGCCTGAGGAGATGAAATTTTAACCCCACGTACCTTGATCTGTCTACTAAATATCCTCCAAGGGGTTCCTTTTGAAACATCGTAGAAAAAATGTTATAGTGAAAATTACAAGGTGTCTCAGATGCAACAACGAAACCCCAAGACCTCGAGCTCTGAAACCAAATGTTAAGAACCAAATTTCAAAATAGCATAAAAAAACCTCAGAATAAGTGCTCAACGCCTTGAAAAAGAGATAATTTGAGATAATAAGCCTCTTCGAGGGGGAAACCTCCTTATACACCACCTAAATTTCCAAATACAAGATGATTCCAAATGAAAAGGTCTCCTTGGTATATATAGGAGACTAGGAGGTGCAATTACAACTAATGGACCCAAGCCGACATAAATAAAATAACATTACTAATGTAATATGCCCCAATTAAGGGGTAAAGTGCCACTATTTAGGTATTAACATAACACATTCCAACACAACCTAACTTAGAGCCTTGGGCTATTTCTTGGGCCCTGAAATGTAAAAAAAACGTCGTTTAGGGCCTCAAAATGATCCCGAAAGTTTAGGACTTGAAAAACCATAGAAAAACTGCCAAGGTGTAAAACCATGTTTTGAGCTAGTGAAATAGGTGTGTGGCCACTGATATCCATCTAGATCAACAAACATATGCAAGAAATAATGATGAGGCAAGCACATGAAATCAAAGTGCAAGAGGAGGAAATAATGTTGGAAGAGGCACATGTTATGATAGAGGAATAGGTTACGTCAGAGGCAAATGAGGTAATTTTAATGACACATGTTTTAAATCAGTGGCACAGAAGGATAACGTATATGAATGCCCAAGGAATCAAAATGAAGGAATGATGACTTAATCCATAACTCATGTGACCCAAGTAGAAGAGTTGGTGGTTGGAGATAACATATCTAAAGTTCCAAAGAGAAAGGAGAAAATTTAATGTTAATAAGAGTGTTGTGAAATCCTAAGAAACAAATTGATGAAGAAAAAGAACCCAGATAGGGGAAGACCATATCCAAGGCCAAGTGAAAGATTCAAGGTAATTGTTTTGATTATTGATGGTGGTAATACTAAAACTTTGGTAATCTATAGAAGTAATTCAAAATTTTAAGTTAAATGTACACCCCATCCAAATGCATACACTACTACATTTAGGGTCAAAACATGACATTATTTCAACATTATTTTTGTCACGAAGGCTTTTTGTCGTTTTGGGTTTTGAAATTCACTATATTTCTAATTTCTTTTCTTGATTTTTTCTACAAGCGTTGCTTTATTAGAGTTAACAAAACATCATATTATCACATTAGATTTTTTTTTTTTTTGAATTTACTAGGTGTTCCCATGTTTTTTATTACCTTATTTAACATCAAAATTGCAATGATACATTTTTGAAATTAAAAAAAAAAAAAACATCACCATAAACATAGTCTAGATATTTGCAATGGTATGTGGTACACCTAAAATGAAATTTGTATGATAAGGTTATGGCTAGGGAACATGCATTAAAATTCATCTTTTAGGGGTCCCCTCCTTTTTCTATTAATAATAAAAATCTCTATATTCCTAATTCAAGGACATAATACAATCACATAACAATTTATTAAGGTAAATGTAAATAAAATGACAACATTAAATCTACTTTGTACACTTGACATCCTCCTCCTTTTTCTTAATTTTAAAAATAAAAAATACTCCATTTCTCTTTAAAAACCCCCTTGTTTCCCTAACTCCTCTCATTCTATTTTAAGAGTTTCTCTTTATTTTTTTATAATTTGGGTTTACTCTTCACTGTTTAAAGAGGTTTATGGATTAAATATCCACTTATTTATATAGCAGCTAAATGATGCAATCTTCTCCAAACGATGTCTTCTATTGGTAACCATCTTCTTCCTTTCTTTGTTTTTTTTTGTTAGGTTTCATGAGCATTGCCCCTATATTTTTTTGTTTCTTGTAGTCGGGAGGGAAAATTTTCAATTTAAAGGTGTATGGTTTATTCATATGATGGTATCCATGTTTTGTGAAGGGGTTCACTTCTCTTCTTGGGACCCTTATGCAATGGGAAGGAATATTTTTCTTCTTCGTGGCCTTCTCCTCCCTTGTAAAAAGGATTTTTTTTTCTCAACATAAAGGTACATAAAGGTGTGGCCCTCATAGTGACCCTCTTAAAATAGTATTTTCCCTCTTTTCAATGGAAAGTATTATAAACCTTTGTCAAAGATTGAAATCCTCAACCCCCTAAAAAAAAATGATTAAAACCATTAAAAGTATATATGTAGGAAAACCCATTAGAGGTTCATTGCAAAAAAACATGGCATGCAACAATGGTTATGAAAAATAAAGATGGTTAAAAACCCCATCCTATATATATATTTTTATAAATGCTTAATTTGGATTTTTAAGTTTTAAATGAAGATTTATTTTAAATTTGAATTTCTCTTCATTTGTTGGTTTTTTTTTTTTTTTTCTTTCTTGATTTTCCATATATTCTCATTCATGCTTATTTGTAAAAATTCATGTACCAAAGACATGAAGTTTGTGTAAACGTGTTTGCAGAAATTCTTGAGCAAAAAAAATGTAGTTTGCATGCAAAGTGTTTATAAAAAATCCTTAACAAAGGCATTGGATTTGTTGTGTAATCCAAATTTCATTCTAATACTTAACATATGCTAATCATTGAAGTATATTAGTATATTAAATCTAAATGATGATAATTTGGTATCTTAGAAACATGCTAAGTATTGTTAACATATATTGTACACATTTTCTCTTCAATATTAACTTGTTTTGTATTTTTTTTTAGGTAATATATCCAAAGGGAAATTTCCCTTGCACTTCCCCTCATTCTGATGATGATACCTGTTAGCACTGAGAGTCACCTTCAAAATGTAAGAGGATAAGCCCAATACCCATAAAAAAAAAAGTAAAATGGATTAAAATGGTTTGAGTGGTTGGATCATGACAAGACTACAAAGAAAGGAAATGATAACAGAGAGGTAACTGCAGATCAGTGGGACCGTTGGGATATGGAGTCATAAGTATTGTGAATAATGAAGGCATTTAAACTACCTATCAAAAAAAAGGATTTATGTGGTAATGAGCAGAAAGAAGACATAAAATGTCTGAGTGATGAACCACGATGGGCAAGATGATAGCAGATCCTATGCCACCTCAGGAATCCATAGATCAGAGAGATGCTACATCCAGACAAGAAGAAGAACATAAAATGTCTTATGAACCATGAAAGATGGGCATGATGAGAACAAATCCTCTACCGCCTGAGGAATCCATAGATCAGCGAGATTACATCCAGACGAGAAAAACATAAAATGTTTGAGTGATGAACCATGAAAGATGGGAATGATAACAAAAGATCCTCTACCACCTAAGGAATCCATAGATCAAAGAGATTACATCCAGACAAGAAAAACAAAACAATATGTAAACTAAGAAGACAGTCTGATAAAAACAACTCAAAGGAATCTTCAATAACATGATATTTACAATCCAAGCCCTCAGGCTTACAAACTAAAAATACAGATCCCTCCTCCTAAGACTCTCTCAGCTTTCCATCCTTTGAAAACCCCCACCCTTAGTTTGGATATCCTACTTTTATACTCAAAATGGTGGTCAACAACCAGGAATCCTGGTTGGCCACTCCTATCATAGGGCTCTTCACATGGGTATTTCTTCTGTTAGAAGGCAAGTTGGATCGACATGGGTCTGCTAGAGCAATTGCTCCTTGTGGTACCTTGGGCTGACAATCTTTTATCTGCGGCCATAACCTCAATGATTTATTTTTACAGGGTGAGTTGAGGTTTCAACCACCACTCCCTTGCTTCATTAACTGATATTTTCTCAGGATTGGGATGAGGCCTGATGACTAAGGGGCGGTCACGTGCTCCTCACGGATTTGACGCTGAATAAGCACGTGATTGCGGGGCCATCAAAGGCGGTTTGGATCCACACCGCTTTTGAGCCTACAATCCACCACCTTCCCCCACATAGCCCTTTATTCATACCGTGATTTTGATTGCGGGACTGCTCTAGAAATTCATCATTCAAGCATGTTCTGTCCCCATAATGAAGCATGGTCGTCGATCTGCTGCAATATGTGATTTTGGAAAGCCTTTCTTTTTCTTCCACACACCACTTTTGGATGGATCCTTCTTCTTGCTGCAAATATCAACAACTCTCAATTACTTTGAGAGATTTTCTTCTTCTTTCTCGCGCAATCCTCTGAAGTGACGAATTTATGAAATGTGATATCTGGTGATGCATGGCTTCTTGATTTGGACGACCGAGATTCACTTTGGGAGTTCGGTCTTCGAGCCTTTGTCTTCTTCTTGCTCGCACAATTCTACGAAGTGTCAAATTCCCGAAGTGAGAGATCTGGTGATGTGTGGCCCCTTGATTTGGATGACCGAGATTCACTTCAGGAGTTCGGGCTTCGAGATTTTTTCCTCTGCTTGCTCTCACAATTATCCGAAGTGTCGAATTCCTAAAGTGAGAGATTTGGTGATGTATGGATTGTTGATTTGGATGATCGATTTTCACTTCAGGAGTTTGGGCTTCAAGACGTTTTCTTCTGATCGTGGAATTATCCGAAGTGCCAAATTCTCGAAGTGAGAAATTTGGTGATGCGCGGTCTCTTGATTTGGATGGCCGAGATTCACTTCGGGAGTTTAGGATTTGGGTAGTTTTGTCCTGCTTGCTCGCACAATTATTCGAAGTGCAGAATTCCCGAAGTGTGAGATCTGTCGACGGGTGTCCTCAGCCTTCAATGGATTAGATTTACTTTAGGACGCTTGGCTAGTCGTTAATCCTTGTGCGACATTTAAAATCCGACTGTCTGAGAGCCACTAATCTAAAGTATATACGAGATCTCCTTCGTTGAAACATGAACCTGTCTGCTTGCTTGTATTTCAAGCCCAAAATGGACTGCTCTTGAAGGTTTCATTTGGATGCTTCCTGTCCAAACCATGGACTTGGATGACCTTCTTCCCTTGACAACTATATGTGATAACATTTGGCTCCACAGGGGATGGCATTCTCCTTGTGAGCTTCCAAGAACAAGTAGTTCCAGTTCCTTAGTTGTTGGGTTGTAGAGTCGAGATTAAATACATCTTGCTGAGGCCAACAGGCTGACATGTACACTACTTTACTTACAAAAAAAAAAAACATACATTCTCCAGAAGGAGCTTATTTATATACAATCCTAAACTAACCGATTTTACAATGCTCTAGGTGAAAACAAACTTCCACCAAAGCCATTGAAGTAACTTCCTAACTGAAAAATTATTTACTCTGTCGCTGATCAACAAGGAAAAATAAAACTGTGACAACAAACTAATTACATTCTACATATTTCCTCCTAATGATGAAGTTAAGAGAAATCTTGGAGGCTTCAATACATTGAGGAAATGCAACTCCATGTATTCCCCTTTAGGTTCATAAAATAGGTGATAAAGCCTACTCAGTCGATAAAAGAAAACCTGCTCTTCTCTAAAACTACTCACACATGGTTGAATGTCTATGTCAAGCACATGTGAGTGAAAGGCTGATGTAGGCTGTTGATCCACTTTTCTTTGGCCTTCTCTCATAACATCTGTTAGCTGATGGAAAGAAATATCCTCATATATATCAATGGATGTGTTAGTCCCTAAAGTTGCACTTGACTGTGAGAGGGCAAGCTAGGGCATCATCGGTTTATTGCAAAGTGTTTAGAAAGTTTTTATAATTTGGTTTTTTGAATAAGGTGGTTGAAAACTGGCTCAAGATTATAACATAACATGAAAATCAAGATCAGAACATAGCATATCCCATTGACTGAATAAAAGGTAGACACATAGATGGATTAAACCAATAAGAAAAAGAGAAGATGAAGCCTTCAATTTTTCAACTTCACATAAATCCTTGTCTCGAAATATCATAAAGAAACAAGACCATCAGCGTGATATCAAAACTTGAAAATAATTTCCACAGTAAAATTTTCACTGTATTAATTAACAATCAAGAAACAAAAGAACTGCAATCTGAATAATGAATTCAAGCATGGAGAAAGAAAACAGAGTAGAAAAGAGTGTCTAACCATCCATATGCCTTTGTTATTAAGTGTCAAATAGAATAATAATGCCTTACAAGGAGTTTTCAGAATAAGTCCTTTGGGTCTCCAATTTTTCGACCTCAACACAGTCTTTCCTATGCCTATTTAAACTATCCATAAAACCTCCAGATCCTATCATCTAGTGTACCTTTAATGACTAGATATGAATAGTATCAATCTACTAGGGAAGTTAACTCAAAAAGAGCTTTTACAATCCAAAAATAGATCATTTCTCAACGGCTTGATATTGTATGATCTTGCCAGCATTACATTTGATTCTACAAAACAAGGATTAGTTTGATCTAGTCATACAGTTCGAGGTCTTTGCATTTCACAGGACAAAAATGAGTAGACACTACCATATTTCCTGGAAAACATTAAAATTATGATTGTAGCAATCTTCATGAAACCTTTAGGATATAATCACAGCAGTAGCTTTAGCATTTTTCTGTTTGAGCTTTGTGGTAAGCACAACATTGTGCCAATAGAGTCTGAAGTTTATTTCTTTGAGTTCTTTGAGCAATTCCATTTGTTCCTTTTTCTTCTTTTTTAAACCTTGAATCCTTTCTTGCTGACGAGCATTCCATTGTTCTATTTGTGCCTATTCTTTCTTCAACTGTCTCATTGTTTTCTGGAATTCCTTGATCCTTTCTTTATCAGTTCTGATTTTTACCGTGAATTCTGAGCACTCTTCAAAAGGTGCAGGCTCATTCATATTTAAGGCAACTTTGGGTTCTTTCACCTTAACTTGGTATTTAGAAACCAATCTCGAGCTATTTTCTTCATTAGAACTTGTTGAATCCATGGCTTCAGGAACATCTGATATGTGATCTAAGTCTACAAGGTAATCCTTTTTATTCTCAGGAATCTCATTGATACCTTTAGCAATTTCTTTAGCTTTTGCCAATCTGGTTGTATCTCTCGTTATAGGTCCTGTAGATGATGAAAACATTTGTTTACCTTTGTTTACTGGTTTCTTAAGCAATGGAATTCTTTTTGCGTTTTTCCTGGTACCTGCTTCAGCATCTTCAGAGTGATCTTCTATAACTATGACATTTTCTTCTTTGATTGATGGATTATACATGGCTTTTGAATTCAATATGTACTTGTTGGTAACCCTAGTAGAATTCCTTCTATGTTTTTGAGACGCAAACATACCTTTATCCTTTGTCCTTTTGACTGCAGTGCCCCTTTTACTGGTTGATGGTGATTCATGCTTGACTGTAGTTTGAGTATTAAAATCTTCATCTGAATCTTCTTCCCCTTTAACATCTTCCTCATAAAACATTTCAATTTCTGGATCCAACTTAGGTCTTTTACCTCTGCTATTCCTTGTCACCCTGATATCATGCATTTCTTCTTTAACAGGGGTTTCATCAATTGAAATATTTTGTTTCTGTGTAACAATCTTTTTTCCTTTGCCTTTCTTTTGTTTGTTGGACTGTGTGTTAGGATTTAAAGATTGCATGAGCCATCTCCAGGGCTTCTGTAATTCTCTCAAAGCAGACATAACTAAAGTCTTAATTAAGACTTGATGAAACAGGCTGCTCTTTGCATTGGTGGAGAGTGACTGCACTCTCTTTGACATCTTTGTCAAGATTTTGAGTAGAAAGTAAGGCAGATTTAAGGGATAATCGCCATTTAGATGCATTAATATCCTAATGTGGTAGATATAGACTAGTGAAAATCTACCTTCGCAGGTGATATACCTGTGGATAACGATTAGAGCAGTGTGCCATTCAGGTCTAATCCAACTGCGAGGAACTCCCCTTCTCCAATTCATATTTTTCTTATCTGGATGCAGGAATTGATTGACAAACTCTGTAACCACATGCTCTTTCTTCCACCATCTTTCTCCTCCACCAACCAATCTGCAGGCTTTAGCAATTGTAGGTTCTATCACCAGCATCAACATATTCCCGATCTCCACCTTATGACCATCAAAGTTCAGTGCAAACTCCATGGAGACCTGCTCATCATAACCTTGAAAAGTGGTAAGGAATTCAAACCACCCGACACCTATGAACCTTTGAGCCATCTGAGGATAAGCTTCAAGGAGTTCAACACCCTCGGGTTCTAATCTGACTACCTATCTGCTCCTCTTAAGCGCCATCAAAACACAATGCTATAACTAGCACGATTCAGATTCTGAATTTTCCACCTGCAATCTGTTAGTATATAACTGTTCTTCTGAGAAAATACCTGCGCCTAAAATTCAGCAAAATCAGACATAGAATGACAGGTTCAATATAATGATTGTTGAGAATTGGACAATTTGAAATGAGTCCTTTATGGGTACAGAGCAATCCGATCATGTAACAGTTTGAAACAAAAAATGATTCCAAAGCTATTGTGGGACACATGTGAACTCTCAAACCACGATCTGTGTCATCATAACGAAATCTGGGTGACGGGCGCATATCAAGGCATGATTATCTTTGCACTACGGGAATAAGGCTATTCCCATAGCGCTATTAATGGCTTAGCATAATTTGAATTTGTAAAGTTCAAACATGCATGTAAAGTGACACATCATTTAAAACCATGTCTTACAACTCCAAACTTAAATAAATTTTTCAAAAAAATGAAATGCAAAACATAAAAAGCTAAAAACAATGATTAAAATCAACTGAAAGCAGATAATGAAGTGCAGGTAGGAAGGGTTTGGGATTAAGGTTTCTCACAAAATCAAAAGAAAAAATTAGAGACTAACACTGACTCCTTCTGGGGATGGAGTTTTGATAATAAACTTCAAGAACTGCAGACCAATGCCTTATCCTTTATCTCCAATTCACTGATCTCCCTGCATCTGTCAGTCTTTTATTCTTAGCATAACTATAAAAACAAGTCCATTGGGTATATGGAGTCTTTGTTGAAAAGAAAACCTATTGTACTAACTGAAAACCTGATGATTCATTAGAGAAAATAGTGGTTCAAGAACCTCCCATTCACTGGCCCCCCAAAAGTTTCTGTGTTGTCTAAATTATGTAGGAGAAAAGTGTTATTGTTCATTACCTTGGCTATTCTGAAAGGACCATACCATAGGTTATCGAACTTACCATGTTTTGATTTATCCTCTCTCCTAGCATCCCATCTTAACACCAAATCTCCCTCATTGAAAATATCTTTCTTAGTTCCCTTATCGAATGTAGCCTTGACTTTGCTCTGGTGAGCAGCAGCTTTCTGATTCACCCGTTCTCTGATCTACTGAACTTCAATCATCTAAAAAATTCTCCTTTGGATATCATTGGGTTCTTCTAGCTCTTCTTGTAGAAACTTTAAAACTGGCAGGCCCAATTGAGTTGGAAGAATAGCTTCTGTCCCATATACCATCTGGAAAGGAGATGTCCCAATAGACTTCTTGTTCCTGATACAATCAACCCAAAGGGAAAACTTTAACTTGGAATCCCATGATTTTTTATTTTCTGGCAATAGTTTTTTGATAATCCTTATCAGAGTCTTATTGGAAGATTATGCCAATCCGTTCCCTTGGGGGTAGTAGGGAGTAGAATGAACCAATTTGATACTATACTTATTGTAGAATTCAATCATGGAATTCGATTTAAAATCCTGTGCATTATTAGTGACCAGTTTTTTAGGACAACCAAACCTGGAAAAAATATATCCTTCTAGAAATTCCATGATTACCTTGTCTGTTGTATTCCGAGTCGGAATTGCTTCAATCCACTTCATAAAATAATCTGTGGCTGTAAGAATCCATCTATGTTGTCCTGAAGATGATGGATTAATCTCTCCGATGAAGTCCAATCCCCACTATTGAAATGGTCCATGGGTGATTATTGGTTTCAGAGGCAAAGATATAAGTTTATGCTTTCCAGCAAATTTTTGACAGGGTTCACATGCCCTGACCTGAGCAAAAATATCTGAGAATAGAACTGGACAGTAATAGCCTGCCCTAAGAATATTGAAGGGAGTAGCCTTCCAATGATGATGGCCTCCACAGACACCATGATGCAGATCATGAGAAATTTGTTTAGCTTCTTTTTCATCAACACACCTCAACAGAAAACTATTGGGGTCTTTCGAGAACAGGGTCTGATCAACAATGCAGTACTTTATTGCTCTTAACTTTAATGATCTGAATTTTGATTTATCCAACTCTGGGGGAGATTGAAAGTTCAGCAAAAAAAATACGATATCTTTGTACCATGGTAAAGAAACATACTTGCTGTTTACCTGCGAATTTGTTTCTTCGATCTGGACAGAAGAATCCCGTGTCTTGTCTGAAAGATGGTACAACCCAATTGCTTTGCAATTAGATTCTGTCATTAATTTGGCAAGGCCTTGTCCTTTTATCAGCTGAGTAGGCTTTATGGTGAGATCATACTCTAGGATTGTTGTTATCCATTTCCCTCGCTTTCCTTCACAATCAGGCTGAACCAATATTTCTTTGACTGCACTGCTTGGGACATAAGTTGTAATCTTAGATTGAAGAACATATACTCTTAAGGATTTCAGAGCCTTTAACAAGACATAGGCCTATTTTTCTGTTATATCATACTTCAATTCAGAGTCTCTGAGGGCTTTTCTAAAGAAGGAGATGGGTTGCTCGTATCCTTGCTCATTTCTTTGCAAAAGAACAACAACTATGGTATTTTCTGATGCAAATGAAAAAATCATAAATTCTTTGGAGTAATCTGGGCTAATTAGAATAGGTGCCTGAACAATAACCTGCTTGATCCTTTCAAAGGATTCTTTCGCTTCTGGTATCCACTTAATTTCTGCATCCTTTTTCAACATGTCAGTAATGTACTTGACAATCTCTGCAAAGTTAGGTATAAACCTCCTTAAAAAATTAATTTTACCAATGAAGGACTGAATAGACTTTTTGTTTCTCGGAATGTATATTTGTTGGATAACCTTTACTCTTTCAGGATCTATTTTAATACCTTCAAGTGAAACGATGTGTCCTAGAATCTTTCCTTCCTCCATGGCAAAATGTGATTTTTTGGGATTAAGTGATATACCGTACCTCCTGCACTTCTCAAAGGTCTACTTCAAGTGCTGTAAATGTTCTTCGTCGGATGCTGAAAATATAGTGATTTCATCAAGGTAAATAACCACAAACCTGTCTTTCTCCCCAATGAAAGCGATGTCCATAGCCCTTTGGAATGTGGCTCCTACATTCATCAATCCGAAAGACATCTTTTCATACATAAAAGTGCCCCAAGGAGTGGTAAAAGTTGTTTTCTTTTTGTCCTCTTCCATTACTGATATTTGATTGTACCCTGAGTATCCATCAAGCATAGAGATCCTCTTTGCACTGACAACTCTTTGTAAGATATAATCCATTTTTGGTAATGGATAATTGTCTTTCAAAGAGCACCTGTTTAGATTCCTAAAGTCCACACAGAGCCTTATCTCTCTGTTCTTCTTCCTGACATGTACAAGGTTGGCTACCCATTCTGAGTATCTCAGTGGCACTATGATTTTTGCTTCTAGCAACCTTTTCAACTCCTTTTCTATTATAGGTAACAGTAAAGGATTAAATTGCCTGAACTTTTGCTTAACGGGTTTTGATCCAGGTTTCAGAGGAATTTTGTGCTGAATAATCTCTGTATCAAACACTTTCAGATCTTCATAAGACCAGACAAATATATCTGAATATTGTTTCATCAATTCAACATACGCTTCTTTCTGTTTTTGTGACAGTTTTCTAGATATTTTGACCAACCTGGGGTTTGCATCCGGACTAATGTCACAATCCACTACATTCATTTCTTTTGTTTGGATAACAACCTTCCTGGAAACATCATTGTGATCGAACAACCTCTCTAGTGGAACCAAACCTTTGGGTAGATGGTTTGTCTTCAGTTCAATGATTTTGTGGCCAGCAATAGTATCTTGAAGGACTTCTGCAACATGTATTTCTACTTCATCATTTTTGCCATCTTGATCTATTGAAATGTTAGAAAACTCTTCAATAGTTTTCAAAAATATTTGAATTTCCTCATCGTCTTTAAAAACCTGCCAATGTTTTATATTATCCGATATTGAGGGTCTGTGTATGACTTCAACTTTGAACTTCAGATTAGGAAACATCAGAGTTTTAAATTTGCTAGCTGCAAGTGCCAAAGAGTCAGCCTGCTGATTTAAATTTCTGTGCACAAAAGTAATATTGAATGCCAAAAGGAAATTATCCACATAATCCCACACCTCATTTCTATATTGTTTTAACCTTTGCTGTTTGGTTTGATATATATTCTTGATCTGGTGAATAATAATTTATGAGTCTCCAAAAACATACAGCTTATCTATACCCATATCTCTAGTAGCTTTCAAACCTAACAACAAGGCTTCATACTCACTGATGTTATTAGTGGTGTCAAATTTAAGTTTATATGACATAGGAATAACCTCCTTGGTAGGGGAAATGAAGACAATGCCAGCTCCAAAACCTTCTTTAGAACATGCTCCATCAAAATACATTTTCCAAACAAATTTGTCTTTACTGTCTCCAACTGCAGTTGTTGTCTTTCTGACTGATACTTCTACCATCTCATCACTCACATGAAAAATAGAAGAACCAAGATCATATTTTACAACATATATAGGATGATTAGTGGGATTATTGTGATCACTTACCAAATAAGCCAATCTAACTTCTCTGTATAATTTCCGTTATTCCCCACCAAAAACAGGTATGGTTGCATAGCTAAGGTCCATCTGTAGAGTACCACCTACCTTCTTTTCCCAAGATCTTGAAAGAAGCATTCCAAATTTTGGTGGTATGTCAGCCACAATAACATCTAATACCACACTTTTCATAGGTAATTGGGAAAGAGTAACAACCACATCTTTCATAACTCCAAGGAATTTGACTTTCTTGGAGTCAAAAGAATATAGATCATGATATGGTCTAGTAATGTCCAACCCTAATTCTTCCATCACCACCTTAGGCATGACATTATGCGAGGCACCAGAATCCATTAAGCAGTTGTGCAATATCTTGTCATGGAAATTTAATGAAATGTAGAATGGTGGAGAGACATCATTTTTGTCTTCAATGTGAGGTCCAATAGTTATAGTAGGGTTTTCATCCTCTAGATTGATTGTATCTGAAAAGGTGACATGAGTTGGAGCCTGTAGAGCCTTGAGGACAGTCTTTCTGAAGGGTTTTGTTTTCATGAGTTCTAATAATGGCACTAAAATCTTGATTTTGTTGATTTCGTGTTCTAAACTAAAAGCAGAAACGTTTCTGTCTGGTTCCTTTATGTCAATAGTACTATCCTTGGCAGGTTGTTTCAATGGTTGAACATCTTGAATCTTGGGACTTCCTTTGATAATTCTTGTTTTAATTGGAGTACTGACCTTCTTTGTGGAAACAGGTGTATCTACTTTAGGTGCATTCAAACCAAATATGAGATTGTATTTTTTCCTTTTAGGTTCCTGTTGGACGATCTCATCTTAATCCCCTTCCTCAAACTTGTTTGCAATCAAAGCATCTTCATAATCTTGTTGTGTCACATGTAGAGGAGATGATTCAGAATCATTCAAATGAACTACAAGGTCTTCTTCTGTATCATGTTCATCCTCCTCCTCATCTACTGCATTATTCTGAAAAGGAGGCAAAACCTTTTGGTCATCTTGGTTTTTTCTTTCTCTTGGTAAGATTTGAGGTACATTGTTTGGCCTCCTAAACTGATTTGGATTTCTGTAACCACTCTCCTGTGCAGGTCTACTGGGCTATTTTTGTTCCATCTTCAACCTTGCCATTTCAGATGTCAAATTTTTTAGCATCTTATCCATTTCATCCATTTTAGAATCAGATGTTGAATTAGAAGATGAAGGCAACTCTCCCTTTTTCTTTTTCCTGTTTCTATCACTTCTAGACTTCAATTTGTCTGCTGCTAATATGTTTGATTCTACCTCGATAGCAGCATCTTGCATCAGGCTTAGGGTATCAGCTCTTCTTTCCCTAAGCAACAAGGAAAATTTGACGTCAAATGAATTGGCAAAAGTGATTTTAGATGATGTCTCTGAAGGTTTAATCTCCTTTGGAATTTTACCATACATCTGGTTGAACCTTTTGGTAAAATCAAGTATTGATTCACCTTGTTTCCTCCTTAAAGCACCGAATTTGGTAATGTAGTATAAAAAGTCTTTCTTGTCTGCCCTGTGTCTAAGAAAGGCATCATCTAAGGCTATGATATCAACAATTGAATTAGGAGGCAAACTCATGAACCACTTTCTTTCTTCCCCATTTAGACTCTGTACGAATAATCTCATCCACACATTAGCATGCTCTACATTGAAATTATTTGCAAAACTATAAAATGAACTCAAATGCTCTTCAGCAGTAACTGCTCCATCTCCATTGAATCTGGGAAAGTATCTCATATAATCATTTGGTGGAAAGGGAAACATGACTTGTGGAAGAACCAAAGGGGCATACCTTGCTGCAACTATTTCATCCATTTTGTCTGCAACCATATTAGCTATTTTTGGTGCTTTGGGAGTAAGCAATATTGGTGATGCTGAAGATGAAAATGTCCCTTGTGTATTACAACTTATATGTACTGTCACTGAGTCTTGATCTTTACAAGATAAGGATTTCTCTTCTGGACTATGATCAGATAATGGGGTAAGAAACAAAGGATTCTCAAAAGAAAAATAATGTGATTTAAAATCCTCAGATGAGAGAGATTCAAGAGATGACGAAGGTTTCTCTGGTTCACTCTTAATATCTGTGTTGTGACATCTTGAAGTTTTAGTCACAGGCAAGATGTCTGAATATTCTTGTTTAATGAGTTCAGTAAGTAACTTCCACTGTTCTAGATTTAATTCTGAAATAGTTGAAGGGAATGAAACTGTAGCAGGCTCAATAGCAGGTGTAATTTCACTTTCAGGATTCACCTCTTCATCTACTTGGGTTTTGGTGATTTCAGAGGATTGTCCTTGAGAAATTTCTAAAGACAATTTTCCTTTTAAGAGTGAAGACTGTCCAGAAAGATCTTTAGGTTTTCTTAGTAACTTTTCAGGATCTGGAACTGCTGCAACAGGCTTAGGATCTAGATTTTTCCTGGTTACTAGTCTCTTAGTAGACGATGAAGAGGTTAGAGAAGTTTTAGGTCCTTTACCTTCTCTTTTAGGAGCCAAAATTACCACAGAGGAGTCGCCAAGTGAATAATCAAAGTCTTAAATAATGTCCAAAATCTTGTTCACCATCAAGATTTGAATCTAAACTTGTCGTTTACCCAGGGAGGATATCTTCGTTTCTTCGTCCTCGGCAACGGTGCCAAAAATTTTAGTCCCTAAAGTTGCACTTGACTGTGAGAGGGCAAGCTAGGGCATCATCGGTTTATTGCAAAGTGTTTAGACAGTTTTTATAATTTGATTTTTTGAATAAGGTGGTTGAAAACTGGCTCAAGGTTATAACATAACATGAAAATCAAGATCAGAACATAGCATATCCCATTGACTGAATAAAAGGTAGACAAATAGATGGATTAAACCGATAAGAAAAAGAGAAGATGAAGTCTTCAATTTTTCAACTTCACATAAATCCTTGTCTCAGAATATCATAAAGAAACAAGACCATTAGCTTGATATCAAAACTTGAAAATAATTTCCACAGTAAATTTTTCACTATATTAATTAACAATCAAGAAACAAAAGCATTGCAATCTGAATAATGAATTCAAGCATGGAGAAAGAAAACAGAGTAGAAAAGAGTGTCTAACCATCCATATGCCTTTGCTATTAAGTGTCAAATAGAATAATAATGCCTTACAAGGAGTTTTCAGAATAAGTCCTTTGGGTCTCCAATTTTTCGACCTTAACACAGTCTTTCCTCTACCTATTTAAACTATCCATAAAACCTCCATATCCTATCATCTAGTGTATCTTTAATGACTAGATCCGAATAGTATCTATCTACTAGGGAAGTTAACTCAAAAAGAGCTTTTACAATCCAAAAATAGATCATTGCTCAACAACTTGATATTGTATGATCTAGCCAGCATTACATTTGATTCTACAAAACAGGGATTAGTTTGATCTAGTCATACAGTTCGAGGTCTTTGCATTTCACAGGCCAAAAATGAGTAGACACTGCCATATTTCCCGGAAAACATTAAAATTATGATTGTAGCAATCTTCATGAAACCTTTAGGATATAATCACAGCAGTAGCTTTAGCATTTTTTTGTTTGAGCTTTGTGGTAAGCACGACATTGTGCCAATAGAGTCTGAAGTTTATTTCTCCGAGTTCTTTGAGCAATGTCCTTTGCTCTTTTTTCTTCTTTTTTAAAACTTTAATCCTTTCTTGCTGACGAGCATTCCATTGTTCTATTTGTGTCTTTTCTTTCTTCAACTCTCTCACTGTTTTCTGGAATTCCTTGATCCTTTCTTTATCAGTTCTGATTTTTACCCCGAATTCTGAGCACTCTTCAAAAGGTGCAAGCTCATTCAAATTTAAGGCAACTTTGGGTTCTTTCTCTTTAACTTGGTATTTAAAAACCAATCCCGAGCTATGTTCTTCATCAAAACTTGCTAAATCCATGGCTTCATGCACATTTGATATGTGATCTGAGTCTACAAGGTAATCCTTTTTATTCTCAAGAATCTCACTTATACCTTTAGCAATTTCTTTATCTTTTTCCAATCTGGTTGTAGCTTTCGTTATAGGTCCTGTAAATGATGAAAACATTTGTTTACCTTTGTTTACTAGTTTCTTAAGCAATGGAGTTCTTTTTGCCTTTTTCCTGGTACCTGCTTCATCATCTTCAGAGTGATGTTCTATAACTATGACGTTTTCTCCTTTGATTGATGGATTATACATGGCTTTTGACTTCAATCTGTACTTGTTAGTAACCCTAGTAGAATTCCTTCTAGGTTTTTGACACACAGACACACCTTTATCCTTTGTCCTTTTGGCTGCAACGCCCCTTTTACTGGTTGATGGTGATTCATTGTTGACTGTAGTTTGAGTATTAAAATATTCATCTGAATCTTCTTCCCCTTTAGCATCTTCCTCGGAAAACATTTCGATTTCTGGATCCAACTTAGGTCTTTTACCTTTGCTATTCCTCGTCACCCTGATATTAGGCATTTCTTCTTTAATAGGGGTTTCATCAATTGAAATATTTTGTTTCTGTGTAACAGTCTTTTTTCCTTTGCCTTTCTTCTGTTTGTTGGACTGTGTGTTAAGATTTAAATATTGCATGAGCCAGCTCCAGGGCTTCTGTAATTCTCTCAAAGAAGACATAACTAAAGTCTTAATTAAGACTTGATGAAACAGGCTGCTCTTTGCATTGGTGGAGAGTGACTGCACTCTCTTTGACATCTTTGTCAAGATTTTGAGTAGAAAGTAAGGCAGATTTAAGGGATAATCGCCATTTAGATGCATTAATATCCTAATGTCGTAGATATAGACTAGTGAAAATCTACCTTCACAGGTGATATACCTGTGGATAATGATCAGAGCAGTGTGCCATTCAGGTCTAATCCAACTATGAGGAACTCCCCTTCTCCAATTCAGATTTTGCTTATCTAGAAGCAGGAATTGATTGACAAACTCTGTAACCACATGCTCTTTCTTCCACCATCTTTCTCCTCCAACCACCAATCTGCAAGCTTTAGCAATTGTCTGTTCTGTCACCAACATCAACATCTTCCCGATCTCCATCTCGTGACCATCAAAGTTCAGTGAAAACTCCATGGAGACTTGCTCATCGTAACCTTGAAAAGTGGTAAGGAATTCAAGCCACCCGACATCTCTGAACCTTTGAGCCATCTGAGGATAAGCTTCAAGGAGTTCAGCACCCTCAGGTTCTAATCTGACTACCTGTCCTCTCCTCTTAGGCGCCATCAAAACACAATGTTATGACTAGCACGATTCATATTCCGAATTTTCCACCTGCAATCTGTTAGTATATAACTATTCTTCTGAGCAAATACTTGCGCCTAAAATTCAACAAAATCAGACATAGAATGACAGGTTCAATATAATGATCGTTGAGAATTGGATGATTTGAAATGAGTCCTTTGCGGGTATAGAGCAATCCGATCATGTAATGATTTGAATCAAAAAATGATTCCAAAGCTATTGTGGGACACATGCGAACTCTCAAACCACAATCTGTGTCATCATAATGAAATCTGGGTGATGGGTGCATATCAAGGCATGATTATCTTTGCGCTACGGGAATAAGGCTATTCTTGTAGCTCTATTAATGACTTATCATAATTTGAATTTGTAAAGTTAAAACAAGCATATAAAGTGACACATCATTTAAAACCATGTCTTACAACTCCAAACTTAAATAAATTATTCAAAACAATGATTAAAATCAATTGTAAGCAGATAATGAAGTGTAGGTAGGAAGGGTTTGGGATTAAGGTTTCTCACAAAATCAAAAACAAAAATTATAGACTAATAGGATGGTTGTTTCTCCTTAACATGCTATTCTTGGTAGAAGATTTCATTTTCATCAGAAGGCCGGCTGGTAATGCTTTTTTCCTATAAGACAAAAAACACCTCATCATATTCATCACTATCTCCATAATGATCAAATAAAGGAGGAGTCTTGAATGACATACCAAGAGGTATCTTCTGCCCAACATGAAAAAACTGTTTTTCATTATTAAACATGGGCTGCCTTTCAAGATTCAATCCAGGAAGTGATATCTTATCATCATCATATGAGTCAAAAATAGGCTTCTCATATCTAGGATTTTTAGAGACAGGGATACAAAGAATATAATCTTCCAAAATAGACTCAATTTATTCTCTTTCCTTACTGAGATAGAAAACACAGTTTTCATTAGATGCACATGAACAGGAAAGAGAAAAAATTGATTCCTCATCCAAGGTATCTTCTTCATTCTCGCAGACTTTATAAGAATCATCTATATCCTAAACACAATCTTTATACTCCTCACAACAACTATGACAAATTAACTCAGAGGAATAAACTTTTCACAATGAATATTGAAAACTACATGAAACTCTTTGAGTGAAGAAATGCTAGAAATATCAAGAGAGTGATACCAAATATGAGTATATCCTAGAAGAGAGTACATAAACATATTCATACGTATGTCTTCATGCTGGATGTCAAGCTACTGTATCAAAGAATGAAATCCAAGAACATGTTCAAGAGGGATGTCATTCTTACCTTCATAAAATCTTGGCAATAGATCTTGCCATTCATCAATATGAGGCACAAGATGTGGATAACCAACTATGGATGAGAAGTTGAGTGGGGAAAAACTCCTGGGAAGGATAGCCTCCATAGCCATTTGATTTGTCTCCTTCCAGTGGAGTCACCAACAGATTCTGAATAATGGAGTCTCCATGGTGAAGGATATGAAGTTAGAATAATGTGTCCAGCTTTAGTTCACCATCTAAAACTGGATCTATTCATTGTCATTCTCCCAGGGAATATATCTTCACTTCCATCCCCAACAACAATGCCGTCAATGTTAACATTGAGAGTCACCCTCAGACTGCAAGAGGATAAGCCCAGTGCCCATAAAAAAAAGTAAAATGGATTAAAATGGTTTGAGTGGGTGGATCAGGACAAGAACACAAAGAAAGGAAAGGATAACAAAGGTAACTGTAGATCAGTGGGACTGTTGGGCTATGGAGTAATAAGTATTGTGAATAATGAAGGCATTTAAACTACCTATTAGACAAAAGGATTTATGTGGTGATGAGGAGAAATAAGACAAAAAAATTCTGAGTGATGAACCATGAAAGATGGAAAAGATGACAACAGATCCTCTATTGCCTCAGGAATCCATAGATCAGAGAGATGCTACATCCAAAAAAGAAGAAAAATAGAAAATGTCTGATGAACCATGAAATATGGGCATGATGACAACAGATTCTCTACCGCCTTAGGAATCCATAGATTAGAGAGATTACATCCAGACAAGAAAAAAAAAAATTGTCTAAGTGATGAGCCATGAAAGATCGGCATGATAACAACAGATCCTCTACCACCTCAGGAATCCATATATCAGAGATATTACTTCTAGACAAGAAAAACATAACAATATGTAAACTAAGAAGACGGTATGATAAAAAAAACTCAAAGGAATATTCAATAACATGATATTTACAATCCAATACCTCAGGCTTACAATATAAAAATACAGAGGCCTGCTCCTAAAAATCTCTCATCTTTCCAGCCTCTAAAAACCCCCACCCTTATTTTGGATCTCCGTCTTTTATACTCAGTACGGTGGTCAACAACCAGGAATCCTGGTTGGCCACTCCTATCATAGGGATCTTCACGTGGGTCTTTCTTCTGTTAGAAGGAAAGTCGGATCGACTTGGGTCTGCTGGAGCAATTGTCCCCTGTGGTACCTTGGGCTGACAGTCATGTATCTACAGCCAGAACCTCCATGCTTTCTTTTTATGGGGTGAGTCGAGATTTCAACCACCACTCCCTTGCTTCATTAATTGATATTTTCTCGGGACCGGGATGAGGCCTGACGACTAGGGGGGTGGCCACATGCTTCTCAGAGATTTGATGCTGAATAAGCATGCAATTGTGGGGTCGTCAAAGACAGTTTGGATCCACACCACTTTTGATCCCGCAATCCACCACCTTCCACCACGTAGCCATTTAGTCATACAATGGTTTCGATTGCAGGATCGCTCTATAAATTTATCGTTCGATCATGTTTCATCCCTGCAATGAAGCATGGTCATCGATCTATTACAATTTGTGATTTGGGAAAGTCCTAATTTTTCTACCACATGCTGCTCTTGGATGGACCCTGCTTCCTGCTACAAAGATCAACGACGCTCAATTACTTCAGGAGCTTTTCTTCTGCTTTCTCGCGTAATCCTCCGAAGTGCTAAATTTCTGAAGTGTGAGATCTAGCGACACGTGGCCTCTTGATTTGGATGACCAAGATTCACTTCGAGAGTTCGAGCTTTGGGACTTTAACTTTTGCTTGCTCACGCAATTCTCCAAAGTTATAAATTCCCAAAGTGGGAGATCTGGTGATGCGTGGCCCCTTAAATTATGAATGTATCATATATAGGTCATCAAAAATTGGCTCACAAAGAGAAAACATGTCACAAAGTGGGATTTGAACCCAGGTGGGGTTTTGTTCAACAACTCTAATGGTGGTGTGATGACCTAGAACATGGTTCCTTCTATTTTTCTAGAACTACTGCGGACACAGGTACATACATATTGAAAACAATTTCCATGGAATATTTGAAAATTACCTTCTTCTCCACAACGTCAAATTTAGGTTTTCTTGGTCCTACTTTTTGAATTTGAGGGATTCTCAGATCACTCACATTAGCACTAGTCTAGGACCTACCTATAGTAACAACAATAATGGTTTAGGTATCTTCTCCATTAGTAGATCACAATTCTTAATTGATTAAGTTCATTGTGCATTTTTTTTATTTCTATCTTCCCACTTTGCAATCAACTCGAGAAATTATGTAGTAGTCAACTCGAGAAATTCTTTAGTAGTATGAGTATTAACTTTGCAATAAGAACTCCCCTGGATGGGGTGCCAAGTGGAAAACATGCACACTAAGGTTTTAAATGCACATGATTCCACCCTCCCATCCATATATTGTAGGATGAGCGGAATACAAGGCTCATATGCGCAGGATCGACGACATTTCGTCTCCAGTTTAATGGCTCCCGTTGTACAACAGAGTTGGAAGATTGAGATGGGTACGGGACACATGAGCTAGGTCTCTTCATCTCCTCCAACGCCTCACCATTTACAATGGGAAAGCTATATCTCTTGTCATTCATATTTTTATTAGCTCTCGAGTTTTGGAATATATTATTCCTTTCCAACCATTCTCCTCCCCTTCCTTGATCAGGGAATCAAAATTTGCTCAATTTTCAAAGTGCTCGGATTGAGACGAAATTAGTGCCATTGCGTCCGTCTCGTTTTCCCGATTCCAGCGGTATATTTATTTTCGCGAATGGAGTCCGTATGGAGGAGATATCGCGATTTTATCGTCGAGTCAAAAAGGTCAAATTTGGGGGTTGACTGTACCTGTCCGTACGGCCACGTGGCAGGCCGTACCCTCATGCTGACTTGGCAGAGGGATGACGTGGCGATTGCTGGTTGGATGTTATTGGCGAATACGGAATGGACACGTGTCTCGTTGGCAGCGTATAAAGTGAGGACACGTGGCCCAATGTTTGGGCGCCACGTGTCCCTTAATGGTTGGCTTATAATGTTTTGCAAAATCAGTGGAGGCCGCGGGGTTCGACCCCCGAACCTCCCCACAACATACAACTTAACAAATTCCGCTAGCCAACAAATCCGCATATGTTACTTGTTCAATGGTTCAACGCACATGTATTTGTGTTAATACAATGTTGTATATGGATAGGGGGCGGGCCGAGGCATAAGTCCCGACCCACGGTTGTATTGCCATATCATATGACCCATATATGTTTGTTAACCCGACTAATGGAGCGCGTATTCACATTTTATTGTATTGCAATAAACTTTGCATTGCAATATATATATATATATATATATATATATATGTAATATATTTGTTATGTGGTGCGTGGGGTTTGAACCCCCGACCCGCGTTTTTCAATTGGCGCTCGTTTTGTGAACGGAAGTTTGAACGGTTGGATGGTTAAACTCCTTTTGCGCCCAGCCTTTGGTCTTATGACCATGTGGCCCAGTGCTGAGGCGGTTAGGGGCTGAAGGCGCCCTAACCTACCTACAGTTTGGACCATTTTTGGAACCGTTCGGTGCTGGGTTTATACGCGCGTTTTGGAGCGTGTTCTAGGTTCATGTGTGGAAGGGTGCAGATTGTAGAACCAGAGACAGCAAAGAAGGAGGGGAGACTTCAAGGAGGCTATCTTCTTCATTTTTCGACCGTTTCAGGTGCCGTCAGAGCCTAGACAGGGGTTTTGGCACGCTGCGAAGCCATTGGAGCAGTCATTTTGTTGATTTGAGCACTGTAAGACTTGTTTTTAAGCACTTTGAGCAATTTAATATAAAAGATCCATTTGGAGGCTGGACCAGGAGATGTAGCCCGGAGTGGGGTGAACTCCTTTATCAAGTTGCTGTGTTTATGTCTTATGTTCAATGATTTATGATGCTGTCTATGCTTATTTCTACATAAGTAATCCTTTAATATGTGTTGAAAATTGATCCTGTTGCATTAAACAAATAACATTTAACTTGCAATTTAATTTAATCAAGTTTATCAAGTCTTCGTCATATTTTTAGATCAAGTTGGTATCAGAGCTGAAGGTTTTGAAGACTTGATATTGTTTGCAAGTTTTGTTGGTGATGCTCACAAGGTTGAAACT